>JAWWNI010000826.1:600000-906841 GCA_034642065.1 Darevskia nairensis | reverse complement strand
CCTTCTCTCTCTTTTTTAAAAAGCACAATCTGCTTTTGCCCCTGGGCAGTTCAGCTCCAGGGACCACACATTCGCTCCATAAGACGCACAGACATTTCCCCTTACTTTTTAGGAGGGAAAAAGTGCGTCTTAAGGAGCGAAAAATACGGTATATATAATGACCTTATAATGACCTCTTATAACAGGTGTATGGGCCCTGCACCAAGCGGTGGCCCTTTCCTGAAAAACCAAACAAGTTTCTAGTCCTTGCCGTTCCACGTAAAAAGGCTGGTTGAAAAAGGGAGCTGCCCCCTACCTGGGATTTATTGGGGTTGTCAGGTTCCTGTGCTGAGCCTCAGAAGGGCTTGTAAAAGCCTGACATGTGAGAGGGGGAGAGAACAACTGGAACCTGACAGGCCGGTGAATTAAATTCTTAGGTAATTGCATCTTGTGAGTCCATCGCTGCAGTCGGTTTGTTCGCCTGCTTCCCTTCCACTTGGTGAATAACCCCCCCCCCGCTTCCCTAAGAACCAGAGAGGATGTGGGCAGGTGCACTTCTTGGGATCTGCAACAACGAAAATCCATTTCCCCTTCTCTTCCCTCCCTCCGCTCTTAAGCAAAAATTGAATTCTGATAGCTAGGATGCCAGCTACTTGCTGCTGCGTTGGATTTGCAAACAAGCAATGGATTTGTGGGCGTCTCCGTTTCTGGATCTCTCCACGGCAGGGAGAGCAGAAAAGAGTTGCCTGGTGCCGTGGCTTGGCGACCTCTTGAAAAGGACAGGTTACCAGAGTCCACTGAGTCGGGTGAGGCAATCTAGTACACAGAAGTGACAGACCGCCATCCTAATGGCGAATTCAGGCAGCTGAATGCTGATCCGTTTGAACATCACACAAGAACCTGAGAAGAGGGCTGTTGGAAGCAGAGGTAGCTTGGTAGCAACAGAGCACCCACTTTGCTGCAGAAAGCCCAAATTTAATCCCCAGCAGCAATGCAGTCATTTTGGTCTCACAGCTGTCCATGGAGGCGCGGGTCAATTCTGCATCCAGGGTAGACTGCATCCAGTCTACCAGCTCCATCTGGTACGCAGGCTGAGACCCTACCTGCCCGCAGATTGTCTTGCCAGAGTGGTGCATGCTCTGGTTATCTCCCTCTTGGACTACTGCAATGTGCTCCACTTGGGGCTACCTTTGAAGGTGACTCGGAAACTGCAATTAATCCAGAATGCAGCAGCTAAACTGGTGACTGGGAGGGGCTGCCGGACCATATACCGGTAACACTGGTCCTAAAGGATCTTTGCTGGCTCCTGGTATGTTCTGAGCACAATTCAAAGTGCTGATGCTGACCTTTAAAGCCCTAAATGGCCTTGGCCCTGTATACCTGAAGGAGTGTCTCCACACTCATTGTCCAGCCTGGACACTGAGGTCCAGCTCCGAGGGTCTTCTGCTGGTTCCCTCACTGCGAGAAGCAAATTTACAGGGAACCAGGCAGAGGGCCTTCTACGTAGTGGCGCCCGCCCTGTGGAACGACCTCCCTTTAGATGACAAGGAAATAAACAACTGACTTTTAGAAGACATCTGAAGGTAGCTCTGTATTGGGAAGTTTTTAATCTTTGATGTTCTATTATGTTTTACAGAGTGGCTGGGGTATAAATAATAAAATTATGATGATGATGATGATTACAGTACTACAACAACCCTTTGCCACTCTGTGAAGAGGATGACCGGTCCAGATGGGCCTGATCCAGCCGCAGGGCTCTCCTGACCTTGTGTTCTTCCCTTCCTTGCAGCAAACGTTTGAGGCCCACCGGAGGAAGAAGAAGCAAGCGTCACCCACATGATCAAGGCGGGCAGCGGCGTGTGGATGGCCTTCTCCTGCGGCTCCTCCGTCCGGCTCTTCCACACCGAAACGCTTGAGCATCTGCAGGAGATCAACATCGCCACGCGGACCACTTTTGCCCTGCCAGGTAGGCAGGGGACCACCAAAAGTGACGATAGCTCTGGATATTCCTGGCCTGGCAGCCCAAGCGGGCACCACTGTGAGGCCGAGCATGTCTGGGAGGGTCAACTAAGTTCTTTCTTTCTTTCTTTCTTTCTTTCTTTCTTCTTTCTTTCTTTCTTTCTTTCCTTCCTTCCTTCCTTCCTTCCTTCCTTCCTTCCTTCCTTCCTTCCTTCCTTCCTTCCTTCCTTCCTTCCTTCCTTCCTTCCTTCCTTCCTTCCTTCCTTCCTTCCTTCCTTCCTTCCTTCCTTCCTTCCTTCCTTCCTTCCTTCCTTCCTTCCTTCCTTCCTTCCTTCCTTCCTTCCTTCCTTCCTTCCTTCCTTCCTTTCTTTCTTTCTTTCTTTCTTTCTTTCTTTCTTTCTTTCTTTCTTTCTTTCTTTCTTTCTTCTTCTTTCCTTCCTTCCTTCCTCCTTTCCTTCTTTCTTTCCTTCATTCCTTCCTTCTCCCTCGTAGCCGAGTAAGATTGTCTTCCATAAACACGGTTTTAACAGTGAGTCCGTAAGTGACCGTGGAGGCCAATTCTGGATCCACACATCCTTCCACAGTGGGGACATTGGTTTCCGGGCGGGAGTTGATCACGGTGAGGGTTTGCCAAGCGTTCCCTCCTCCTAGCACGTTTCTCCCTTGCGTCCTGAGTTTGTGCTTCTTCAAAGCCCATGACACCTTTGGTAAAGGCTGTTCTCCAACTGGAGCTCTCACAGGCCAGTGTTCCTAGTTGCCAGTGTTTCTACTACATTTTTAAAGGTTTGCCTTGAGAGAGTCTTTAAATCAGTACAAATTCTATAAACACCTTCCATATCTCCTCAAAGTCATTTCTCCTGCATATTCCCGTCTCTGTTCCGCTGTTGAACAGCTCTTGGAAGAAGTGAGCTTGGACCTGATAGCTCATCTCTCCTTCCCTGTGCCAAGTCAACCACCACAACCGCAACCACAAATTCTTTGTTAATTTTATTTCTGTTGCAGCCACCCTGCCCTGGGCCTTTCTTAGACCTCTCTCTCTCCCCCCTTCTTCCATCTGCAAGATGGAGTAATTGTGTAATTAGGACTAAATGCATTAGCTGTTTAAAGTGTTTCATGGCTCTCTCTCCCTTTTTTAAAAAAAGCTTTTTTAAAAAAATACCCCCTTTTAAAAAAAAAGAATCGCTGCTTCTCTTCTCCTTCCCTCGGAGCGAGCGTTTTAATTTTGGTATTAATGCATATTTGAACTTAAGCTCTGTCATCCTTTTTTAACTAGACAGGCTGTTAATAAAGTCTTTCTCGCAGAGAGGCCTTTTAGAAGCGGGTAGATCTATTAGCTGGGACGGAGTCTGACGTTGCGGCATTAAGCCTCTGAGATAAAATATTTATTCTCCGTTAGAGTCCCACCCGCCATCTCTTCCCCGAAGAGCAGGGGGCACAAGAAGCCTTATCAGGATTGCTATGATCTGGATGTACCCTCTCTTGTAGCTCCCATTCATTCCTCTTCAATTCTTCTTGCGGAAAAGCTTGCTGGAACTTACTGCCTTATGCTGAGTCAAACCGTTGGTCCATCGAGCTCAGTGTTGTCTACACAGACCGGCAGGCATCTCTCCAGGAGTTCAGACCGAGATCTTACCTAGAGATTGAAATGGAGGCCTTCTGCATGCTCTACCTCTGAGCTTACAGTCTTTTCCTTAAAAACAAAGCGTGTTGCTAGTCCTCATAGTTCTGAAGGAGTTCAGACCCTTAGTCCATCTAGCTCAGTGTTGTCTTCGCTGGCCGGCAGGATGCTCTGCAGGGTTTAAGGCTGAGGTCTTGCCTACTCCTTCTGCGTGCAGAGCAGATGCTTCGCATCTGAGCTACAGCCCTCCCAGTGTAATATGGAATCTACGGGTCTCCACCTTCCCTGTACTTTGTCCTTGCAAACATCTGCTGAGTTAGACTTGTGGCTCAATGGTTCCTTAAGCAGAACCTGCCCTAGAAATGATGGCATCAGCCATTCACCGTATTTTTCGCTCCATAAGATGCACCTGAACATAAGACACACCTAGTTTTTAGAGGAGGAAAGAGGGAAAGCCCCTTTTTTTGAGGATCAGCTCAAAGTGGTGCAGCTTCTTATGCAAAGGGAAAAGCCCTGTTTTTTTGAGGATCAGCTCAAAGTGGTGCAGCTTCTTTTGCAAAGAGGAAAAGCCCCGTTTTTATGGGGTTCAACTCACAGTTCTGCAGCTTCTAGTCCTGCAGCTTCTTTAGGAAAGGGAGCCGTTTCTACTGTTTCCAGACAGATAATCTAATCAGCCAGTCACATGTAGCTGGGGGGGGGGGGAAACAGCCTCCCTCTGCAGAACATTCAACAATGGAGGCCTGGGCAAGGGGGCGGAGCGGAAAGGGAGCCTTATCTCTCTCCCAATCTTGCTGAACAGCTGCTCAGCGGCTTCCTTTCAACACCCCCTTCTCTCTACATTAGGGCCACATTTCCTCCCAGATAACCTTCCAAGGGCTGCATGCGAGGGGTGGGCGGAGCTAGAAGGAAAAGTGGGCGAGGCAGGTAGAGGCCATTTTTACCTTTGTAGAGCGGACTTGCTTCTGTACAAAAACCTATCTCCGTCTTCCATGCAAGAGGCATCATCAGACCTCAAGGATGCGTCCCACCCAAGAGGAAGAAACTAAGGGAGGAAACAAAATCAGGCAGTGGGAGGTTCTGGCCTGGGGAGCGTTCTGAGGACCAGGGCAGAGAGGTTTTTGAGGGCTCCATTCAGCCCCCATCCCTGAGCTTCTTCACCCTCCTTTTAATCAATTAATTGGTCAGGTCAATCAATTCCTACCGAAACCCGATCACTTTACTGGCAACTCCCCATTTACGCAGGGGTTATGCTCCGAGCGCCGTGCGTTTAAGTGAAATTGCGTATCTTTGAAACACCATTGAAAACACCCCGTTCCACCCTGCCCAGTTCTGCCCCTTTTTGTGACGTTTCTGGGTCACTTCTGGGTTTGGTACGGTGCGCGGTTGCACACATATTGAACGTGCGTAAATGGGGGCTTGCCTGTATTTATTTTAAGGAGTAAAGGGGACCCCTGACCATTAGATCCAATCGCGGATGACTCTGGGGTTACGGTGCTCATCTCACTTTACTGGCTGAGGGAGCCGGCGTACAGCTTCCGGGTCATGTGGCCAGCATGACTAAGCCGCTTCTGGCGAACCAGAGCAGCACACAGAAACGGCGTTTACCTTCCCGCCGGAGCGGTACCTATTTATCTACTTGCACTTTGACGTGCTTTCGAACTGCTAGGTTGGCAGGAGCAGGGACCAAGCAACGGGAGCTCACCCTGTCGTGGGGATTCAACCGCCGACCTTCTGATCGGCAAGCCCTAGGCTCTGTGGTTTAACCTACAGTGCCACCCGTGTCCCCTGTATTTATTTTAGGCCCTGCTAATCGGGTGTCACATTTTAAAAAGGTTTCAAGTATTATTTTTTAACAAGGTGGCTTACGGAAAGCTGGAAATGGCAGGGACCACTTCCAGAAGGTTTGGGGGATGAGTTGCAGGTTAGGGGGTGGGGGTTTCTTCTAAGAGGTGGTCACAGCAGGCCGCCGTCTAAAAGCAAAGCCTGCATTTGTTTCCCCCCCCCAAGTCCTCACTCTTTTCATATGCAAATATATGCAGGTTTAATCAGCAGAGATGTGCATTTAATCAACAACACATTCCCTCAGTTGGATACCTGGCCCGACTTAAGAAATCATTATATGAAATACAGTGGGATCTCGACTTACGAGTAACTCGAGTTTCGTTGTTTTCGAGTTACGAGTAAAAAAAATGGCCGCGCGCTAGCGAATTTCTTCGACTTCCGAAAGGAAGTCGCGGCCGCTTTGATGCGGTTTCCTCGACTTATGAGGATTAGATAGGGCTTTCTTCGACATACGAATGCATTGCTCCCAATGCATTCCTATGGGGACTCGACTTGCGAGTTTTTTCGACTTCCGAAGATAACGCATTATTTTCGTAAGTCGAGGTCCCACTGTAGGTGTCCTTTCACGGCAACCCACAATCCGCCTCGTGAAAGAGGCCACCTCGCCTGTTGAGTGGGATGGCCGGCCTCACCCTAGCTGTGTGCTGGTGGGTTTGGGGGACGGGGGTCCTTCTTCGCACAAGTGCGTAGTTAAATAGTCGGATTTGCCCCCGCCAGAGGCGGTGACAGCCACCGACTTAGAGGACTTTGAAAGAGGATGGAAATTGTAGAGTTGGAAGGTCACGCTCTGCAATGTAGGAATCAAAGCTAAAGAATCCCTGACAGGCAGCCATCTGCTTAAAAATGTCCGAGGAAGGATTGTTGTTGTTGTTTAGTTGTTTAGTCGTGTCCGACTCTTCGTGACCCCATGGACCAGAGCATGCCAGGCACTCCTGTCTTCCACTGCCTCCTGCAGTTTGGTCAGACTTATGTTGGTAGCTTCGAGAACACTGTCCAACCATCTCGTCCTCTGTCGTCCCCTTCTCCTTGTGCCCTCCATCTTTCCCCAACATCAGGGTCTTTTCCAGGGAGTCTTCCCGAGGAAGGATAGCCACCTCTTACTGTCCTGATGTTCATTCAAAATCTCCTTTTTTGAGCCATTGTTTCGGTTCCTACCCTCCTGAGCAGAAGAAAACAAGCTTGCTCCATCCTCCATGGGACAACCCTTCAGATATTTGAAGGCAGAGTTCTGATGGAGGCAGCTAGGGAGGCAGGGAAGATGAGTGATGGGTCTAGGATGGGGAAAGCCATGGACATTGTTGGACCTTCCATCTACCTGGTCAAGGTTGGGGATAATGACCACCTATGATCCTCAGCCCTGTTCTGTGGTTTTGGATCAAATGAGTTTTGCAGTACAGTGGGTGTCATGTGCATTTTTATTATAAAATTTGCAAACATATATCCATTGTTGAGCTATAATAATGAATCCCATCCACGACCTTCAATTTCAAGTAGAAGTGTTTGCTTTTTTTGCTTCTGGGGAAAAAACCAAAACCTTTCTAATAAACAATGAAAGGTCACCGGTTCTCATTAAAACTGGTTCTGCTTTCTGGTGCGAGTCAATTTAGCTAAAATAAGCAGATTCACATGTGCCTCTCTGTGTTTTCCCCCATTTTCCTTTTGCGGATCTTTTGCTGCCCCCCCCCCCGGTCAAAATCATATCATTCCCTCGCTCCACTAATTGCATTAAGATAGCAGTTCTTGATAATTCCTAATTAAATTCATTGTATGAATCAATGAAATAAAACACCGTTAAGACCCAAACATACAACCGTCTCGGCGATTCCGAGAATAGAATTTGTGCCGTTAGACCAATATTGCCGAATTATTGTTCCGGCCCGCCTTTATTTATTTGCTTTATGAATGCCTTCCCGTGAAATGTCCCAAAGTGATTAGCCATAAAACAGCAGCAATAAAAACAGATATAAATACCATTTCCAGTCCAATGCGAAGAAAACCTAGACTAGAAATCTCCACTTAAAAGGTTTGCTGATGGAAGAACACTGCTTTCTGCCTTCCTAATTATTCAGGAATCTTCTTTGGGTGGGGATCTGCTGTTTAGTGATGAGGCAGAGATGGACCACTTGATCCTCATCTATATTTCCCTTTCATTACGGGTGGGGAGGAATTAAATTTGGCTGGGTGAACCTACCAGCCCCTAAGTTGTGAAACTGTCTTTGCACCAGGGACCACCTGGTGCCTTCAATATACAGTTTCTGGTGAATGCTGAACCTCTTCCCCCCCACCTTTCGACAGTCAAGGTGTATATTTTTAGCACTCACCTAATTTCTGTGAATGGGACGTGGGTGGCGCTGTGGGTTAAACCACAGAGCCTAGGGCTTGCCGATCAAAAGGTCGGCAGTTCGAATCCCCGCGACAGGGTGAGCTCCCGTTGCTCGGTCCCTGCTCCTGCCAACCTAGCAGTTCAAAAGCACGTCAAAGTGCAAGTAGATAAATAGGTACCGCTGCAGCGGGAAGTTAAACGGCGTTTCCGTGCGCTGCTCTGGTTCACCAGAAGCGGCTTAGTCATGCAGGCCACATGACTGGAAACTGTACGCCGGCTCCCTCGGCCAATAAAGCGAGATGAGCACCGCAACCCCAGAGTCGGTCACGACGACCTAATGGTCAGGGGTCCCTTACCTTTACCTTTAATTTCTGTGATTGTAAGTTGTTTTAAACTGATTTTGGCACCGTGCCGCAATGTTGCGTTTTAATGTCGCAACCAGTCCTGGGAACCTAGGGTGAAGGCCAAGTGATTAGAAATATTATTATATATTATCATGTCCCATTAAAATTTTCAGAAACAATACATTGTGGAAGAAAATCAAAGCTTTGCACTATGATTAGGGTAAAGGTCTGTCTATTAAGACAAAGCAATTGCATTGGAGAAGACCCCACCCCCATCAGCCAGACTCTCTTCTGAACTAATCAATAGGCGTTTCTGCTTATTGATGGAGCTAACAGCTTTCTATATGGATGACAGAAGCTGTCGCAACCCAGTTAATAAGAAACTAGCCTTACAGGGGAAACGCAGGGGGAAAAACAGCATTGCTGAAATCAAACGTTGCGTCCTTCGTCCAGTCTTTCATCTTCTCTCCCACTTTCTGGCCAACTTTTTCCTTATGCTCTAAGAGAGACGTGGCCTTATGAATATAAGATCTGATCAATCTCAAGCCCATTACAGGCCCAGGGTCCCGCAGACCCCAGAGCCAGACATGGAGCTTCCGCATTGTGAACCGAAACACAGGGATCCTTCGAGATCTGCTCTCCTCCGAATTTTGCAGTGAAGTTCTCCCGCCAAGTCATGTGTCCAGAAATACATACACTACTACAGGGGTGCAAAGTGTACATGAAAACTGTGTGTGTTAGTGACATACACAAAAAGACAAATTCTGTTAGGAGGAATCACTTTGCAAGGAGAGTGTATCTTAGGCAAAATTGCAAACTGCTAGGTGAAATCTGCACTAAAAGCTAATGAATTCTCTTTAGGGCTCTCTCTCTCTCTCTCTCTCTCTCTCTGTGTGTGTGTGTGTGTGTGTGTGTGTGTGTGTGTGTGTGTGTAATATCTCAAACTGACTTGCAACTGGGGAGAACTGAGTTTAAGATTTAAAAAAGGGGAGACAGAAATTGACTGAGGAGCTGGAATACTTTTAATTTCGGCACATAATTTTTTTATTGATTTTCGCAAATTTTCTTAAATTTCAATCTATGTTTTTCTTGAAATTTTGACTCCCCAGCCTTGCCTCCATGGTGTTTCTATCCCCACCCTATCCCCAAGGCTTTATATAACATACTTTTATCGAATACAATTATCCTCTATTTCACTTACTGTTTTCGTTCCGCGGCTCGTAATTCAAACCGTGCCCCATGTTTTCATTTGAAAATGAGACCGAGGAACCCAGAATACTGACAGATGACCCCATCCCTGCTGGGGAGATGGGCTGCTGGACTTGTTGCTGAATAGGAAACCACACCCTTTAACTCATGAACTCCCTCTCTTGTACAATCACTTCTCCTCCGCTTCACCTGTTCCAGGGTGGGATCCATGCCTGGCCTCCCTCCCGTTCATCGTCGCTGCTGTCGCTAACCAGAGAGACAGGAGAGCTAATCTGCCTTGACACTCAAAACATGTTAATTTGCTGCAGTGGGTTAACCAATTTATTGTCCCCTCGGAGTGGAAAGCAGATGCAGGGCTCATCTCCTTTGGCAAGGAAGGGGCACCCATGCCATAGAAGGGGCAAATTGGTCCATTTTTTGTTCTATCAGGCCACATTTGCACCATCCATTTAAAGGTAAAGTAAAGGAACCCCTGACCATTAGGTCCAGTCGCGGACGACTCTGGGGTCGCGGCGCTCATCTCGTATTATTGGCCGAGGGAGCCGGCGTACAGCTTCCAGGTCATGTGGCCAGCATGACTAAGCCGCTTCTGGCGAACCAGAGCAGCACACGGAAACGCCGTTTACCTTCCCGCCGGAGCGGTTCCTATTTATCTACTTGCACTTTGACGTGCTTTTGAACTGCTAGGTTGGCAGGAGCAGGGACCGAGCAACGGGAGCTCACCCCGTTGTGGGGATTCAAACCGCCGACCTTCTGATCAGCAAGCCCTAGGCTCTGTGGTTTAACCCACAGCGCCACCCGTGTCCTATCCATTTAAAGCACTACAATACCACTTTAAACAGTATGGGCTTCTCCCAAAGAATCCCAAAGAATCCTGGGAACTGTAGCTTGTCAAGGGTGCTGAGAGTTGTAAGGAGACCTCTATATTCCCCTTGTGGAAGTATAATTCCCAGAGATCCCCAGGAAGAGGGGTTCACTGTTCATCTACTCTGGGAATTGTAGCCCTGGGAGGGGAAGAGGGGTCTTCTTCTTCTTCCTCCTCCTCCACTACTACTTCTTCTTCTTCTTCTTCTTCTTCTTCTTCTTCTTCTTCTTCTTCTTCTATTATGCTTTTCAGATTTATACATTTCACTAATTTTACAACCATTTTAACATTTCAAAACTTGACTTTCTTCCCCCTCTTTCTGCGGTTCCTTAAATTTATTTTTAATACCTTCTGCATATCCAAATTCACTTAATTTGCTCATTTATTCATCTGCTTCAAATATATACTCTTATAAAACCGCAGGTTATTACAGTAATCCTGCCAACGTTCTTATCTGTTTACAATTTTAGAAAATAAAAAGTTTGTTATCTTGATTTCTTATTCTTCCGGTAAGTTTCGCCATTTCTGCATATTCCACAAGTTTTTGTATCCATTCTTTCTTTGCTGGGACTTCTGCTTCTTTTCATTTTTGGGCGAGGAACATTCTTGCCGCTGTAGCAGCATACATGAATAAGTTCCTAAACAGTTCAAAGGGGGCTTCTAACAGATCTCAGCTCACAGTAATGAGATTAATTTATGACGGGGTATTTTGGTTGACTTGCCATTGGGGGGAGGGCTCAGCGGTAGAACACCTGTTTGGCATGCAGAAGGTCCTAGGCTCAGTCCCTGGCATCATCTACAGGTAGGGCTGACTTCTGCCAGTCTGTGACAACAATATTGAATTTGATGTACAATTAGCTTTCTTGTTCCTGTCTCCTGTTGCTTCATTCTGCTTGCTGGCGGGTGTCCCCTGTGGCTATAGAAGTCCCAGGATGAATGGTTAAGGTATTTTCTGGCTAATCTACCTTTACAGGCTGAAAACGGGCAACGGCTTCTGCTGCTCCAGTTATTCTGCCCTTCCCTTTCTTCCCACAGGCCAGAAGAATGTCCGCGTCACCAGCCTTCTGATTTGCCAGGGCCTTCTCTGGGTTGGCACCGACCAAGGCATCTTGGTCCTTTTGCCTGTGCCCAGGTTGGAGGGGATCCCCAAGATCACAGGTGAGTTTCCTTCTGTTGCAGCGAGGATGGGGAACATCTGTGGGCTTCCAGGTGTGTCAGGGCTCAGAATCCCACCTGCCCCTGCCAGCATGGCTGCAAGGCTCAGGATAATGGGAGCTGGAGTCCACTACCAGAGCCGCAGGTCCTCCGTGCCTGCATTAGAATAAGTCAGAGTTGCAATAGGGGTAGCTAGGGCCAGCAAAGGCAAGTGATGGTCAGAGGGTGATAGAGGTTGCAGCAGTGAGTGACCTGCGTCTCTCAAAGTGCTGTTAGGCTCCAGCTCCCAGCTGTCCCAGACAGCAAGGCGAAGCCCCAGGGATGATCAGAGTCTACCACCTTCCATTAATTAAAATGGGTCTACTCTGAGTAGGACTTAGATGGCTACAATCCCATCATTTTATTGCTCATATTTTTTGGGGGGGATGTGTGTCTCCATGTGGCCAAGTCACACGGTGCATCTTTTTGGAGGGGAAGCAAAAATTTAATTTTTGCTTTCGGAGCTGGGTTGGGAGAATTGCATTTGCTTCCGCTCCTCCACCTGCCCTCTCATCTTAGTTATTTATTTGTTGCATTTATATATATAATCCTGCGTTTTCCTCCCAAGGAGCTCAAGGTAGCTCTTCTCCCCCTCCTCCTTTTATCCCCACAACCACCTTGTGAGGTAGGCTAGGCTGGGAGATGTAGGGATTGGCCCAAGGTCACCCAGTGATCTTCCTGGCTGAGTGGGGTGGGGGCAGATTTGAACCCTGGTCTGTCCCAGGTCCTAGCCCAGTGTATCCCAAACTTTTTGTTCTCCAGCTGTTTTTGGACTACAACTCCCATCACCCAGTGCTCAGGGATGATGGGAATTGTAGTTTGAAAAACAACAACTGGAGACCCAAGTTTGGGAAGCGAAGCACTGTCCTAGCCCGGCGCTCTAACCACTACACAACCACTGCCTTTCTTAAAACAAATTTCTGCTATCTATGAAGCTGGTTTCTGTGTTCCTAAAAGGGCTCATGCATTTCTCTCTCCACTGCTCAGGGAAAGGCATGGTCTCCCTTAACGGCCACTGTGGCCCGGTGGAATTCCTGGCTGTCGCCCTCAGCACCCTGGCCCCGGACATCCTCAAGAGCGACAAGGAGGAAGACCCGCCGGCGGATCCCGTATCTGCCAAGGACGAGAAGCCGGACAGCAAACCGGCAGACCTGGCTTCCCAGAACAGCCCTCCGATGAGGGAGCTCCGGAAAAAGGGCATTCTCCTGCAGTACCGCCTCCGTTCCACCTCTCACCTCCCCGGGCAGCTGCTCTCGGTGCGGGAGGCGCCCTCCACCGCCGGCGGGAACGCCCCGGAGCACACCGAGGAGGACGGCTCCGTCTACGAGATGGCCGACGACCCGGACATTTGGGTCCACAACCGGCCGTGCGCCCGCGATGCTCACCGCAAGGAGATCTCCTCCCTGGCTGTGGTTTCTGGCGGGAGAGGCTACCGGAACTTCAACTCCAACGGCAAGCCGCCAGCCAGCAGTGAGACGGACAGTACCTTGTTGATATGGCAAGTCCCACTGATGCTATAACCCCGGCCCCCTCTCATTGGCCGGCCGGCCGTCCCTCCCACAATGCCTTGCTTTGGGACACCTTCCAACGGTGTGTTGGGCTGCATTCCCCTCATCCTGATGGACTCCCCCCCCCCTTAAATCTTTTTGGAAAAACATGTTGCCTAAAATAGGCTTCAAATTCCTTCTCTACTTCCCCCTCTCTCTTTGTCGCGATTGGAACACGCTTCAAGTCTTCCCGTTTGTTTGGAACACACACAAACGGTATGTCCGCATCTCACGCGGGGGTTTGGTTCTGAGATTTCTGCATATACACAAAAAACGTATGCTCAAACTGCCCCCCCCCAGCTTTCTGAGTCCTTCCCTAGCCAGAGCGCCGAGTGGGCTGGCTCTGGGATGCTCTCGCAAGACCTCATGGGGTCGTCCGAGTTCCTGCGGGAATCTCACGCAAGTATCCCCAGGTTTCCGGAGCTGGTGTGCTGAGGAGGCCTTGCCTCCCCAAGGAAGGCAGAGAGCTTAAAAGCTCTTTTTGCACTGGGGAACCCAAGCAGACCTGGAGCAAAAAGACCTTTCAAGGTCTCTGCCTTGCTTGGGGAGACCAGGCCGAAATGGTGTTCCAGTTCTGGGATGTTCTTGCAAGATCTTTCAGGGACTGTGCGACTTCTTGGGGGAGCTTTCCTAGACTTGAGGAGACGGCACCCTGAGAGGGCCTTGAGCAGTGCAGAAGGAGCTTTTAAATTCTCTGCCTCTCCTGTATTTTCTGGGATTTCAGCCAACTGGACTTCAGTGGTTGAAATTGTGCAAGTTAAATATGTTTGAGGTGCGATCACAGTGTACGAAATAGAGAGATTTGGGGGTTTTTTTGCATTTCAAGGGGCTGTGTTTCCGCGCTATTCCGACTGCAAGCACACCCACTGAAAAGAACGGCGTTCACTTCAGCGGGTCTACTCTGAGTAGGAGACAACTCCGGACCTCTTATGCGCAGCCGTTTCCCACACTCACAAAACGAGCTTGCGGTTTTTAAAAAAGAACTTTCCAGATGGCATAGGAATTGGCGCCCTCCTTGCTGGCTTTGGAGGCGGGCCAAAATTACCCCCACTCCACCCACTGAATCCTCTTCTCTCTCTGCCCCCCCCCCCCCGATCCCCAGAAAATGGCATGAGGGTTTGTGTATCCATGTGTGAATATATATATGTAATATTAAAAGCCATGTACATTATTATGTTGTATAAATAAAATCTGTATATAGCGTGGGGGCATCTCGGGATGCTGGAATAAAGGTGTTTGGAAAAATGAGAGATCAACTCCGCTGGAAGCTTTGACATCTCCTTGACAGCTGGTGTGTCTGTTCCCACTGGGCTCGGATTAGAATCCTGCCAGCTAAGCAAAGCGTTTTGTCGTACGATGAGATGCAGAGACATTTCTCAAGCAACGCTGGAGGTGCCCAGTGTCTGGGCGCCCCTTGGGAGAAGAGATGAGCTGGAAGAAGTGAAACTCGATTTTGTGGGATGCCTATGATGGTACAAGCTTGCCTGACCTCACAGGTGGCAAACCTTGCACCTCTTTCAGGGTGGTCCAACTTTTCCTGCTGTGGTTTACAAAAGTACTTCCACACAGAACCCGCATGCTGCCTTGTGATGCGGGGCGTGTAGAAGGAATGCCAGAATTTGAGGACCCCCCCAGTAATTACACTGCCTTTCCAATGCCCAATGCTTACCCGACTTTGGGAAGGCGAGGGAGTTAAGGGCAATAACGGCAAGTGGTGGCAGAAGTTAAGGGCGGTGAAGGCAAGTGATGGAGGAAGTTAGGGGCAGTAAAGGCAGGTACGGTAGTAGAGGAAATTAAGGGCAATGAAGGCAAGTGATGGAGGAAGTTAAGGGCAGTGAAGGCAAATGATGGAGGAAGTTAAGGGCAGTAAAGGCAGGTAGTGAAGGAAATTAAGGGCAATGAAGGCAAGTGATGGGGGAAGTTAGGGGCAGTGAAGGCAAGTGATGGAGGAAGTTACGGGCAGTGAAGGCAAGTGATGGAGGAAGTTAGGGGCAGTGAAGGAAGGTAGTGAAGGAAATTAAGGGCAATGAAGGCAAGTGATGGAGGAAGTTAAGGGCAGTGAAGGCAAACGATGGAGGAAGTTAAGGACAGTGAAGGCAAGTGATGGCAGAAGTTAGGGGCAGTAAAGGCAGGTAGTGAAGGAAATTAAGGGCAATGAAGGCAAGTGATGGAGGAAGTTAAGGGCAGTGAAGGCAAGTGATGGCAGAAGTTGGGGCAGTAAAGGCAGGTAGTGAAGGAAATTAAAGGCAATGAAGGCAAGTGGTGGCGGAAGTTAAGGGCAGTAAAGGGAAGTGATGGTCCAGTTCAGGGACGGGAAAGCTGTGGCTCCCAACTCCCAGCAGCACAGCTTATGGTCCAGAATTATCAGAAACTTAGTCTAGCAACATCTGGGGAGCCCCAAGACAGCTGCCCCTGATCTCCCTCCTCTTCCCCCCCCCCGAAAGACAGGGAGAACAAAGAGGATATGGAGGGCTGCCAGCAGTCATCTTTACTGTCGTTGTTTGTGTCCTTTAGGACGGACGTCATATGTGTGCGTCTGGAGCTTCTCGGTGTGCAAAACAGCCAGGGAAATTGTATTTTAAGAGCTGCGGTGTAAAGCTCCCTGGATTTCTTGTGGGAGTTTCAGTGTGCATCTGTAGATGTTTACTCAGAAGTAAGCCCCGCTGAGCTGACTCCCTCAGAGGTGTGTTTGGAATTGCAACCGCAATGCATAAAATCTGCATAAATTTGTACAGGTGGCAGGAAAATGATCCATTCTTTAAGATGAGAGGAGGGCTTTCTTTCTCTGCTGCAGGTAAAACAGGTGTCCATTGGGGGGTATGCAGTTCTCTCTTCTCTTGCACACAGGAGGGGAGCTTTCCTTCTGAAGCTGGCTTTTGCACATGGCTAGCTTTTTAAATTTGTAATGGAAAGGTATAGTAAAGAAACAAAGACCCAAATTAACTGACTGAATGTTGTAGCCCATTGGTTGTTGTGTTTATCTTAGGTAAAGGTAAAGGGACCCCTGACTGTTAAGTCCAATCGCAGACGACTCTGGGGTTGCAGCGCTCATCTCGCTTTACTGGCTGAGGGAGCCGACGTTTGTCCACAGGCAGCTTCCGGGTCACGTGGCCAGCATGACTAAGCCGCTTCTGGCAAACCAGAGCAGTGCATGGAAACGCCGTTTACCTTCCCGCCAGAGTGGTACCTATTTATCTACTTGCACTTTGACATGCTTTTGAACTGCTAGGTGGGCAGGAGCCTGGGACTGAACAACGGGAGCTCACCCCGTCGCGGGGATTTGAACCACCGCCCTTCTGATCGGCAAGCCCTAGGCTCTGTGGTTTAGACCACAGCGTCACCCGCGTCTTACCTTATGGTATTTCTACCCTAACCTCTTTGGCTAAAAGGGGTCTCGAGGTGGCTTATGCAAATAATAGACTCATAGAAGGTAAAAGGGTAAAGGTAAAGGACCCCTGGATGGTTAGTCCAGTCAAAGGTGACCGTTTAATATATTACTGTATTTTAATGTCCTGTTGAAAGCCGCCCAGAGTGGCTGGGGAAACCCAGCCAGATGGGCGGGGTATAAATAATAAATTATTATTATTATTATTATTATTATTATTATTATTATTATTATGGGGTTGTGGCACTCATCTCGCTTTCAGGCTGAGGGAGCTGGCGTTTGTCCATGGGCAGCTTTCTGGGTCATGTGGCCGGCATGACTAAACCACTTCTGGCACTACAGAACACTGTAACGGAATTCAGAGCGCACAGAAACGCTGTTTACCTCCCTGCCACAGCGGTACCTATTTATCTACTTGCACTGGCGTGCTTTCGAACTGCTAGGTTGGCAGGAGCTGGGACAGAGCAACGGGAGCTCACCCCATCACGGGGATTCAAACTGCCAACCTTCCGAATGGCAAGCCCAAGAGGCTCAGTGGTTTAGACCACAGCGCCACCCGTGTCCCTTGCAGACTCATAGAACTGTAGAGATGAACGGGACCCCAAAGGTCATTGAGTCAAACCCTCTAAAATACAGCTAAAGAATCCCTGACAGATGGCTATCCAACTTCTGTTGAAAAATTCCAACGAAGGAGAGTCCACCACCTTCCAAGGGAGTTTGTTCTACTGTCGAGCAGCTCTTACCACCAGAAAGTTCCTCCTCGTGCTTATTTGGAATTTCCTGTCCTGTCCTTTGAATCCATTGGTTCGCATCCTGCCCTCTGGGGCATAGAATCATAGAATGGTAGGCTTGGAAGGGACGCCACGGGTCATCTACTCCAACCCCCTGCAGTGCTGGAATACTGGACTTAGATAGGTCACTGGCCTGATCTGGCAGAGCTCAGGAAAGTTTGGCCCAGGGTTAGCGAAGGAGCATGGTAAGAGGTGTAGCAATGGGTGGGAAAGAAGGGTCCCCCAACTCGATGTGTTTATGTACAATGAGTAAGCGAGAAAACAGGCAGTAATGGGATGAAAAGAGGGTGGGGGGATGGGGTCTGAGCCAGGAGAGAATTCCTGTGTCGGCAAGCGAGGCAGGTTTTTCTATTTTTTGTTTAAATCAGCTTGTTAAATCCATCCCAAATCCGATTTCTCGATAACTCCAATTTCATTTTCATTTTCGCCTTTCAATTATATTCCCGGCAACTCAACCTTGAAATGGGGCCATCTCAGCCGACGCCGCTGCCTGCGAAGGCCCTATTACGACTGGTACACAATTTCCTAAGCTTATTTTTTTCCTAATTAGACATTAAATGCATGTAACGTTTTCTCCCTTCCTTTAAAAAAAAAAGCTGTTTTCGGCTCCAGATTAAGTTGTCATGCTTTCGCCGCACCTCGGATCTTGGTTTGATGCTCCGGCTCACCAATTTTGGGGGTGTTTGAATAATGGAAAGGGGGGGGGAGATAGGAGAAGCATTGTAAGGAAAAAATAAAACAAAAAATTCACGCAAAGCTCCCCCCCCCCGAAGCTAAATTTATTTCCTTCATCCGCGTGCCACTGCAAAACCTGTCAAAAGAGGACAATTTGAGTACAATAGTTGAAAAGCCATTCAGCTCATTGATACAATTTCACATCTATTGGGTCTAGCATGAGGGATGACTGAATCTTTCAGCCACTTAGCATCAAGATTTGCCAGTGTTTAGAAACTCCAGTGCTTGACTGCACAGGAACTTAACCCAGAGCCTTGTAGCTGAATCAGACCAAAGACCCGTCTCATCCATCATCTTAATAGTACTGGTTTGAGTGAGTCAACAATGTGACGCAGCAGCAAAAAAACAGAAACAGAAAAAGGGGTAATGCTATTCTAGGCTGCATTAACCAAAGTTCAGATCAAGGGAAATAATAGCATTCTGGGCATTGTGGTGCCCAGAACTCTGTCCAGTTCTGGGCACCACAGTTCAAGAAGGATACTGACAAACTGGAACATGTCCAGAGGAGGGCAACCAAAATGGTCAAAGGCCTGGAAACGATGCCTTATGAGGAACGGCTTAGGGAGCTGGGTATGTTTAGCCTGGAGAAGAGAAGGTTAAGGGGTGATATGATAGCCATGTTCAAATATATAAAAGGATGTCATATAGAGGAGGGAGAAAGGTTGTTTTCTGCTGCTCCAGAGAAGCGGACACGGAGCAATGGATTCAAACTACAAGAAAGAAGACTCCACCTAAACATTAGGAAGAACTTCCTGACAGTAAGAGTTGTTCAACAGTGGAATTTGCTGCCAAGGAGTGTGGTGGAGTCTCCTTCTTTGGAGGTCTTTAAGCAGAGGTTTGACAGCCACCTGTCAGGAATGCTTTGATGGTGTTTCCTGCTTGGCAGGGGGTTGGACTGGATGGCCCTTGTGGTCTCTTCCAACTCTATGATTCTATGATTCTATTCACGACTTCTGATTTGCTGCACACCGCTTCGGAGCGTGGGTCTAGTCCTCCGGGAAAGACCCGATCTCCGCAAGGAAAAAGGGAAACACAAAGGTGCTGTGTACCCCTGTAGTTAGCCCCTAAAGTTATTTTGGGCACTGGGGATCTGGCTGCACTCTTTGTGAGCTCTCTCTCGCCCCCCCCCCAAACCGCTTTGTAAAGAGCGGGGGAGAATGGCGAGATTGAGCCGCTAGCACTGGGATCCATTCACTACCTCGTGGTGAGAAGCCTTGGTATTCTGCCTTGGTCAGACCACACCGGGAGTGCTGTGTCCAGTTCTAGGTGCCACAGTTTTTTGTTTTGTTAAAGTTTTCTTGGTTTACAAAGGTATGCGCAATGTCTCTTTTTTCAAGTTACATTTTCCATGGTTGTTGACAAGCTGGAACTTTGCAGGACGACCAAGATGATTGAGAGCTTGGAAACTGTGTGGGATATGTTTAGCCTGGAAAAAAAAGGAGACTGAGAGGAAATATGATAAAGGTAAAGGTAAAGGTACCCCTGACCGTTAGGTCCAGTTGCGGACGACTCTGGGGTTGTGAGCTCATCTCGCTCTATAGGCCGAGGGAGCCAGTGTTTGTCCGCAGACAGCTTCCGTGTCATGTGGCCAGCATGACTAAGCTGCTTCTGACGAACCAGAGCAGCGCACGGGAACACCGTTTACCTTCCCGGCGGAGTGGTACCTATTTGTCTACTTGCACTTTGACATGCTTTCGAACTGCTAGGTTGGCAGGAGCAGGGACCCAGCAACGGGAGCTCACCCTGTCATGGGGAATCGAACCGCTGACCTTCTGATTGGCAAGCCCTAGGCTCTGTGGTTTAACCCACAGCGCCACTCGCGTCCTGAGATATGATAGCCATCTTCAAATATCTGAAAGGCCGTCCCATGGAAGATGGAACGAGCTTGTTTTCTCCTGCTCTAGAGGGTAGGGCACGAACCAATGGATTCAAACGATTAGAAAAGAGATTCTAACTGAATGTCAGGAAGAAATTTCTGGCAGTAAGAGCTGTTTGACAGTGAAATGGACCCCTTTGGAAGATGGTGGAATTTCCTTCATTGGGGTTTTTTAAGCAGAGCTTGGATGGGCAGCTGCCAGGTATTTTTAAGCTGTGATTTCTGTACTGGAAGGGGGTTCCTCCAACATGACAATTCTGTGATTCTATGATTCTGTTTGCCACAGTGAGTTACCAGATTTCATGAGGGCATTTTTAAAAATGCTTTACAGTGGTACCTCAGGTTACATAAGCTTCAGGTTACATATGCTTCAGGTTAAGAACTCCGCTAACCCAGAAATAACGCTTCAGGTTAAGAACGGACCTCCGGAACGAATTACCGGTAAGTACTTAACCAGAGGTACTACTGTGTTTGGTCAGAGAACTGGTATGCAAAATTCAGAAAAGTGCAAATTTCAAACAAATTTCTATTTTATGCATTGGTTTTGGCACGTTTGAATTAGGTGGGTTTGTCTTAAAATGCAAACTGAACCAAACTTCTCGCAGCAAAGGCCCGCCTGGATCCACATGGTTTTCAAAAGCTCCTTTGTCTTTCTTGGATAAAGTTTGTTCTTTATTTAATAACCAACCCAGCAGTCACTTTTATGGAGAGGAGGCTCATTCCTTTATCGCCACCTGCAAATCTTGCCTTCCTTTGTTTACAACAAGTAGTAATTGTTTAATAGTGAAGCCATAAAAAAGGATAAAATGTATTTTCCTTTTCATCAGCTGGGGAAAGTGTTCATGACTCCCTCAAGTGTGGAGTGATACCTCCTCTTTGTTTGTTTTGTAGGTAGGTTATGTTATTTTATAATTTATCCTCCCTGTTACATGTGTGAACAGAATGTTTAAAGCAATCCTTTTAGTATCAGCAGTTAGCAGAGTTTAAAACAACCATTTCTTTCAGCACTCAAGTGCAAACTTTTGAGACTAGGCTAGAGCCTTGTTGCATTTATCCAGGTTGCGACAGCGGACTGGATCTTCTCCGTTTCTGCCTCTTAAATAGAAGAATCACCAACAGACTGTAAATTTGGCGCTAAAAACTTTTTACTTACATAAAGCCTTGCACACAATTCCAACAGCAACAACTACCGGTACAAGGCAGGCAAATTCTGCTTCTAGGTTACAAAATACATAGCTGAGTTGAAAAGGGAGTCTCTGTTGGAGCGGAGACCAGACAGGTGTCTGCCTGCCTCAGAAGCATGGTGGAAAGGAGAATGGCAACGAGGCAGGAGGAAGTAGAAAGGGTTAAAACCTTTTGTCTATTTCCCACCAGAGAACTCAAGGGAAGTGATGTCACATGGAGCTCTTTCTCTGCTAATTACATTGCTTTTCTTTGCAATCTATCTAACAATTTGCAGCTCTGTGGTTGCTAGTCCCTAGAGTTACTAAACAGCAAGAATGCTTTGTTATTTTGACTGCAAACCCCCCTAATTTTGGCGGTGTAGCTGCTGCTATTTGCTTGGCTCTGCAGGAGGAGAGAGTTGTTGTTGTTGTGCTCAGGTCCTGCTCGAGAGTTTTCCTTTGGGGTAACTGGTTGGCCATTTTGAGAAGGCTGAAACGGCAAGAAAACAGACTAAAACGAATTAAAACTCCTACCAATGCTTCTTAGATTTTTGGTTGGAAGGGACCCCCTAAAGCAGGGGTCCGCAAACCTTTTCATCGGGGGCCGGTCCACTGTCCCTCAGACCTTGTGGGGGACTGGACTATAATTTGAAAAATATAAGTACCCTGCAAGCTGGTCCCGCAGCTGCCTCAGGACCTGGAGGAGGAACGCACTCTGCACATGCTCAGGAGCGCGTCTTGGAGCCACCCGCTCACCGGCGTTGTCGACAAGCAGCAGCTGCTCCATCGGCCCATCCCCGCGGAGCTCCCATGGCGCGGCCCAGACCCACGGCCCGCCCGCCGACCTCCCCATGGCCGTGCCGGGTTTACCTCAGTGCACGGGCAGCAAGGCTTCAGATTAATAATAATAATAATTTTTTATTTGTACCCCGCCCATCTGGCCGGGTCTCCCCAGCCACTCTGGGCGGCCTCCAACAGATATTAAAATACATCAAAATCACAGGTTAAAAACTTCCCTAAACAGGGCTGCCTTCAGGTATTTTCTGAATGTAGGATAGTTGTTTATTACTTTAACCTCTGCTGGGAGGGCGTTCCACAGGGCGGGCGCCACTACCGAGAAGGCCCTCTGCCTGGTTCCCTGTAGCTTTACTTCTCGCAGTGAGGGAACCGCCAGAAGGCCTCGGCGCTGGATCTCAGTGTCTGGGCTGAACGGTGGAGGTGGAGACGCTCCTTCAGGTATACAGGACCGAGGCCGTTTAGGGCTTTAAAGGTCAGCACCAACACTTTGAATTGTGCTCGGAAACGTACTGGGAGCCAATGTAGTTCTCTCAGGACCGGTGTTATGTGGTCCCGGCGGCCACTCCCAGTCACCAGTCTAGCTGCTGCATTCTGGATTAATTGTAGTTTCCGGGTCACCTTCAAAGGTAGCCCCACGTAGAGCGCATTGCAGTAGTCCAAGCGGGAGATAACCAGAGCATGCACCACTCTGGCGAGACAGTCTGTGGGCAGGTAGGGTCTCAGCCTGCGCACCAGATGGAGCTGGTAGACAGCCGCCCTGGACGCAGAATTAACCTGCGCCTCCATGGACAGCTGTGAGTCCAAAATGTCTCCCAGGCTGCGCACCTGGTCCTTCAGGGGCACAGTTACCCCATTCAGGATCAGGGAGTCCCCCACACCTGCTCGCACCCTGTCCCCCAAAAACAGTACTTCTGTCTTGTCAGGATTCAACCTCAATCTGTTACCCGCCATCTTCCTGCAGCGAATCCAAAGCCCTGCCAGCGTCGCCACCTGACCAGAGGTGTCTGTGGCTTCGCCAGCGTCGTGGAAGTCAGTCCCTGCACGGCGAGGAGTTCACAGCTTCTTTTCAAGGAAACGCCGCACTGGTTTAGCTCAGTGCGGGGACTGACCGAGCGGGCGGCAGGGTCTGCAGGCCGGATTTACAAGCCTGGTGGGCTGCATCCGGCCCCAGGGCCCTAGTTTGCCGACCCCTGCCCTAAAGGGTATTCAGTCCAACCCCCTGCAATCCAGAATCACAACTAAAGCCCCCCTGACAGATGACCACCCAACTTCTGCTTAAACACCTCCAAGGAAGGAGACTCCACCACCTTCTGAGGTCATCTGTTCCCCTGTCGAACAGCTCTTACCGTCAGAAAGTTCTTTCTAATGTGTAGTCAGAATCTCCTTTTAGAATCCATTGTTTTGGGTCTTGTCCTTTGGAAAAGCAGAAAAACAAACTGCCTCCATCTCCCAGGTGACAGCCCTTCAGATATCTGAGGACGTCCTTACGTTCTGACACCCCTAATATATTTTCTAAGGCTCTTCTTTGAATATAAATCTTTTCAATAATTTGCTTTTCTTTCTGCTGGCACATAACGATGTTGCATTCTGGGCTGCCAAGCTGATCTCCTGTGGACGAGAGTTCCCTAAGTCCACCACCATTCTCTCTGCCCACTAAAAACAAGAGGCAGCGTGGTGTAGTGGTTAGAGTGTTGGACCAGGACCTGGGAGAGACGAGGGTTCAAATCCACTTGGCCATGAAACTCATTTGGTGACCTTTGGGGGCCAGACCCTGCCTCTCAGCCTAAACAACCTCACGGGTTGTTGTGGAGCTTAAATGAGGAGAATCATGTGTGGCATCTTGAGAAAAAAGTGGAATATAAATTGCAGGGGGTTGGGATAGATGACCCTTGTGCCCCCTTCCAACTCTACAATTCTATAAAATGCAGTAAATAAACAATAACATTATTGATGGTCATACGAAATAACACAGGGAGGAAGGGGGCTGACCAAGGACAAATGAAGGTTGGTTGGTCAATGCTTTTATTCACCCAAAAATAGCAGCCTCAACTGCTTTAGTGGGGTGCTAGCTTGAATAAAAATATTTTTTGGGGGGGCAGGTAAGCCACACCCCGCAGAATCAACAAAAATACACTATTTGAATGGCAATGCCCATCAACTGGAGGGGGACTGGCCCTCTCAAATATTTTATCGGGGGGGCCCCAAAGGGACCTCGGCCCCTAGGCGTTGACTCTTATGGGGAGCACAGGACAGGCCCCCATAGCACCCACAGTTTGGTCCTCTGACATCTCACCGACGCCACTGCCCCCCCACTCCGCCTGAAGCTGCCAAATTATCCTGCCTAATGGTAGAATTGGTCCTTGGATAGTGATTCCCTGCCCCCCCCCCCCGCAATTGGGCAGTTGAATCGGGATTCCCTCAGCCATCCTAAGAATAAATAAGCCAACTGCTCAGGCTTTGGTTGGGATGCGTGGAGTGGGGCTTGCTCAGCTGTTTAGGGTTGGATATTTCCTCACCCACCACGTTCCCGTAGTGCTCGGGTGACCTTGATTATCTCTTGATCAAATTAACGCACTTCGGCAGGCACAGCTGCCTAATGAAGACATTCGCTTGTCGCCTCGTTTTCTGCCGGCTGTCTAATAAGGTGGGTATCGGCGCCACATAGAGAGCGGGCAGGCGGGGGGGGTGATGTTGTGCCGCAGACTGAAACCGTCAAAGCTTCCCCATCACCTCCGTGCCTCCTTTCTAAATGAGGACAGCTGGGGTTTTTTGAGGCAGGCAGATGAGCAGGAAGTTGGCTGCTGTAGGACAGTGGCATCGCAAGGTGGGGGCAGGGGGGCGGTTCGCCCCAGGTTCCATGTCTGGGGGGGGTGACAAGAAGGCCTTGCCGCCCCGGCTCGGGTGCAGCGGTGTGAGCAGAGGATCCCGCCACCATCCGTACGGCGTTCGAGCAGCACCGGTGGCAAACTGCTATGTACAACGCATGCGCAGTGTCGCACGCATGTGCTGTATGTAGCGGTTTGCTGCTGGCGCCGCCCGAGTGCCGTACGGAGAGCGGTGGGATGCAAGTGGAGGATCCCGCAAGCGGAGGATCCTGGCGCCGCGAGCAGAGGATCCCGCCACCATCTGTACAGCTCTCGGGTGGCACCAGCGGCAAACCGCTACATACAACGCATGCACGGTGTCACACGCATGCACTGTGCGTAGCAATGTGAACATGCGTTGTACACAGCGGTTTGCCACCGGCGCCGTCCGAGCGCCGTCCGGAAGGTGGTGGGATCCCGCCGGAGGTGGCAGGAGCCGCTTATGGCAAGCCGGGGGCCCCCCTCCCAGCCGCCCTCCCTCCCTGGCTTACTGTAAGCGGCTTCCACTTTGCCGCTTTACAGCGAGCCGGGGAGGGAGGGGGGCGGACGGGAGCTGTGGCTCCTGAGAGGACAAGCTGCGCAGCTTTGCCAGCGCCCCGGCAAAGCTGCATAGCTCCCCCCTTCCCCCAATGGATTGGGGTACTTGGAGTCACGGGGGCATAGCTGTCAACTTTCGGATTTGAAAATAAGGGATTTTTCCGAACTTTCGGATTTGAAAATAAGGGATGCCGCGAGGGCGGTGCAATGCCACCAAGTAGCCTCGCCACCCTGCGCTCCAGAGGCTGCGCACGAACGGGTGAGCGGAAGAGCGAGCGCGTAGACAGCAGGCAGGCTGTCTGTCTGGTTGGGCGTGAGGGTCTGGCTGCACAAGGCATGCAAGCTCCGCCCCCAGTCGGTCTCAGACTCCTTATTGGCAGCCGAGCAACGCAGCTGAGGAGCCTCCCTGCCCGGCAGGGAGGGAGAGGAGCTGCTTCCTTTGAAATCCGGGAAATTTAAGGGATAGCAACAATCCGGGATAGCAGCGGGAAACGGTATTGGAATAATGGAGTTTCCCGCAAAAAAAGGGAGGGTTGACAGCTATGCGCAGGGGTGGGGGTGCAGAGGTGTAGGAAGGGGGGCAGACCACCCCAGGTGTCATTGCTGAGGGGGTGGCATTTGGCGCCCGCCCGCGACTCCCAAGCCTACCCCGAGCTGTCGATGTGGGGGTGAGGTGACAAAAAAAATTCTGCACTAGGTACCACCTGGGCTTGCTACGCCTCTGCTGTAGGGATCTGTGATTGGTGGTGGGGAGAGGGGAAATATTCATTTTCCTGCCCCTTCCTGTCTTGCCCACTTGCTATACCTGGGGTGGGGAGACTCAATCCTGTCATCGGGCAAATGCATGCACCCACCCGGGCTCTCTGTCTGGCTCGCGGGACGCTGAATGTGTGAGAAGATTCAGGAATGATAACAGGAGGTACTTCTTTATGCATTGCATGGTGAAACTGTGGAACTCTCTGCCACAGGAGGCAAGGACAGCCACCAGCTTGGACGGCTTAGAAAGAGGATCGGACAAATTCATGTAGGAGGAGAGGGCTAAAGGGCTGCTAGCCAGGATGGCTTTGCTCTTCCTCCACAGTTGGAAGCAGCAATGCTTCTGAATACCGCAGGAGGGGAGAGTTGCGTTCGAATCCCGCTTGCGGGTTTCCCCCCGGGCATCTGGTTGGCCCCTGCAAGGACAGGATGCTGTTCTAGGCGGACCGTTGGCCCGATCCAGCAGACTCTTTATGTTCTTACGTCCGTGTTTGTGTGCGAGAGAGAAGATGCAATTGGCAGTCTGGACGTCTCCGGGTGTCAGCCACTCATTATCCCTCCGACCCAGCAGCCCTCAATCCATCCGGCACAAATTACTCCAGGCGACTCGAGCAAGCCAGCTGAGCTGCCCCAAAAGGAGGGTCGTGCGCTGCGGCACCCTCTCAGACGCAGCCCTTGCTCTCCATCTCGAATTGGGGTCAAGCCACCACAATGACGTTTTGTGTTTTTTTACAGGGCCTGGCAGGGCCGGTGGGGAGAGTTGAGTGCCCCGAGTCCTTGGGGAGTCGGGGAAAACTTTATGGAACTATCCAGGGCAGCTCCAGTTGATAGAAAAATCTAATGGAAGGGCATAAATTGGTGTCAGGAGAGGGTCTGGGCCATCAGTCATACCTGCTAACAAGCAGCGGTTGAACTCTCCCTTCTTCCTTCAGTCAAACACTTAGCCTGAAACCTCAATTTCTTTTCTTGTTCTGCACTGTAGAGACAAAATGAATGGGGGGCTGTTCTGTTTGACAGAGGATAGTCCTATGTGATTCACGCTTTCTGGCACCCGGGGCAGCGCAGCCCGTACGGACTGCGCATGTGCGACATCCCATGCGTGCGCACTCCGTATGGGCTGCTGCTTGCATGGCGACCGTACGGATGCGACGCAAGAGCGCGCCCTCGGCTGCTCTACAGCTGGGGGGAGGCAGGGGCCATCTTGTCACCCCTCCCAGAGTGGAACCCAGGGTGGCCCGCCCCCTCTGCCCTTCCCTTCCTACACCCCTGGCCGCAAGCAACCCTATAGAGGTTCCCATTGTCTCCTGCTCCCTCTCCATTCCTAATCCTCCAAGAACATACCTCATCCAGCAGGCAGAGCCCAGCTTACTATCGATGCCACAGACTGCACGGAGCAGGGCTTGAGAGAAGTGTGCTGGGCTGGACAGAGGATTTGGCCTAAGAACATAAGAATAGCCTGCTGGATCCGGCCAATGGCCCACCTAGCACAGCGTCAAGTACCTAGTCCACAGTGGCCAACCAGATGACTGTGGGAAACCCGCGAGCGAGATTCGAAGCACAAAAGCAAATCTCTCCTCCTGTGGATTCCAGAAACTGAGATTCAGAAGCAGCCCTGGAGGCAGAGCACAGCTGTTGTGGCTTGTCGCCCTCCAAAGCCCTGTTCTACATCTTCTTTGAAGGCCATCCAAGTTGGTGGCCATTCATGCCTCTTGTGGCAGGGAGTTCCACAGTTTAGTCCTGCTCTCCGAGAACAAGTCCTTTTCTTCTATCCGTCCTGAATCTCCCAACATTCAGCTTTGTTGGAAGTCCACAAGTTCTAGTGTTGAGAGAGAGGGGGAAATACCAGACCCTCCAAGTGTCTTTATTTTCCAGGGACAGCCCCGGATTTACAGAAGCCATCTCGGTTTCTGATTTGATTCCAGCTTAGGACATCCCTATTTTCATCAGAGAAATGTTGGAGGGTATGGAGTTATGTGACCCCTGAGTCAAGGAGATAAGTAACTATATAACCTTGGTTTAAGAACTTAATCCGTTCTGGAAGTCCGTTCTTAAACCAAAGCGTTCTTAAACCAAGGCTTGCTTTACCATAGCAGCGGGGGACTCAATTTACACTCAGCAGGAAGCGGAATATGTTCTCCTTCCAAGGCAAAGTTCACAAACCAAAACACCTACTTCCGGGTTTGCACCATTCTTAATCCAAGTTGTTCATAAACTACGCTGTTCTTCAGCCAAGGTACCACTGTATAGGGAAGTTTTAAAATGTTTAATGTTTTATTATGCTCTTCTTCTTTATTGAAAGTTCAAAAAGTACGTAATTATATGCGCACTAAACATGGATGAGACGTAAATAAAAGAAAGAAAAAGAGAAACAGAACCCGTGTAGAAGGGAAAATAAAGGAGGGAGGGGGGGAAACCCAAAACTGTATATTTTACAAGGTTGTTATTGTACTCCAGCAGATCTTAACAGTATTTATAAGAATGGATTCCAAATATCATTGAATTTGTCCATGGCAAGTCTGCATTTATATGCAAGTTGCTGATATGTTGTGAGTTTTTATAAGGTTTCCATCCAAACATAGAAGGGAGCCACATTTCCCCCCCCCCAATTCATCAGTATCAGTCTTTTTGCTGTGGTAAGAGCTTTTTTATACGTTGGAAGCCACCCAGCATGGCTGGGGCAACCCAGTCAGATGGGCGGATATTATTATTATTAAAGGGACATCCCTATTTTCATTGGAGAAATGTTGAAGACTTTTCCCTATCCGTTTTCTCAAAGCCATTCATCATTTTGTCAAATTCTACCATGTCACTTCTGACTCCCCTTTTTCCTCCGAACTAAAAAGCCCCAAACGCTGCAAGCCTTTGTTCACAGGAGACTTGCCCCACCCCTAAGATCATTGTGGACATGATGCCACGGTGCTAGGTCAGCAGGTGGTAAACCTCACGCGTGTTGTGGCCCTCCAGGGGTCTCTCACCCGCTCTCTGCACCTACCTTCCTAGAGCGTTGTGCGGACTGCTGCAAGGATATATGTAAAGCACACTGGGATGCTCTCTTAAAATCCCGTGTGGTACAGTGGTACCTTGGTTCTCAAACTTAATCCGTTCCGCAAGTCCGTTCCAAAACCAAAGCGTTCCAAAACCAAGGCGCGCTATAGAAAGTAATGCAAAACGGATTAAAACGTTCCAGACTTTTAAAAGCAACCCCTAAAACAGCAATTTAACATGAATTTTACCATACTATCGAACGAGAAAGCAATAGACAATGTACTGCAATCACACAATCCATCAATCAGTAGCTGAACTGGGTTCCACAAGAGTCACAAAAACAAAACAAAGAGCCACAAAAACGCAAAATAAACAGCGAAAACAGACAGACCTCGGCGTAACGCTCAAAACAAAGGTGTGGCTCTCAAATTGTCAGCGTGACACTCAAAACGGAAGTGTAACACTCAAAACGGAGCACGTTCGGCTTCCGAAAAAAGTTTGCAAACTGGAACCCTAACTTCCGGGTTTGCAGTGTTTGGGTTCCAAGTTGTTTGAGTACCAAGGCGTTTGAGAACCAAGGTACCACTGTATAGGGTGGGGAGCCTGTAGCGCAGGGCCGAAATCTAGCCCCCTTGCAGATGGCCTGTTTTGCTCAGCAGGTCAGTGGCCCCTTAAGTTCTGCCGCTTTCCCTCCTCTTTCCAAAGATATTAAGTGCACTCTGAACGCCTGCTTGCTCTACCCTAAGAGCAATTATCCTTAACCCGCCCCTGTAGTGGTTTTAATAACCTTTCCCAGCTCGGGCCTGGCTGGGGGCCAAGGCCTCGCTGCGATCCCTTGGGTGGAGAGGGAGGGGCGGATTAAAACAGACTGCAGGAGTTATTTCTCCATTGCTGCTTTTGGCTGAAGGTCGGAAGATGAATTATGCATCTGGCAGCCTTAAAAGCCTTGCCTTTCTTTCATCAGACCCAATTCAACCCCCCCCCCCAAAAAAAACAACCCAGGCTAGGTGTTTAAATAATAGGGGTGTTTGTGTGTCTGTGCTGCTGCAGCATAAGTTTCCAGGCTCCATGGCATAGCAATCTGCTGTGCATGCAGGAAGTCCCAGTTTGAATTCCCACACTCAAGCATCTGCAGTCTGGGTTGGGGAGAGACTCCTGGCCTGAAACCGCTGCTGCCAGTCAGTGTAGACAATACTGAGCTAAATGGGCCCAAGGCTCTGACTCGGTAAAAGGCAGCTTCCCATGTATACGGGGAAAGGATCTAGGGGTCTTGGTGGACCACAAGCTGAACATGAGTCAGCAGTGTGATGCAGCAGCAAAACAGGTGAACACTATTCTAGGCTGCACCAACAGAAGTCTAGTGTCTGTTCTGCCTTGGTCAGACCCCACCTGGAATTCTGTGTCCAGTTCTGGGTCCCAAAATTTAAGAAGGATATTGACAAGCTGGAAGGTGTGCAGAGGAGGGCAACCAGGGACTCAGCTATACAGCTGCAAATAAAAAGTTTTAAATGTGTTGTAAAGTGCAATATACAAATGTGACACTAGATGGCGACAGTGGGCTACGCAAAATTCAATGTATTTTTCAAAACTTTTTTTTTTTTAAGCATTTTCACAGAGTGTTTTTATATGGGTGTAGAAGGGTCTGGAAACCAAGCCTTATGAGGAATGGATGAGGGAGTTGGGGATGTTTAAAAAGGTAAAGGGACCCCTGACCATTAGGTCTAGTCGTGTCCGACTCTGGGGTTGCGGCGCTCATCTCGTTTTATTGGCCGAGAGCCGGCGTACAGCTTCCGGGTCATGTGGCCAGCATGACAAAACCACTTCTGGTGAACCAGAGCAGCACACGGAAACGCCATTTACCTTCCCGCCAGAGCGGTTCCTATTTATTTACTTGCACTTTGACATGCTTTCGAGCTGCTAGGTGGGCAGGAGCTGGGACCGAGCAACGGGAGCTCAATCCCGTCGCAGGGATTCGAACTGCCAACCTGCTGATCAGCAAGCCCTAGGCTCTGTGGTTTAACCCACAGCGCCACCTGGGTCCCCTGGGACTCAGCTATACAGCTGCAAATAAAATGTTTTAAATGTGTTGTAAAGTGCAATATACAAATGTGACACTAGATGGCGACAGTGGGCTACGCAAAATTCAATGTATTTTTCAAAACTTTTTTTTTTTTAAAGCATTTTCACAGAGTGTTTTTATATGGGTGTAGATTCCGCCCAAGGTGACGAAGGGTCTGGAAACCAAGCCTTATGAGGAATGGTTGAGGGAGTTGGGGATGTTTACATATATGCTTATGCAGAGTCTAGACCCTTGGTCCATTGAGCTCAGTGTTGTCTACTCTGACTAGCAGCAGTTCTCCATGGTTTCAAGCAGGAGATATTAACAGCTCAACTTGCTGCTGGGGACTGAATCTGGAGCCTTCTGCATGCAGAGCAGACGCTCTCCCACTGAGCTAGAGGCCCTTCCCCACACAGGAAATGTCGTGTTTAAGCTATTGCTATCCCTCTTCCCTGCCCCACTAAATACCCCACCTGTTGGGGACGGAGAATGAGAGAGGGAGGGAGTCTTGTTTTGCCTTTGCTCTCCTCCTTAGTTGCATTTAGAAGGTCGTTAGCTTATGCATGAGATCCAGCACTGGAAATTAATGGACTGTCTAGGGCTGCTCAAACCGCGTCTGTTGATCTTCCTTGGGAGTCCTTTTAAACAATTGTGTGTACCCTAGCCAGGATGCATCACAGATAAATTGAGGAAGCAAAGAGAATCCTCCAAGGTGTTTGGAGGGTAGGAGAGCATAATATTTCTTATCTATCCTTCCCCTTACTCACTTGTGGGGGTTTAACAGCTAGTTGGCAGAATTTAAAATTAACCTTATTATCTGGGATGCGGGTGGCGCTGTGGGTTAAACCACAGAGCCTAGGGCTTGCCGATCAGAAGGTCGACGGTTCGAATCCCCGCGACAGGGTGAGCTCCCATTGCTCGGTCCCAGCTCCTGCCAACCTAGCAGTTTGAAAGCAAGTCAAAGTGCAAGTAGATAAATAGGTACCGCTCCGGTGGGAAGGTAAACGGTGTTTCTGTGCGCTGCTCTGGTTCACCAGAAGCGGCTTAATCATGCTGGCCACATGACCCGGAAGCTGTAAGCTGGCTCCCTCGGCCAATAAAGCGAGATGAGCGCCGCAACCCCAGAGTCAGTCACAACTGGATCTAATGGTCAGGGGTCCCTTTACCTTTATAGTCCATTTTTATATACAGTCGTACCTTGGTTCTCAAACGCAATCTGTTCCAGAAGTCGGTTCGAGTTCCAAAAACGTTCAAAAACCAAGGCACAGCTTCTGAACGGCTGCAGGAGCTTCCTGCACTCAATCGGAAGCTGCATCGGACGTCCAGCTTCCACAAAAGTTTGCAATCCGGAACACTTACTTCCAGGTTTGCGTTGTTCGGGAGCCAAAACGTACGAGTACCAAGGCGTTCGAGAACCAAGATACGACTGTATACATGCAGTGATGGCCAAACTTGTTTTTGGACTACAACTCCCCTCATCCCTAGCTAACAGGACCAGTGGTCAGGGATGATGGGAATTGTAGTCCCAGAACATCTGGAGGGCCGAGTTTGGCCATCACTGCGAGTCCAATACTCTTGTGAGGAATCCCGCGAACACAAGGGTTACTGTTTCTCAGTTGTGAGGTGCGACGAGGCATTGAACACATTTTCAGAGACCAACTCCTGTTTGATGTATTTTACATGCAAGGACTGAACTTGCAGGAGGATCTGTCTCGACATCCTTTCTTTGAGATCTCCTATCTGCTGGGGACTGAATCTGGAGCCTTCTGCATGCAGAGCAGATGCTCTTCCACTGAGCTAGAGCCCCTTCCCCACACATGAAATGTCGTGTTTAAGCTGGGTCCCTCTTGCTGCCAAAATGGCCCCATCGCGCTGGAGTGAGGTCCCCTTTGCCTGCTTCTCTCCTTGCTAGGGTTCCCCTTCTTTGTCTGGCAGGGAGGCTGGGAGTGCATACTGAAGATTTCCCTGCAAAAGAGTCACCTGGTGGGGACCAGCTGATGTGCGATGCTCCCCGCCAAGACCGATAACTCCAGAGACTCTGAGATCGTCTTCCCTCCAGCGATGGGGGCCGATGCGCTCCTCCTCGCGACGGCATTGACGTCTGCGGTCCTATCCTCCGGGCGGCCGTTTCAAGAGGCATCTGACGTCGCAAGGCCTTCACATCCGATCAGCCTCATGCTTCCGAAGGTGAGCATCCTTGGTGGGCTTGAGCTGCGGCCTCCCTGAGACCTCCTCGCTTGAAAGCGAGCAAAACATGCTGTGACCCAGTTTTCTGCTCATTGACGCAGGCTCTCCCCCTCTACTTTCAGTCATGCTGCTGCCGCTGTATTCTTCCGGGAAGCAAATCACATTCATGGCGCTGAGTTAACTTACGGAACTACCTGCCACAGGATTATTTGTATTTGCATAGCTTTTTTTTATATAATCATTTTTTATTGATTTTATAGAAATACAATAATAAATTCACATATTTGTCTTCACATCTTATACCGCTTTGGCTTTTTATGGCCGTGACTTCCGTCAAACCTTCCTTACGATATTCTAATATCTATTCCTTATATCTATATTTCCAAAGTCAATCATTGTTTTATATTCTTATTTTCTAAAATTAATCACTATATCTTCATACTAACAACAATATTTCTTCCTTACTCTACAAAGTATTTGCATAGCTTTCTATTGAGTTTTTAGAATGCAGAAGAAAAGGGGCAAAGGAAACATCCACAAATGTAAGATAAATCACCCAGTTAAAATTAAACACCAACATTAAAATTATGTTCTTAAGCACAAATGAGTACCGGTCACTGTATTTGTTCCTGCTGATCCTTAGTTCAGTTCCCATCTCTTTCTTCTGTTGTCTTCCATTCTGTTGAAATATAGATTGTAAGCACCTTGGGAACACAGACCTTTGTGTGTGTGTGTGTGTGTGTGTGTGTGTGTGTGTGTGTGTGTGTGTGTGTGTGTCTGAGCTTGTTTTTGGAATTTGATACTCCAGACAGGGAGATGTAAGTGGATGGAGATTAAGAACCTAGGAAGGACCTGCCAGATCAGGCCAGTGACCTCTCTGGTCCAGCCTCCTCACAATGGCTAGAAACCCTCTAGCAGCACCTGAGCACAATAATAATAATAATAATAATAATAATAATAATAATAATAATTTATTATTTATACCCCACCCATCTGGCTGGGTTTCCCCAGCCACTCTGGGCGGCTTTCAACAGAACATTAAAATACAACAATCTATTAAACATTAAAAGCCTCCCTAAACAGGGCTGCCTTCAGATGCCTTCTAAAGGTCTGATAGTTGTTGTTCTCTTTGACATCTGAAGGGAGGGCATTCCACAGGGCGGGCGCCACTCTGCCTGGTTCCCTGTAGCTTTGCTTCTCGCAGTGAGGGAACCGCCAGAAGGCCCTCGGCGCTGGATCTCAGTGTCCGGGCTGAACGATGGGGGTGGAGACGCTCCTTCAGGTATACTGGACCGAAGCACAAGAATATCTCTCCCCTCTTGTGGTTTCCAGCAACTGGTATTCAGAAGCATACCTTCTTCAGCAGCTAGGGAAGGCAGAGCACAGCCGGAGAAGACTATGGCAAGGGTGGTGGTGAGAGCCAGTGTGGTGTAGTGGTTAAGAGCGGTAGACTCGTAATCTGGGGAACCGGGTTCGCGCCTCCGCTCCTCCACATGCAGCTGCTGTGTGACCTTAGGCTAGTCACACTTCTTTGAAGTATTTGAAGGACAGGAAGCATTGCTGTTGCTGTTTAGTTGTTTAGTCGCTTCTGACTCTTTGTGACCCCATGGACCAGAGCACGCCAGGCACTCCTGTGTGGTATAGTGGTTAAGAGCGGTGGACTCACAATCTGGTGAACCGGGTTCGTGTCTCCGCTCCTCCACATGCAGCTGCTGGGTGACCTTGGGCTAGTCACACTTCTCTGAAGTCTCTCAGCCCCACTCACCTCACAGAGTGTTTGTTGTGGGGGAGGAAGGGAAAGGAGAATGTTAGCCACTTTGAGACTCCTTCGGGTAGTGAAAAAGCGGGATATCAAATCCAAACTCTTCTTCTTCTTCTACCTCCTTCCATGAATCAAAATCAACCACGCTGCAAGGCGGCTGTGAGTCTCTTTGGTGTAAGAACAGTGGCAGAAGCTGATCTAAACTTCAGCCTTTCAATCTGCATGTCTCCAAAAAGACCTTAAGAAGAACCTGTTGGGTTTGGCGAATGGCCCACCTAGTCTAGCCTCCCATCCTCACAGTGGCCTGCCAATTTCCCTAATGGGATGCTCAGAATCGGAACCCGAGTTCAACAGCACTCTCCTAAGAATGTAAGAAGAACCTGCTGGATCAGGCCAATGGCCCATCTAGTCTTGCACCCTGTTCTCGCAGCGTGTCAGGGACCGGCTAGTTGAGGAGGAATGGTGGAAGCCGCCTCACCAAGTTTCCCCCAGAGAAGGCACAGAGGAAGAAGATTTGGATCCTGGATTCTGATGATGGGAAACTGGACACACCCCAGAGGAGGGGAATTGCTGGGAAGTACTGGAGGCTGGAAAGGGACGCGGGTGGCGCTGTGGGTTAAACCACAGAGCCTAGGGCTTGCTGATCAGAAGGTCGGTGGTTCGAATCCCCGCGACGGGATTGACCTCCCGTTGCTCAGTCCCAGCTCCTGCCAACCTAGCAGTTCGAAAGCATGTCAAAGTGCAAGTAGATAAATAGGTACCGCTCCAGCGGGAAGGTAAATGGCGTTTCCGTGCGCTGCTCTGGTTCGTCAGAAGTGGCTTAGTCATGCTGACCACATGACCGGGAAGCTGTACGCCGGCTCCCTCGGCCAATAATGCGCAATGAGTGCCGCAACCCCAGAGTCGGACACAACTGGACCTAATGGTCAGGGGTCCCTTTACCTTTTTACTGGAGGCTGGGAACTTGGAGGATGATGAAGAGGGGGAAACAGGCAGGTTCCCCAGCTCAGCGCAGAGACAGGAACGAGACCTGGCAGCTCCACCACACAGCCACCCTGAAAGCTTTACTGCTGACAGCCTGCAAGCCCCCACTCCCCGAAGAAAGTGTTTATTGCATGTTACAGAGCAGAGAGCCGGGCAGAAACAGAGAGGGTCCCACGTGGCTCGCAGTAGATTGGGGGGGGGAACAACCACAGAGGGATAAGGAGTGGGAGGGGGGTTACAAGCCATTCTGGGCACCTGCTTTGTCTACCGGTAGGCAGGAGCAACCCTTAGAAGTCTCAGTGTGCTCTCTGCTCTGCTTCCTTAATAAAGAAACGATCTGGAAGTTAGCCGGTGTTTCACTGTCTTTCTCTGATCTGCGAATGACCTGTTTCTCCTTGTCGGCTCCCGGACACAGTGGCCGCAAGACCATGAGACATTAAAAAGAGTCTGCTGGATCAAGCCATGTAGTCTTGCATCCTCTTCACCCAGATGCCCCACTGGGAAACCCACCAGCGAGATCTGAGCACAAGAGCCAACTCTTCCCTCTGCCATTCCCCGCAACTGGCATTTAGAAGTGTTGCTGCCTCCAGATGATAGCAATTATATTTCCCGTGCGATCGGATGCGACGCAGCCCGCCACGTCGGGCATGTGGGAGACGCCCCAGTGTGCCGGCACAGCCCTCCGACTTTTCCAGCACAATCGAGACCTTTTGAGACCTTTGTTCTCAGCTTCCGTGATTCACTCTGCAGCTGGCGAGTGACGAGTGGAAGACGCAGGGGCACCCACATAATTAACACCTTGCTCCGAGAGGAACCCGTGGTGGATCCCTTGCTTATTAGGAGGGTGAGAGGTGTAGGGAGGAGCTCACAGCTGCCAATCAAGCGTCTCCCATGGAGCGAGAGCTCTCATTCCCAGCCCAGGAGAGTCCCAGTGCTGTCCTGCAGAGCTGGATTAGGGAACTGATGCAAACTCTGGAGTTTCTGTTCAAACTGTAGAGCAGGGATGAGGAATTCCTTCTTCTTCCCAAGGGATGCTTCCCTTCGTGGTGAACCTTCTGGGACAAAAGTAAGTGGGTCCAGTGGAGCACTCGATAAAAGGAACATAAGCGCAGCAGCACCTGTGTTCTCCAGGGACCGATACTGAGAGATAGACTGCCTCTGAACAAGGGGCTTTTATTGATCCATCGTGGTTGGGATGGAGAGAATAGACAATGTGATTTCCAAGCATCCCTGATCCCTTATGAATCTCTAGACAAATTAAAGTTAACCACCACTATCTGGACTGAGATGATGAAGAGGTTAGAAACCAAGTCTTATGAGGGACAGTTTAGGGAGTTGGTGATGTTTAGCCTGGGGAAAAAGAAGAGACTGAGAAGTGAGAGCCGTCTTCAAATATCTAAAGGGCTGATAGCAGAAAATGTATAGAACAAGTACAAATGTGGGGTGGGGGGAAAGCTCACCTATTTGTCTCTATGCCAACAGAGCAGCCTCTTTGGATATGTAAACGGTGGTACTTAACCAACCAGCCAAAGCCATTCCTACAATGAAGGAACTTGTTTGGTTGGTTAAGTAGCTCCTTCAAGTAGATTCTAAGCAGGCCTTGACCCAAGAGATCATCCAGGTTGACCCCGACACTAATAATATAGTGGTACCTCGGGTTACATACGCTTCAGGTTACATACGCTTCAGGTTACATACTCTGCTAACCCAGAAAGATTACCTCGGGTTAAGAACTTTGCTTCAGGATGAGAACAGAAATCGGGCAGCGGTGGCGCAGCGGCAGCGGAAGGCCCCATTAGCTAAAGTGGTGCTTCAGGTTAAGAACATTTTCAGGTTAAGAACGGACCTCCGGAACGCATTAAGTACGTAACCAGAGGTACCACTGTAATAATAATAATAATAATAATAATAATAATAATAATTTACACCCCATCCATCTGACTGGGTTTCCCCAGCCACTCTGGGCGGCTCCCAACAGAATATTAAAAACACAATAAAACATCACACATTAAAAACTTCCCTAAACAGGGCTGCCTTCAGATGTCTTCTAAAAGTCAGATAGTTGTTTATTTCCTTGACATCTGATGGGAGGGAGTTCCACAGGGTGGGTGCCACTACCAAGAAGGCCCTCTGCCTGGTTCCCTGTAACCTCACTTCTCGCAGGGAGGGAACCACCAGAAGGCCCTCAGAGCTGGACCTCAGTGTCCGGGCTGGATGATGAGGGGTACATGGTACACTTGCATCAGCAGAACCGGATGCCTTCATCTGCCCCAGCTGCAACAAAACACGTCTCTCCCACATTGGTGTCTTTGACTTCACCCCTAAAAGCACACTCTTCCATCTGAGACAGACAGATGCCAACAACTGTCTTCTCTTTACCCCCCCCCCCCCGCTAGGCTGGTGAATTCTATTGATCTTCTCTGAGCTCATTTTAAGCGATAATCTCATCCCTTATCCCTCATTATTGGGGGATTGAGAAGGGGCCGAAGTGGGGTTGTACCTGCGGGGACATCATCAGAGGTTAAGAGACGTAAAGTATCTGGAGGGGAGGACACTCACACATCCAAAAGGAGCGAATGTGATGTTGCCAATTAAATCCTCACCTTGCAGCATAAGCCCAGTAAAAAGACGGCTTTGCTAGGAAAAACTCAAGTTTAAATTGGGTCCGGGGAGGCAGATTTTCCCCTTCAATTGTTGCTGGGCTACAGTTGTCACCTTCATCCCTGATGGCGGCCCTGGCTGGGGCTGGTCAACTCCCATCAGAAGTGCAATCACAGCCGGAGGACCACAGGTTTGAATGAAACCATCACTTACTCCATCAGGACTCTGCGTTCTTTGAATGCTGGGGTGGGTAACCTTTGGTTGAGACCAGGCTACAACACCCACCACCATCATCGCTGACCACTAGCCGTGCTGACAGGGGCAGATGGGAGCTGCAGTCCAACAACATCTGGAGATGTTGTTGTTGTGATTTTTGTCCAAGCCGAGCGGCACCAGCTGCAGCGAGGACTGGTTTCACTTTTGCCTGTCTCACTGAACCGTGAGAAAGTTGCTTTATCATTTCCTGCATGGAATGTTTTATGTATTACTGTACTGTTGTAATCCGAGCTGTGTGCTCAGACACTTCCGGCAAGTTCTCAAGCTGGAAGGATGGCATTATGGCAGCTCCGTCTTCATGGGCTGGCAGCAGAGAATCTCTCTGCACTATTAATAAAATAAATTAGTTTAGCCTTAAAGAATGGCTTGTATGTGTTGCTCTTCAATCTGGGAAACAATCACATATTACTGCGCCACCGGACTCTCTGTAGCCGGGGATGTGCGCACACGGCTTTGCTCTGGCTTTGGGGCAGTCTCACAAACTGCCCCAGGCGGGGTAAATGCTAACAGTTGTCCTAACGGTGGAAAAAGAATGGAAGAAGTTTAAAGATTACATTAAAAATGATTGCAAGATTTAAAGTTAGAAAAAAGCTGGAAGATGTGGTAGTTTACAGAGTAGAATTAAGATTAGTTAAGTAAAACTTATGATGTATGATTAAGATGGATTAAGATAGCAATATGAGTAAGGAAATATATAAGTGTTAAGTTAAAATAAGAAATAGTATTAGTTAGATAAGAGAAATAATATTAGGAGATGATAGGAAGTTGCTAAAGATGAAATACAATGGAACGCAGTAGGAGTGATAAGAGGAAGTCAAACTAAGATGATAAGGAAAGAAGAAGGGAAAAAGGAAGTTATATGTGTTTATTGTTGGATTTGTATTTGTGTTAGTAAGTGATATGTGCTAAGTTGTGTTTATATGTTTGGAAAACCTAATAAAAATATAAAAAATAAAAAAAAACCAGTTGTCCTGCTCTGCTCAGAATCACGGCCTCTTTGGTTTTTAAGCTAACAGAGTGTAAACAAATGAAGCAACAGTCAGAGTAGCAGAGCCTGTGGCAATGTGTGATGGTCAATTACCCATCCCTGAGCTAGACCTTCACTTGTCTGTACTGCCCCTAGCAACCTCCATCACAACTCTGCCTCCCTCCCCCCCAATGCTTCTGAATACCACTTTCTGGAAACCACAGGAGGAGAGAGGGGTCTTGCATTCGGGTCCTGCTTGACGGTTTCCCACTGAGGCATGTGGTCCAGCCCCTTTGAGAACAGGATGCTGGACCAACTGGGCCATAGGCCTAATCCAGCTTCATGGATGTGTCAGTTTGCATTTCTTGGTGCAGAAAGTATCGATCTGATGTGTAGAGATCTTTCCTACTCTAATTGATTCAAGAGGGTTCTGGAAGCTTCTCTGCGTGAAAGAAACAAGCGGAAGGTTCCTGATGTTTGGGTTATTCCTTCAGAGAAGCCGAGTACAGCTGGCTTAAACTGGTTCTGTTATCTCTTCTGTCAAGGTCATGCTGACTATAAAAGCAGGGCCAGAAGGAGCCTGGGTTTCGTTTTCTCTTTCTATCTCTTTTCCTTCTGGTGTGGTGTTCTGTATATAGTGTTAAGGTTTAGACTTATTATAAGTTATTGTAAGTTTAAGTCCGCTGCAACTGGATTTCTTATAGACAGTGCCAATCCTGAATGTATTGGATTTGTGACCATTGTGCTCATTTGCCTTCAGTAACAGTAAAGCTCTGCTGAATGAAATATAATTGCCTCTGGTCTATTTTGGGAGGGAATCCTGCAATGTGTTTAAGTTTTTACTCGGCTAACTATACGTTGGAATCTGCTCTGGATCAATATTGAGTAGAATTCCAGGACAGGATGTTCTTCTGGAGACCTTGCCTCGCAGCCTAACCTACCTCACAGGGCTGTTGTGGGGATTAAACAAGGAGGGGGAAACCATGTATGTAACATTGGGCTCTATTGGGTGGGATGTGGAATATAAACGCAATAAATTAAAATCTATATATATATAAAATCGTTCAAGTTGGATGTTTGTTAACAATCGCCTTTCTCCGTAACCCCTTGATCGATTCCGTTCAAATTTGGACACAACGTTCCATGCCCATATGGGAGTGATCATATGTACTTACATTGTACAAATACCACACCTTTCCCAGGTAAAAATGTGATTTTGTGCAAAAAAATATAGCTCCCTCCAGTGGACGTTAAACAGCACAGCACAACACACCTGTTTCTGACCCCTCCTCCTCCTTTCCTGACATCACTACCACCATCCAATCGACAGATAGACTGCCCACAAACACTACTGTTAGCTCCGTCGGTGGGTATAGAGCCACGCCGGGAGGAATCGCCATTTTCGCAATTTGGGATGCTACCTCGACCGGCTGTAGAGAGAGGTTGGACGACAACGCTACTCACTTTTTGGGCCAGATACCACACCTTCCACAGATACAAACGTGTTCCTATAAAAACAAACATACAGTCCACCACTACATGTCAACAACATCAAAGAAGGCCATTGACAAAATCAGGACAAAGAAACTCATAGACTAAAATAGTAGTAATAAACAGTTGTAGAAACGAAGACAAAAACGGGAGGGGCAAACGGAGAACACATAGACTGAACTTCAACGAGATAAGGTGTAAGTAAACATACGCTTTCTCTTTCATACTATATCTTACTTTTGCATTTCACCAAATCAGCCACAGCAAGGTGTGGCCGGGTCAGGTAGTAATAAATAAATAGGAATCAAACATCCTTTCGCCTTGCTCGTGGAAACCTAACCTCAGAGTGGTGCTTAGGAACATTCCCTTTGGATGTGCTGGGGACATTTATTTCCTACCTCTTTGCTCCTTGGTGCCAATGCTGGCTTTCTGAGCTCTGTGCCTTTGTAGCTGTTTCTCTCCCCATCCCGCCCCCCACCATTGAGAGCTCCAGGCAAAGAGTGTTTTATTTTCTTCAGTAGTTGACTCCCTTTCTTCCCTGCTCCCAGTTTCCAATCAGATAGCTCCCCTCTTTCCCTTCCCTCCCCTTGGCCCCTCCTGGGCACCACAAAGTCAAACATAGTCAGGAACATCGCACCTTTCATCTCCCGGCAACTGAGCTTTCTCCCCTCCCACCTCGTTCTGCATTTGCATCAGATTTGGACCATCTGAAAGCAAAGGGTCCCTTTCCTTCCTCCAGGCATCCTTGATTGCAGAAAAAAAATCAGCTTTGGAGATGAAAGTTCTTCACCCCCTTTTTTCTTCCAGAAGGGCGGACAAAGGTGACTCAACTTGGCGGTGGGTGAGGGACACACACGGCATTTTCAAGAAAGTCCTTTTTGCTGAGACATGTCCTCTTTTCTCTCCTCACACCATCCAGAGGAGCTGAGGCGTGGGGTCACATCTGAATCAAAGTGGAAGCTGGAAGTCTCGGGGGTAGGACACAGATGGCTTTAAAAGAGGATTGGACCAGTTCATGGTGACAAATTCATGTTGGATATACTCTGGTTCCTCTTCAGATTGTATAGACCTTTCGACAAATTCACATTGGACAAGACTACTAGCCAGGATGCCTATGCCCTGTGTCCTGTCTTTAGGTGAACTTAAGAAGCAAAGATCGCCCATGTTGAAGCAATGGTTCTTCAACATCAGCTTCGTTGGACTGGTCATGTTGTTCGGATGCCTGATGATCATCTTCCAAAGAAACTGCTCTATTCCGAACTTAAAAAGGGGAAGCGTAATGCTGGTGGTCAACAAAAGAGGCTTAAAGACTCTCTCAAGGCAAATCTTTAAAAAATGTAGTATAAATAAGAGATTTTTAAGTGTACTGGTCCAGTAAACGCTTCCGCTGCGCAGACCAGCAACAGTTCTCTTTGCAGAGTATTAATCAAGAACAGCAGTGGGGTTCTTGTTGCTCTAGCGAAGTAATGACACACGGAAGCTCTTCTGTCGAAAGACAGGTTTATTGCAGACAGATAACATAAACTCCTCCGGAGCTTTCAGACATGACTGCTCTACGCCCCAGAGGCAAAGAAAACAAACGCTCTATATATACTGAGCATGCTTAACAACTTAACGATCTTAACAACCTAACTCATGTGACCTTGCTAATTTGCCAGCTTTTCAGGTTTCCAAACCCTAACAATAAACACCGACAACGAGCGCTCCAATTGGAGAACAGCCTTTAGCGAAGGTGTCATGGGCTTTGAAGATGCTCAAACTCAGGACGAAAGGGAGAAATGTGAGAAGAGGAAGGCATGCTTGGCAAACCCTGACAGACTCAGTGTCTTTGGGAAGCATGCCTGACCCTCCCACCCCCAAGACCAGGCAGGCATTGAGGGTATTAGAACAGAGAGTTCAGAGACAGAAAGCTCAGATTAACCGACGCAGGAGTGACGTTGAATAAGGGGGACATGGAGGGGACTTTACTTAGAGCAATGCCATTATTAGGGAAGGCCACATTCCTTCGTCGTTCTCTGTGAATCATTGAATCAATTGCTTGGTAAGAACTCTTATTGTTTCTCTGATTCTGGGCTGCCCCGTGGAACGGAGCTGATTCCCCAAAGCCTGATAGGTGCCAACTCCTTGGGGCCCAAGCACCCACAAAATTCCCCAAGAAGGGGCCGGGCACCCACAAATTTCAGTGCCAGGGCCATGCACACTGCATGGCACCCACGGCCTCGGGCACCCACGGTTGTGGGGCCCAGTTGGCACTCCTGACTGGGGGAGATGGGCCAATGGCCTGATCCAGCAATGCTCTTCTTATGTTCTCAGGAGAGCTGCTGACTGGCCCAGTGCCCAAGCAGCTCCACCAAGAGTCAGGGAGAACAGGAACTGGGCGTCGAACAACTTCCGGTGGCCGATAGGATCCTTGTCACCAACGTGGCACGATTTGCTCAAATGAAAGTCCACACACGCAGAAGAGCTGGCAGACGGGATCATGTGGGTGGGTGGGGGAAGGAACAAAGAAGCAGCCCCCTGATAATTCAATTGCCCAAGGCAGCCTTGAAAGAGATCCCGGCATCTCCAGGAACGGGAAGATGCAATTGGAAATTAACCTGATCAAGCACCCGCCCTTTTGTGTGCTTCTGCGTGGCAGCCAAATGCATACAGAAGCGCTGAGTGGCTGGGAATGGAGAGAAGCAATCAGGGAGAGGAGGGGAATCCAATTCCTCTGCAACAAGGTTAAGATGCCTTTTTCCTTTTAAGAGGGCTGGTTATTAAGTTTTCGAGAGGCAGGCGGAGCCGCCGGCGCAGACGGCCGAGAGGGCTCCTAGAGGGAAATTATTCCATCAAACACAACAAGTGAATATCTTTGAAGCGGAGATGAGCCCGGTGCTGGAAATGGCTGTTCCGGTGGGATCAGTGGCGGTTGCATAATGCGGGGAGCTTGAGAAAACAGCTCCCAATTTGTTGAGCATTTCGTTTGTTTCTCTCCTTTGTTTGTCATTTATTTTATCCATTGCATTCGTAGGCCACAGTTTTGTCCAAGGAACTCAACGTGGCATTTACGGCTCTCCCCGCTCCTGATTTAGTCCCCGCGATGAACCTGCGAGGTAGGCTAGGCTACACCCAGAGTTTCATGGCTGAGTGGGGGATTTGAACCCTGATCTCTCACAGGTCCTAGTCTCCCTCTAACCCAGGGGTCAGCAACCTTTTTCAGCCGTGGGCCAGTCCACCGTCCCTCAGACCATGTGGTGGGCCGGACTATATTTTGGGAGAAAAAATGAATGAATTCCTATGCCCCATAAATAACCCAGAGATGCATTTTAAATACAGTGGAACCTCGACTTACGAATTTAATGCGTTCCGACGCGATTTTCGTAAGTCGAAAACATTCGTAAGTCGAATCCCCATAGGAATGCATTGAGCGAAAAAAATTCGTAAGTCGAAAAAATCCTATCAAAAATTCGTAAGTCGAAAAAATCCTATTCAAAGCGGCCGCGACTTCCTTTCGTAAGTCAAAAAATTTGGTTGCGGCGGCCATTTTGTTTCTCCCGGAAGTCATTCGTAAGTCGAAAAAAACGTAAGTCGAATCGCTCGTAAGTCGAGGTCCCACTGTAAAAGGACACATTCTGCTCATGTTAAAAACATGCTGATTCCCGGACCGTCTGCGGGCCGGATTGAGAAGGTGATTGGGCCGCATCCGGCCCACGGGCCTTAGGTTATCTACTCCTGCTTTAGAAAGAAGAGCACCTGCCCATATCTCCTGCATTTTCCATCCGTGTGAGCTTAATCTGGATACTGTTGCTGAGATCTGCTCAGCCCCTCCAGTCTGGGGGAAGATGGATGGCTTCCTCTCTTAATGTTCCAGCAATGAGCGCTCCTGCGTGTGTTGCCAGGCGGGGGAAAGTAATTCAGCTAGTATTTAGGGATGTTCGAAATGCGCTTGCTGACACCTGCCTGGGATTGTGTGTGTGTGTGTGTGTGTGTGTGTGTGTGTGTGTGTGTGTGTGCAGCCACAGAATGGCTCTACTCCTTTTTTATTTTTTTTTTGTCTTCCCTATATCATCCTCTGCCTGACAAGTTAAACACCCCATAAGCAATCTGGATGATACGGCTTGGGTTTTCCTAGAAGTGCATGTTGTGTGTGAATGCATCCGTGAGCATAAGAAAGGAAGGTTGCATTTTTGAAAAGAGAGAGATGGTGGCATGGTGCCTTTTAATAGCGTGAGTTTGCATTTTTTATTACAGAAAGTATTGATCTGATGTGCAGAGATCTTTCCTATTCTACTTAATTCAAGAGGGTTCTAGAAGGTTTCTTTCTATGTGAAAGAAGCAGGCAGAAGGTTTCTGATGTTTGGGTTATTCCTTCTGGGAAGCTGAGTACAGCTGGTTTAAACTGTTATCCTTTCTGTCAAGGTCACGCTGACTATTATAGTCAGACCAGGAGGAACCACTTTCTCTTTCTATCTCTTTGTTCTAGTGTTCTGTTCTGCATGCTATAGTGTTAAGGTTTAGTCTTATTATAAGTTACTGTAAGTTTCAGTTAAGTCTGCTGCAACTGGATTTTTTATGGACTGTACCAATCCTGAATGTATTGGCTTTGTGACCATTATGCACATTTGCCTTCAGTAGCAGTAAAGCTCTGCTGTATGAAGTACAATTGCCTCTGGTCTATTTTTTGTGAACTCGGCATTGTGTTTAAGTTTTTTTCCTCCTCCGAAGAGGCTGAGAGCTCAAAAGTTGGCACATAACCTCTTTGGATGGGAAGAGCTGAGGCTGGGGTTCTCTTAAGGCACAGACCACCCAGGTTTCCCCAGCTTTCCTCAACCCCAAGAGGAAATGTGGTGTAGTGGTTAGAGTGTTGGACCAGGACCTGCGAGACCAGGGTTCAAATTCCTACCCTGCCATGAAGTGCTCACTGGGTGACCTTGGGGTGTGTGTGTGTCAGTCATTGCCTTTCAGCCTAAGCTACCTGACAGGTTGCGGGGATAAAATGAGGAGGAGAATGACATTTGCCACCTTGATGTCCTTGGAGGAAAAAAGGGTGGGGTGGGAAATCTAATAAATAAATAATAAACCTGAGCGGGTGCTTTTAAGATGTGGCTGGACTACATCACCCATGAGCCCTGCTTAGCATGACTATCGGGTACGGATGATGGAATCTGTAGTGCCAAACATGGGAAGGTCACCACACACTCATCGGGTTGGGTAGGGCTGACCTAGATCAGCCGGACTCAAATTGTAAGGAGTTGAGCATATATTGTACGTTCAAAATCGCCTTTGAAATAATAAGGACCATAAAGAAGGCTGATCGCCGAAGAATTGATGCTTTTGAATTATGGTGCTGGAGGAGACTCTTGAGAGTCCCATGGACTGCAAGAAGATCAAACCTATCCATTCTGAAGGAAATCAGCCCTGAGTGCTCACCAGAAGGACAGATCCTGAAGCTGAGGCTCCAATACTTTGGCCACCTCATAAAAAGAGAAGAATCCCTGGAAAAGACCCTGATGTTGGGGAAGATTGAGGGCACAAGGAGAAGGGGACGAGAGAGGATAAGATGGTTGGACAGTGTTCTCGAAGCTACCAACATGAGTCTGACCAAACTGCGGGAGGCAGTGGAAGACAGGAGTGCCTGGCGTGCTCTGGTCCATTGGGTCACGAAGAGTCGGACCCGACTAAACGACTAAACAACAACAACAACAGAAACTTAAGAATGGAAGAAGAGCCCGATGGATCAGGCCAATGGCCCACCTAGTCCAGCAGTGTCTTCTCACAGGGGCTGACCAGATGCCCCAATGGGCAGCCCACAAGCATGACCCAAGGGCAAGAGTGACTCTCCCCACCTGTGCTTCCTGGCAGCTGGTATTCAGAAGCATAGCTGCCTCTGACAGTGGAGGGTTAGTATCCATTGATGGCCTCCTCTTGCTACCTCCACGAACTGGGCCAAACCTCTTTTAAAATTGTCAGAGTGGGCATCTCCACCACTGACTCTTTGTGGCAGTCAAGTCCACTGCTTCCATCCATGCATAGGAGGAAAAGGCCCCCACTGAGTGATTCTGTGGTCTTTCCTCTTTGGCGAACGTGGTCTGAGTCCTCGATTGCTTTGGCACTCGTGTGGTACAGAGCAAGGAGGAAAAGACAGGCTGTGGGTGGCTGGATGCGTGTCTTATGTTTCTTATAAACCCAAGCGCCTGACGTTCATCTCGGGAGTCTCAGGCCTGCAGCAGCCCTGCCCAAACAACCTGCATGGAGTTTCTAGGAGGAGATAAGAACCACCTTGCTCCGGATTCAGAATGTAGGTAGGTAAAAGGTAAAGGACAGTTAAGTCCAGTCAAAGGCGTTGCAGCGTTCATCTCGCTTTCAGGTCGAGGGAGCCGCTGTTTGTCCACAGACAGCTTTCCTGGTCATGTGGCCAGCAGGACTGAACAGCTTCTGGCGCAACGGGACACCGTGACGGAAACCAGAGCGCACGGAAACACTGTTTACCTTCCTGCCACAGCGGTACCTATTTATCTACAGTGGTACCTTGTGTTATGGACGGGATCCATTCCGGAGGCCAGTCCGTAACGTGAAAAGCCCGCAACTTGAAGCGCCGCCTTTGCGCAGGCGCGCGGTGCGATTTGGCGCTTCTGCGCATGCGCGAAGCATGATTTAGTGCTTCTGCAGATGTGCGAGCGGCGAAACCCGGAAGTAACCCATTCCGGTACTTCCCGGTTGCCGCAGGGCACAAGACGAAAACACACAACTTGAAGTGGGCGAAACATGAGGTATGACTGTATTTGCACTGTCATGCTTTCAAACTGCTAGATTGGCCGGAGCTGGGTCAGAGCAACAGGAGCTCACCCTGTTATGGGGATTTGAACTGCCGACCTTCTGATCGGCAAGTCCAAAAGGCTCAGTGGTTTAGACCACAGCGCCACCCGCGTCCCTAGAACGTACGAAGAGCCTACTAGATGATACCCTCCAACATTCCTCTGCTGAAAATAGGGACGTCATAAGGAAAAGTGGGACATTCTAAGATCAAATCAGAAAGCGGGACACCTCCTGTGGCCAACCAGACTGTCCCTGGAAAATAGGGACATTTGGAGGGTCTGCTAGACCAAGCCAATAGCCCATCTAGTCCAGCCTCACAGTGGCCAACCAGATGCCTGTGGGAAGTCCACAAGCTGGGCATGAGCACAGGAGGGCTCTCCCTGTCATTTCTAGCAAATGGTATTCAGAAGCATCGCAGCGAAAGCAAAGCATAGCCATTGTGGCTAGCTGCCGCCAGTAGCCTTCTCCTTGTCCATGAATATGGACAATCCTCCTTCCAAGCCATCCAAGCTGGTGACCATCCCTGTGGGAGGGAGTTCCACATGCCCTGTGTGAAGAAGAACCTTCTTTCACCTGTCCTGAACCGTCCAACGTTCAGCTTGCCTCCTTAGGCTCCCCTTGTCGCCCTTCCGTCATCTATTTTTTTTGGGGGGGGGGTGAGGTGGCAGAGGCTCCAGAGTCTTTGAGGTTTGTGTGTGTGTGCATGTCCATTCTTTAACCTTTCTGCTGAGGTTGCCACTTCCAGGCTCCCAGGGTCCCAGGGCTGGGCAGGCTGGGAGCTGAGGGGCGTCTGCTCCTGGCAAGGCTTCATTAGGTCAGCCGCAGTTCTCAATCAATCCTCTTGCAGCATTTAATGTGCTGGGAGATTGATATGCTTAGCCGGTGACATGATCGATTCCCAGCCCTTAAAAGAGAAGGTGGGTGGGGGTTTTTTTGTTTCCCGCCCCCCAAAAGGTGAGTATTGTGTGGGTGGGTGTGCTCCACTCTCTGTCTCTGTCTCACACACAGACTCATAGACATTCTCTCTCTCCCTCTCCCTCCCCCCCTCACACACAAACAAACAAACAAACAAACAACAACAACACACTTTTACAAACATAAAACCATTTGTTGTAGCAAAATTAGGAACTGGGGGAAAATGAAAGTTCAGGTGGGTTGGTGGGTTTATTATTATTATTATTATTATTATTATTATTATTATTATTATTTTATTACCTTACCCATCCAGTCACTCTGGGCGGCTCCAGGTTAGGCACTGTTGGAAGACCAAGGACAGAAAACCTTCTTCATGCAGTTCAGACTTAAACTGTGGAACTCGCTCCTGCAGGAAGCAATGTCGGCCACCAACTTGGATTGCTTAAAACAAAAAGGAGGGGACCAGGCTATCAAAGTGGTTTACAAAAAGATAAGGCAATAAGATCAAGGAAGATTTTCAGCAATACTTTAAACAGACCCTCCAAGTGTCCCTGTTTTCCACAGACAGTCCTGGATTTACAGAAGCCGCCCCGGTTTCTGATTTGATCCCGGAATGTCCTGCTTTGCCTTAGGATGTCCCTATTTTAATCGGAGAAATGGTGGAGGGTAGAGAGTTATACGACCTCCAAACCAAGGAGATAAGTAACTATACAGCCTTTAGAAGACACCAGAAAGCAGCCCTGTATAAGGAAGTTTTTAAACGTTTAATGTTATATTGTATATTGATATATTGGAAGCAGCTCAGAATGGCTGGGGCAACCCAGTCAGATGGGCAGGGTATAAAATTATTAAAATTATTATTATTATTATTATTATTATTATTATTATTATTATTGAATAGGACATCCCTATTTTCATCAGAGAAATGTTGGAGGGTATGGTGTTATGCAACCCCCCGAGCCAAGGAGATAAGTAACTATACAACCTTTAGAAGATATCTGAAGGCAGCCCTGTATAGGTAAGTTTTTAAACGTTTAATTTTTTTTATTGTGGTGTTATATATGTTGGAAGCTGCCCAGAGTTGCTGGGGCAACCCTGTCAGATGGGCAGGGTATATAACAACAACAACAACAACAACAACAACAACAACAACAACAACAACAACAACGGAATAGGACATCACTATTTTATTCGGAAAAATGTTGGAGGGTATGCTTTAAAACTCTTGAGAGTCCCGTGGACTGCAAGAAGATCAAACCTATCCATTCTGAAGGAAATCAGCCCTGAGTGCTCACTGGAAGGACAGATCCTGAAGCTGAGGCTCCAATACTTTGGCCACCTCATGAGAAGAGAAGACTCCCTGGAAAAGACCCTGATGTTGGGAAAGATGGAGGGCACAAGGAGAAGGGGATGACAGAGGACAAGATGGTTGGACAGTGTTCTCGAAGCGACCAACATGAGTCTGACCAAACTGCGGGAGGCAGTGGAAGACAGGAGTGCCTGGCGTGTTCTGGTCCATAGGGTCACGAAGAGTCGGACACGACTAAACGACTAAACAACAACAATGCTTTAAAACATACAAAATGATAAAAAGACCAAACTTTCTAAGTCTGGGCTTGCCAAAGCAGGGGTGTTTTTAGCCTACACTGAAAAGAGCACAGCGAAAGCTCCTACCTGCCATCAATAGGCAGGGAGTTCCAAATTTAGCCCTGCCCTGCATCTGATTACATTAAGACAACAGTGCCCCGTGGCATTCCAGAAACCCACTGCCAACCCCTCTTCCTGCAATTTGAACTCAGACCTTGGCCTGCACCTGCCACCTCCGCACTAAGCCTCTTTCCCGATGCCTGAAACACTTCTCCTTTTGATCCCCGAGTCTTTGTGCCGCTTTGCAACACCGATGCCAGCCGGAGCGCTGGAGGAGAAATGATTGTCGCCGGTTTCTTCCTCCTGCTTGCAACGGAGCTCTGCCTTGCGAGGCCTGCCTGCTTTTCTCATAAAGCCTCCCCCCTGGGAGAAAACTTTCCCGGGCGTGCTGCATCCAGGAAGGTGAGATAAGGTTATTAATTTTCAGATCGGGCCACCTTCGCCAGGACGTATAATTGTAATCTGAATTGCATTGCGGAGCGAGGGAATGTCGTGGATGTCGTGGAAAGGCTTTGGTTGGCATTTAAAGGCGAAAGAGCTCTGGCTTTCTGAAAACAGCCACGAAGCGAAACACGGCCGTCCTTTTGAAACCCGCACATCTCCCAATGTCGAAAAGCAGTAAAGGACATGCAGGGTAGCTGATGGATCAGGTGAGTGGCCCATCTAAGACCAGCATCCTCTTCTCCCATTGGCCAATAATATGCCCCAATTGGAAAGCTCAAAAGCAGGATTTGCCCATAAGACCCCTCTCTCTTCCTGTGGTTTCAACCAACTGGGATTCAGAAGCCTTTCTTCTTCTTCTTCTTCTTCTTCTTCTTCTTCTTCTTCTTCTTCTTCTTCTTCTTCTTCTTCTTCTTCTTCTTCTTCCTCCTCCTCCTCCTCCTCCTCCTCCTCCTCCTCCTCCTCCTCCTCCTGCCAAGGTTTACAAAGTTGCATCTCCTCCTGAAAGTTGTGCCTACCTACATAAGTGAAATTAACACACAGGTGTTATAAGAATTTTAAGGTCTCAAATATGGAACGAATATTCATAAATGCGCACATATCTAAATATATGAACCATGTGTCAGAAATAGTACGGGACAGCCGATTTGACTCTCCCAATGGCCTCAAATATTCCTCTGCAGTAAGGGAGGCAAATGGGGAAAGCCTTCCCATCGCCATTTTTCTTGCAAATCCTGTCTTAAGGGCATATTTGTGTATGAATAGGGTGAGCCTGTGACCTGGATTCAGGAACTAAAGTATTAACCATCACAAAAGAATGGCCAGGCTGCCCAGGTAATGCAATCAGTGACCATTGTCAGGTATCCTGGCAGGCAGGATTTCTGCTGGAGACCGCCTCCTTCTGTGGTGTATGCATGATGTTTCAGGGGGGTGGTCTTGGGCCACAGGGTGGGCAATTTCAAATGTCTATATAAGGGCTTGTGCACCATTGTTCAGGGTTCTCCTCCCTCCTGTGTGTGGTGAGTGGGGACCCTGTTGCAACAGTTCCTTGAATAAAGATCAGGCTTAGTAGCCACTTTGCTTCTCAATATTCTCTGGTTGGCCTCTGTTATTTTCTCCTACCAATAGGGAACCCACTTAAGGACTCTGTATGGTCTCAGGAATACCCCATAAGGGAAAGGGAGCAGTTTTTTTCTTATAACACATGTCTGGTACCATGGTAAGGTACCACAGCAATGCATGTGCTCTGTGCTGATCAGCGCCTCTCCCTCAAGGCTGCCATTTCCCCCTGAAAACAGCATCAGAGGAGACAGGGAGAAGAAGGAAGCGGCCTCTGCCAAAATGTAGGAGGAGTCTTAATGGACGAAGTTGCAAATTTCCATTGACAAATCATTTATCATTTTAATGAAGGCCTAATAAGAGACAAATTTCACACGCCACAGATGTGAGGTGTATCAATCCTGGGATTGCAAATGAGGAGGAGAAAGAGGAGGGCACAAAGTGACAAAGGAAGACAGATGAAGGATCCGTATGTGGTCATCTTCGGGGTACAGAAGCCCCTGCAGAGAGCCTCCCATAAGCGTGACATCTGAAAGTAAGGGTGCTCCGAGACAGGCATTGGCTATGGGATGGGTGCTTCTCATGTATGCAAGTTTTTCATGGCATCCACATGCAGTTTGTGTGGGAATGTTGTGGATAGCAGGAGAGGATGTGTTGATTAAATATTATCCTTCCACACTCACGCTAGTGAGCTAGTTGTTGTTGTTTAGTCGTTTAGTTATGTCTGACTCTTCGTGACCCCATGGACCAGAGCACGCCAGGCACTCCTGTCTTCCACTGCCCCCTGCAGTTGGTCAGACTCATGTTGGTAGCTTCGAGAACACTGTCCAACCATCTCGTCCTCTGTCGTCCCCTTCTCCTTGTGCCCTCCATCTTTCCCAACATCAGGGTCTTTTCCAGGGAGTCTTCTCTTCTCATGAGGTGGCCAAAGTATTGGAGCCTCAGCTTCAGGATCTGTCCTTCCAGTGAGCACTCCGGGCTGATTTCCTTAAGAATGGATAGGTTTGATCTTCTTGCAGTCCATGGGACTCTCAAGAGTCTCCTCCAGCACCATAATTCAAAAGCATCAATTCTTCGGTGATCAGCCTTCTTGATGGTCCAGCTCTCACTTCCATACATCACTACTGGGAAAACCACAGCTTTAACTACACGGACCTTTGTCGGCAAGGTGATGTCTCTGCTTTTTAAGATGCTGTCTAGTGAGCTAGTAGCAGAACATATTCCCTTGTACATAGCAGGAAGCTAGTGGATAGATTCGTTAGAACCACTTGAGTTAAGCAGGCCACTCTGGCTTGTCCAGATTGGATTGTTCCTGGTAAATTTCCCGCTTAGTTCCCTCTTAAAAACAATAATAACACAACAGTCTTCTTTTAAAAGTAACGATCAAGTTTACTTACATTCAGTTCACAGTATTGTCCTAAACGCAGGCTTTATCTTATAGTTACAGGTACATGTGTAGAGAAAAGAAGCCTGAGCTAGGCCTCAGACTTTCTACCTTGTGGCTTCCATCCTCTGTAAGGGTGAGCCATGTGCTGCTGGCTAAGAGCCAGCGGAAAGAAGATGGCCAGAAGCAGTAGCAAGAGCCAAAGGGCCAAAAGAGTAAGAGAGGAAGATGGCTGCATGACTAGCCCTTTTATAGGGTCTGCTAGGGTCGCGCCCATCTACCTGGTCACCCACAGGGGGAGGAGGCTGCAGAGCAGGTACGACAGGAAGTCCTCCTTGTCTGGAGCCACATTTGCCTGCGTGTCCACTCTAGGAAACAGGAAATGTTGAATTTGACTGCTACAGTGAAGATACATGCCACAATTTTTGTCGTCAGAATGTCAGCCTGATTCCATGCCTCTCACCTTCAGTCTAAAGAACTGGCAATCCTACAGGTGCCAACTGTAGGGCTGCCGTACGTCCGGGTTTTTCCGGACACATCTGGGAATCGGGCTCCAAAAATGGCATCCGGGCGGATTTTTGCCAAATGGGCAAAATGTCTGAGAAAACCTGGACATAAAGCAACAACTTTGGGGAATATGGCAACCCTAGCCAACAAATACTTGTAAAAAAATTGATCTTTTAGTGTGGCAGCACCCCAGACCCTCCAAGTGTCCCTATTTTCCAGGGACAGTCCCGGATTTACAGAAGCCATGCCGGTTTCTGATTTGATCCCAGAATGTTTTCCTTAGGACATCCCTATTTTCATTGGAGAACTGCTGGTGGGTATGGAGTTGTGTGAGAGCAGTAACTAGACAACCTTTAGAAGACATCTGAAGGCAGCTCTGCATTGGGAAGTTTTTTAATGTCTACAGTAATGTTTTATTGTGGTTTTATAGATGTTGGAAGCTGCCCAGAGTGGCTGGGACAACCCAGTCAGATGGGCAGGGTATAAAATAATAATAATAATAATAATAATAATAATAATAATAATAATAATAATGAAATAGGATGTCTCTATTTTCACTGGAGAAATGTTGGCAGGTATGACACCCTCCCCTCTTGTAGTTTCCAGAAGCATTATTGCCTCTGACTGTGACACAGCGATTGTGATTTGTAGCCATCGAAAATTTTCTCCTCCGTGAATTTGTCTAATCTTCTTTTATAGTTCTCCAAGTTGGTTGCCATCACTGTCACCTACGGGAGCAAGTTCCACAGTTTACCTATGTGCTTTGTGGAGGAGGGATTCCTTTGATCTGCCCCGAATCTTCCAGGAATCATAGAATTGTAGCATTGGAAGGGACACCGAGGGTCGTCTAGTCCAACCCCCTGCAATGCAGGAATTTGCAGCTGTCCCATATAGGGATTGAACCTGGGACCTTGGCATTATCAGCACTATGCTCTAACCAACTGAACTATCATGTACAGTGACCCCTCGACTTACGAGTGACCCGACTTCCGTATTTTTTGAGTTATGAGGGATCAAAGCGGCCGCGTGGCTACGAATTTTTTCGACTTCCGAAAGGAAGTCGCGGCCGTTTTAGATAGGGTTTCCTCGACTTCCGAAGTTTAGATGGGGTTTTTTTCGATGTACGAATTTTTTTCGCCCAATGCATTCCTATGGGGACTCGACTTACGATTTTTTCAACATCCGACGGTCCCGTCGGAACGGATTACCTTCGTAAGTCGAGGGTCCACTGCACTTTTGAATTCAATTTGAAATGCCTTTTAAAATAAATCAAGAATTGCAATGTTTTGTTTTATATTTTTACAAATCATATACAGGGCTTGTTACAAGGCAGTCGGTATATAGATTCTGTTGAATGAGATAATAAAATAAAATAACATACATGGGCTTTTGGTAAAGTGAAATCCCCTACCATAATGCATGTTATAAGAAAAACTGCTCCTTTATCCCTTATGGGGTATTCCGGAGCCCGCACAGAATCCTTATGTGGGTTCCCTATTGCAGTGTTTCTCAACCTTTTCTGGGCAACGGCACATTTGTTTTATGAAAAAAATCTCGCGGCACACCACCCACAAAATGGCGGCGGCAACGTCGCTATGGTAACGGAAATCACGGAGTTATGCGCCCAAAGCAGCCCCACTGGTATGAAAAGCCCGCCCCTGGGACTGTGAAAGAAAACCCAAAAGGAAAGACTTAGCTGATCCCAGGCAACGAGTGAGGACGGCGAGTGGAGCCGGGGAGGCTTCTCAGCTGGCTGGCTGGCAGTTGGAGCGCTCGCATAGCGCTCCTCCTTAGGGTGGCGGCCATTTTGACCGGGTGGCTACCGGCAGCCCTCGCGTCTCCTTCCTCTGTCTTCCTATTGGTCCCTGGCAATCAATCAGAATCGGCGGGGAGCTCCAAGCTGGCGCATGCGCGGTAGGTCGGCGGTGGGTTTCTGCGCTCCCTTTCCCCCACTGCAGCCGCTGCTACGCGTTTGCGGCTGCGGCATGGGGTCCCGAACCACGGTTTTCCCGCGGCACAGCAGCCGGTGTCTCGCGGCACACTAGTGTGCCGCGGCACACCGGTTGAGAAACGCTGCCCTATTGGTAGGAGAAAATAACAGAGGCCAACCAGAGTATAGGGACCCAGGTGGCGCTGTGGGTTAAACCACAGAGCCTAGAGCTTGCTGATCAGAAGGTCGGCGGTTCGAATCCCTGCCGTACCCCACGGGGTGAGCTCCCGCTGCTCGGTCCCAGCTCCTGCCCACCTAACAGTTCGAAAGCACATCAAAGTGCAAGTAGATAAATAGGAACCACTCCGGCAGGAAGGTAAAACTGCGTTTCCGTGCACTGCTCTGGTTCGCCAGAAGCGGCTTTGTCATGCTGGCCACATGACCCGGAAGCTGTATGCCGGCTCTCGGCCAATAAAGTGAGATGAGCACCGCAACCCCAGAGTCGGACACGACTAGACCTAATGGTCAGGGCTCCCTTTGTTGTTGTTGTTCAGTCGTTCAGTCGTGTCCGACTCTTCGTGACCCCATGGACCAGAGCACGCCAGGCACGCCTATCCTTCACTGCCTCTCGCAGTTTGGCCAAACTCATGTTGGTAGCTTCGAGAACACTGTCCAACCATCTCATCCTCTGTCGTCCCCTTCTCCTTGTGCCCTCAATCTTTCCCAACATCAGGGTCTTTTCTAGGGAGTCTTCTCTTCTCATGAGGTGGCCAAAGTACTGGAGCCTCAACTTCAGGGTCTGTCCTTCTAGTGAGCACTCAGGGCTGATTTCTTTAAGAATGGATAGGTTTGATCTTCTTGCAGTCCATGGGACTCTCAAGAGTCTCCTCCAGCACCATAATTCAAAAGCATCAATTCTTCGGCGATCAGCCTTCTTTATGGTCCAGCTCTCACTTCCGTACATTACTACTGGGAAAACTATAGCTTTAACTATACGGACCTTTGTTGGCAAGGTGATGTCTTTGCTTTTTAAGATGCTGTCTAGGTTTGTCATTGCTTTTCTCCCAAGAAGCAGGCGTCTTCTAATTTCGTGACTGCTGTCACCATCTCCAGTGATCATGGAACTCCCTTTACCTTTACCTTAACCTGAGGGTAGCGATCGCGGCCTGGAGCTCGCGCAGGCGGGAGTGCGCCGTGAGTCCGGGCAGCGGATAGGAGCCGCTCCGGGCTTTACAGCGCAGCCGCCTGATGTTCCAGAGTTGTCCCGGCGGCGGCTGCCGGGCTTCAGTGCCCCCCAACAGCAAAATGGCAGCGGCTACCGGCAGCCCTCGCGTCTCCTTCCTCTGACTTCCTATTGGTCCCTTTTCCCCCATCGAACCAACGTGCACTCTGGCAACCAATCAGATTCGGCGGTGAGCTCCCAGCTTGAAAACATCCGGCTTAGGGCGACTCCTACTCGCCACTCTTTCCATGCGCATGCGCGGTAGAGCCCGGCAGCTTCTCCGCGGTGCCTCTTCTCGGCGGTGGCTTTCTGCGTTCCCTTTCCCCCACATTGTTTTGTAACTGGAGCTGCAGCCACGCGTTTGCGGCGTGGGTCCCTAACGGTTTTCCTGCGGCACACCAGGCAACATCTCGCGGCACAGTAGTGTGCCGCGGAACAGCGGTTGAGAAATGCTGGTTTAAGGCACCCCACTGGGAGGTTCAGGGGTGTTTTCGATGGTGACATTTGAAAACATCAGGGGGAATGTCCAGACCTTTAAAAATCAGGCATTTCCGTAGTGGGAGAATAGGCCAGCCCTTTCTCACTTCTGCCAATGTCCACATTTCAATGCCTTGCCATTTTGGGGAGTGGTCCCAATTCAAAGCAACGCTTGCCCAGAGATATTCCTTGGGAGGAGAGAGTGATGGGTTCGTCCAGCTTGACAGTTTAAACTGGGGACAGTTCCAGGAACATTTCTGCCTCCCAGGCTAATCCCTGACATGCAACTCTCCTCCAACTCTTTCCAGTACGGATGAATTAGCAAGGGAAGGTGTGTGTGTCTCTCTCTGTGTGTGTCACACCTTTAAATTTTAAGTCCTTTAATCCTCCCCCTTCCTCCTTGCAAACTCTGGTAGCCGATCCTGTACGCAAGCCCCTGACATTGTGGGGGTTACGGATTTGCTTGTAAATGGGCTGCAGGCTTGAGTTATTTACCTCGAGAAGCAAGACCATTCCCCCCTTTTTTTAAAAACGTCATTTCACAGCACAATGGACAGTCTGTTGAAGCTGCTAACCCACCAAACGGAGCCCATTTCTCTCCATAAAGACAGATTACAAGAAATCCCTGCTTGACAAGAAGGGAAGGCCCCTCCTTAATCATTTTCCTGCCGTGCGCAAAGTACCCCTTTTATTATCTTGATCCGGTGACTAAGGAAGGTGTCTGGCCAAGCATGGCCTGAGCTGAGCTTAGAGAGAAAGAGGAGGGGATCATTTTTCCATCTCCTGCTTCTCCCAGTAAGAGCCGTTTGGCTGTGGAACGGACTCCCTCTGGAAGTTGTGGACTTTTGAGCAGAGGTTTCGAAGGCCCACCTGTCAGGGATGATGTAGCTGTGGTTCCTATGCTATAAGAATTCTAAGGTCTCAAATATAAAATTAATGCTCATGAATTTACAAGGCAAACACATACATCATCACATATAATAAAGTGCAAGTGTCTCTGCGTCCAGTCCCTGTGTCCCTGGGATTGCGCTACTGCGCATGTGCCCCACGGACAGCCGTTGGGACTTGGAGCGCAGAGACTTCGGGCGGCCGGGCTCAGCTCTGCGCGTGTCCCCGATGTTGCTAGGGCAACAGGGACGCTATGCGCAGAGCTGGCTACGTCATGCGGCTCTCGCATTGTTAGAAAAAAAACCGAGATAAGCGAGAGCCGCTCAGTCAGCTCTGCGCATAGCGTCCCTGTTGCCCTAGCGCCCGTTCTAGCGCCCGTTAATTTAACGGGCATAAGTTACTAGTAAGTATATAAACCACATGTCCAAAGCAATCCTGAAGCCATTTTCTCTCTCATATTCCTCTACGGTAAGGGAGGAAAATGGGGGGAGCCTTCCCATTGTCTTTTTGCTTGAAAATCCTATCTTAAGGGCACATTTGTGTATGGATAGGGTGAGCCTTTGGAAGCTGCCCAGAGTGGCTGGGGCAACCCAGTAAGATGTGTGGGGTATAAATAGTAAAATCATCATTATGGAATGGGACGTCCCTATTTTCATCGGAGAAATGTTGGAGGGTATGGTGACAGCTTTGCTAAGAGGAATGGTGAAGGCCTTTCTTCACAGTCAAAGCAGCGTGGGGAAGATGGATAACGCCACTTATTCTTTATTTTATAAAATTTATACATTGCTTGTTAAAAGCAACCACAACCTCAAAGCGGTTCGTAAAAAGATAAAGCTGCAGAATCAAGAGAAAACTGCAACATTTTACAACACACGTAAGGTTAAAATACTGAAACAGACTAAAATCCACACCAGGGATGTTTTTCGCAGGTGCCGAAGAGAGTATTGAGAAGGTGCCTGCTTAATATCAACAGGCAGGGAGTTCCGAAGTGTAGCTGCTGCCACACTAAATGATCAAGCTCTTACAAATGCAGAATGGGTCATAGCACCAGTTCTGCTGAGTGGTCACATGTGGGGTCAGGCGATCTTGTAGGTAAACTGGTCCCAAATTGTTAAGGGCTTTATATACTCACTAGTAACTTATGCCCGTTAAATTAACGGGCGCTAGAACATATGTGGTCAAACATTTGTAAAATGCAGATGATTTCTAACCCGGAGCGGGACTGGGTCTTATCAGAGCGCGCATCTTCCTAACTCCGGATGCGTTTGCTGCATGTAAGTGCATCCTGCGCAAATGGTTCAGGGGCTGGGGGCGCAATGCGATGCGCGCCTCCGCCTGGATCTCCATCCACCCCTCTCTGCGCCGAAGCGAAACTCCTTCCCTCCCTCCGTTGCTCCGGCGCCGGCTCCGATCCTCTTCGCGATCCTTCCCTTCCCCTCGATTGGGCAGGCGGCCGGCAGCGATGGGCGCCCGGATTGGCGCGAGGGAAAAGAGGAGGAGAAAGAGGGCTGGGCTGAGCCCTGCGGAGCCGGGCAGCGTGTCGGCGGAAGGAAAGGTAGGCCCGGGCAGCAGGAAACGGTCTGCAGGGTGGGAAGAAACAGCGGCTAGGGCGCCGGGGGAAAGGGAGAGGAGGCCTGGAACGCCCGAAGTCTCTACGCTCCAAGTCCCAATGGCTGTCCATGGGGCACATGCGCAGTAGCGCAATCCCAGGGACACAGGAACTGGATGCAGAGACACTTGCACTTTATTATATGTGATAGTAACTCCTCGAACTTGACCTGGTAGCAGATTGGCAGCCAGCGCAGACCTCTGAGCACAAGGTCTCCCTCCCGTCAGCAACCATGCTGCAGCCTTCTGCCCCGACTGCAGCTTCCAGATCAAGTGGGAAGGGAGCCCCATGAAATAGCCGTGTGGCTGCCGCTCTGCTAAGACTCCTCAGTCCCCTGCGAAATGGGAACAGCGAGAGGACAAATAGATCCAGGCCCCGAAACCTCACAGCACAACTAAAATCCCTGCTTTGTCCCTCACGATCGTTTGGGATGCAAAGCGGTGAACGGAAAGCCGATTAGCTGAAATGAACTTGGCACAAGTGCCGCTAGCTGGTGTGAAGATGCCTTGCACTGAATCAGAGCGCTGGTCCATTGGGCAGCGTCGCAGAGTGGTTACAGTTATTTGTGATGCCTGATCAGAAATACAGGGTGGATAACATGCCTCATGGACTCACAACCCACTAGGACCTGGGAAATCGGGGTTTGAATTCCCACTCAGCCCAGAGGAGGATTTAGGGGGAGGGTGATGGATGCAGAGCCTCAGAGGTGCTGCTGGAGAGGCTGCAACTACGATTTAGAATGGAGAGTGAGACATAAAATGTATCAGTCCGAATCAGATAAGTGCTGGAGATGTAATGAGGTTGAGGGTACATTTTATCATATGTGATGGACCTGTAAAAGGGTAAAAGAGTATTGGGAAATGTTATACAGTGGAACCTCGACTTACGAATTTAATGCGTTCCGAAAGCACACTCGTAAGTCGAAAATTTCGTAAGTCGAAAAATGGCATTCCCATAGGAATGCATTGGAAACGTAAGTCGAAAAATTCGTAAGAAAACCCTATGTAAACCTTCGTAAGTCGAGTAAACCCCATCTAAAACTTCGTAAGTCGAGTAAACCACATCTAAAATCCAAGCGGATTGCCTTTCATAAGTCGAAAAATTCGTGGCGCGCGGCCACTTTTTCCCTTTCGTAAGTCGAAAAATACGTAAGTCGAGTTATTCGTAAGTCGAGGTTCTACTGTATAATGAATTGAAAAAAAATGTTTAAAAGTACTTTTCTAAAAAACCCAGAGTCCTTTTTGTTGGGGATAATTCAGAGGGAAATTCCCAGGTGTCAAAAAAGGTTATTTATGTATGCCACTACTGCGGCCCATGTTTTGCTAGTCCAAAAATAGAAAACGAGCGAGGTCCCACCTAAAGAAGAATGGCAACTTAGTTGACGGAATATGCACAGCTTGCAGATTTAACATATAGAATAATTGACCAAGAAGAACACACGCTTAAATAAGACTGGAAAATGTTTACTGAATATATGGGTGAAAGTTGTGTACATTTGAAAACGCTCGTAGCGTTAAGATAAATTCAACAGTGTAAATACGTTTTGATGATGCAACAATGGAATACTGAATGGTTCAGTTCATGTAAAATATGCAGGGATGTATGGTATACAAAATGAACCATGGAAGGAGAAGAAGGGAAGTCATTGACATTTTAAGGTTGCTTAAGTGAATATTTTGAAACGTAAATTAGAAAATAATAATACAAATTATATATATATAGAATGGAGCACGAGAAACAGAGGGGCTCTGATCTGTGGCATTGCACAGGGCGCCACTGAAATTTGAAACCCCAAGACCTCAGCTGTAAAGCTCACGGGATGATCTTGGAGGCCAGTCAGCAATTTTCGGCATAGCCTACCTCCCAGGGTTGTTGTGAGGATCAGCACGAGATTTAGGCAAGTGTGGGCGATTCCCCTGTACAAGGTGAGGGGGCGCAAAATCGAGATGATTCGTTTGGGGGCACCAAATTTTGGCCTCTCACAGGGGGCCACGTTACGAATGATTACCAAAGTCTGCCCCTGGTGAGAATGAAACTGGGGGAATATTTCAAATGCAGTCCATCCAACAATTCATGTTTTGCCTGCACAAAGGGGCTCACAGAGTTGCCTTGTAAACTTGCTAGAGAGAACCCTCTCCTTGTGCCCTGCCAGCTGTATATCCTCCTCCCTGTCTGGGCACAGTTTTTCTGTTTACTCCACCCTGCCAGCAACGTCAGAACACCTGCATGTCTGAGTTCGAAACTCAAACTCTATTTTTAAGCTAGGCTTAAGTATGTCTTTGTAACTGAATTACCATTTTAAACCTGCCAGAGCAAAGCTGCTGTCCCTATTACTCTTCAACAAGTATTCTGAGTGAGTAGATGTTGGGGATGTGGGTGGTGCTGTGGGTTAAACCACAGAGCCTAGGGCTTGCCGATCAGAAGGTCGGCGGTTCGAATCCTCGCGACGGGGTGAGCTCCTGTTGCTTGGTCCCTGCTCCTGCCAACCTAGCAGTTCGAAAGCACGCCAAGGTACCGCTCTGGCGGGAAGGTAAATGGCGTTTCCGTGCACTGCTCTGGTTTGCCAGAAGCGGCTTAGTCATGCTGGCCACATGACCCGGAAGCTGTACGCCGGCTCCCTCAGCTAGTAAAGCGAGATGAGCACCACAACCCCAGAGTCGTCCGTGACTGAACCTAATGGTCAGGGGCCCTTTACCTTTACCTAGATGTTATTTTAACCTTTTACAATACTGCAGTTATTGTTTTAAGGGGGAGAAAAGGGAAAAATACCAGGAGAATCCAGTCTGCCTTAAAGCTTACTTAAACTAAAAGGCTAATACTAGCTTACTTAAACTAAAAGGCTAAAACTAGCCTATCTAAGCTTCCCTTTTAAGCTGCAAAGGGATGGCAACTGTGAGGACACAGCATAACTAGCAGCCATCGATAGCCTCCTCCTTCTCCATGAATTTGTCTAATTCTCTTTGAAAGCCCTCCAAGTTGGTGGCTACCCCTGCCTCTTGTGGAAGTGAGTTCCAGAGGTTATTTCTGCGCCATCTGAAGAAGTCCTTCCTTTTATCTGCCCCGAATCTTCCAACACTCAGCTTCATTGGATGTCCACAACTTTCAGCAGTACGAGAGATGGAGAAAATCTTTCCCCAGCCCACTGTCACCTGTCGTTGCCCCTTCCTGCGACTGTGAGTTCCGCAAGTTGGCAATGCCTTTTTCCCTCTCTCCCAAATCTCCTCCTTCTTGTCAGCAGGACCGGTGCTGGCAATTTTGGCGCCCTAGACGAGGGGGCGGGCCACGTGACGTCATTACGTATGACGCATGTTGCGGAGCGGTGCCCCGCCCCCTGCCCTGCCGGGCGCCCCTCGCCGCCGCGGTTTGCTTGCTCCGCCGCTGGTTGGGGCGGCGGCGGGCGGCGGGGAGCAGGCTGGCCAGCGCCCCCTCCATTTTGGCGCCCTAGGCAATTGCCTAGTTCGCCTAAATGGATGCGCCGGCCCTGCTTGTCAGTGTCATTTGGTTGACCCCTGAGAGCAGGATATACCGAATTCTCTTTCTCTCAGACCCACGGTTGGGTGTTCACATTGGCTTGGGTGTCATCCGTGTAGACGAAGACACAGAACTGATGGAATTTTTTAATTAATTTTTTTTAAAAAGTGCCTTGCCTAATTAGAAGACCTTCAAGCTGGCTTTGCGCATCAGCCTCCACTTCTCTCTGCGATTCCCCCCCTCCCCGCACTCTCCTCCCTCCAACCCCAATGCCAACCTCTGCTAAAACATTTCCATCCCAGGTTTCCCCTCCCTGCCTCCTCCTGGTACGTCAAATGCCACTGATTAGAGGAATAAAATTTCCATCTGTTGAGGAATTTACAAGAGTTATTACTAGTCATAAAATGAGCCATACAGAAGGCGGAATGATGGGGCCGAGGGAGAGGAGATGCCTCCAGCCAGCAGCGAAAGTGACTTTTAAATAAGGTTATGGACTTCCTTATTAAGTTGTGCAAACCTGACACATACACGCACACAAGCACACACACACCAGCCGCCAGGATCCTTCTCTCTGGCACTCTTAGGAAGAGGAAAATTGGGGTCTTTTCCTCCCCCCCCCGTCCCGCTGGTTCTTCACACAGTGCAGAGTTGAACCGTGGAACTCTTTCCCACTGGAAGGAGGGATGGCGACCAACTTGGAGGGCTTCAAAAGAGGTCTGGCAAATTCATAGAGGAGGAAGCTATTGGTAGCTACTAGCCCCAGTGGCCGTGTTCTGCCTTCATGGTTGGAGGCAGAAATACCAGTTGCTGGAAACCACAAGAGGAGAAAAAGTATTCTTATGCTTGCAGGTTTCCTTGCTGTGGTTGGGCTGCAGTGAGGACGCAGGCTTAGATGGTCCATTAGCTTAATCCAGCAGGCTCTTATGTCTTCAGGAGTCGGGCTCGAATTTGGATTTTTAACAATAAAACGAATTTAACCTCGCCACCATTATTTGTGGGATGTAATCCACTGGGAGCAGTCAAATACAACATTCCTTGTTTTCCTAGAGTGGCCAAGCAAAGGGATGTCCAGTCGAACTTCCTGTTACACCTGGCTGGAGCATCCTTCCTTGCACAGGCGTAGCAAGCCCAGGTGGTACCCGGGGCGGAATTTTTTTTGTCACCCCCCCACCACTTTAATTTATTTATTTTTTAAAAAAATAATTGATGGTGCCACTTTGCAAGGTGTGGGGTTTTGTGTGTGTGTGTGTCTATTATCTCTCTTTTTTCAATAAAGTTAAAATAAAAAAAATAAAAAAAATAAAATTTCAATTAATTTTTTTTAAAAAAATTAAAAAGTGTCACCCCCCCTCTGATGGTGCCACTTTGTGAGGTGTGGGGGGTTGTGTGTGTGTGTGTCTATTATCTCTCCCCCCCCCAATAAAGTTAAAATAAAAAATAATAATAAAAATGATAAAAAATAAAAAAAATAAAAAAGTGTCACCCGCCTCTGATGGTGCCACTTTGTGAGGTGTGGGGGGTTGTGTGTGTGTGTCTATTATCTCTTTTTTTCAATGAAGTTAAAATTAAAAAAAAATTAAAAAAAATTAACTTTTTTTTTAAAGTGTCACCCCCCTCTGGGGTGGAACCTGGGGCGGCCTGCCCCCCACCCCCTTGCTACGCCCCTGCTTCCTTGCATGTGACTAGTGGGTGGGCATGACCTTTCCAGACCTGGCAAAAGGCCAAGGCATGCTGCCACTCTCTCTCGCGCTTCCATCTTCCTTTCGTCCTGCGAACTTCATGGAATGAACCATAGCTGTCAACTTTCAGATTTGAAAATAAGGGATGCCGCGAGGGCGGTGCAATGGCACCAAGTAGCCTCGCCACCCTGCGCTCCAGAGGCTGCGCATGAATGAAAGAGCGAAAGAGCGAACGCATAGACGGCAGGCTGTCTGTCTGTCTGGTTGGGTGTGAGGGTCTGGCTGCACAAGGCATGCAAGCTCCACCCCCAGTTGGTCTCAGTCTCCTTATTGGCAGCCGAGCAACGCAGCTGAGGAGCCTCCCTGGCCGGCAGGGAGGGAGAGGAGCTGCTTCCTTTGAAATCCGGGAAATTTAAGGGATATCAACAATCTGGGATAGCAGTGGGAAACGGCATTGGAATAAGGGAGTTTCCCGCAAAAAAAGGGAAGGTTGACAGCTATGGACTGAACTGCTGGCTGCCAGTCCCCCAGGTCACCTCCCTTATGGGGTAAACCTGTTTGTACATGTTTGTAACCTTAAGCCTAAAGCCTGCCTTCAGGGATCACACTGTGCTCTGCCTGATCATGAGTAAACTTTCTTTTTACTGCTTATGAATAAGACTGTGGTGTCTTTATTATTTTAGGAGGGATTCAAGGGGTCTTACCAGGAAAATATTAGAACACATTTCAATCTGGACAAGCCAGATTGAATTGCGTACAGTGATACCTCGGGTTAAGAACTTAATTCGTTCTGGAGGTCCTTTCTTAACCTGAAACTGTTCTTAAACTGAGGTACCACTTAGCTAATGGGGCCTCCCGCTGCTGCCGTGTGGCCGCCCCACGATTTCTGTTCTCATCCTGAACAGTTCTTAACCCGAGGTACTATTTCTGGGTTAGCAGAGTCTGTAACCCGAGATACCACTGTATTGTCTTAAGAAACTCACACAAGTATGCAACCAGTTTTCTGCTATGCGTGAGAAGGGAAATGTGAACTCTGCTAAGTAAAGGAACTGGCTAGTGCAAGTTAGGAAGGATCTTAATAAACAATATATCCTCTCCTGCCACCCTCAACATTCCCACATTATTCGGGTCTCAGGGCCCAACCTGTGACCTAGGGGTGGCCCCTGGTGATGTCATGGGTAGAGGCAGCCCCAGCTAAATAAATAAATCTGGGAAAGGGCACAGAAGGGGCAATGTATATTTCATGGTGGGTGAGTTGTGTCCCACATGCTAAAATCTCTGAAATAAAAATAATAGAATCATAAAATCATAGAGTTGGAAGGGACCTCAAGGCTCGTCTAGTCCAGCCCCCTAGGATGCAGGAATCACAGCTAATACTGTATGTTAACAACAGGAATCTATGCAATAATTTTGCAGCTTGCTTCTGCTGGGCTGAAGCTTGCAAGCTGAGCATAGCCTTCTTTAAAAAGCAAAAAATGATTTATTTATTTTTAAAGGCGCTTCTGCCCACCTGGAGAATCAAGCTCTCTCCCTTCCGGTCAGTGCTGGAGGTCTGGTAACCCTTGCCATTACTTCCTGACCTGGAAGCTGGAGCCGGCTGAGGTGGACCTGGCAAGGATCACTCCGTAACGAGGCAAATGCGCTCTGCGCATCCTCAGAGGCTCAGTGCTTTTCGTTACTGGAAAATTCGCAGGCTCAAAATCAGCCCTGGCTGCAATGGTTTCATTCAGCACAAAGTCAACAGACCAGACCAAGATCCATTTTTCTTGCCAGTGGCTATTGGAGGAAGATTTCAAAGCCGCTTGTGGTTCAGTCTCCAAGGGCATCGTCTCCAGGAAAGGTTGGGTATCTCCCCTGCCTGAAATCCCAGACAGCTGCTGCTGGCCAGTGCCGACAATACTGAGCTAGCTGGACCAATGGTCCCAGGTTAAATTCTTGTAGGACTGGATATATGTCCTTTGCCTGAGAGCTGCTGCCGGCTAGTGTGGACAGTACTGAGCTAGGTGGACCGATAATCTGACTTGGTACAAGGAAGCCTATCCTGTTTGGCTCCTGGAGGTTTGAGAGCTGTGAGGTGCCCTCCCTTCTCACACCCTTTGTTCACTCTCCCCTCCTCTCGGTCTCCTAATTGATTCAAGGAGGTTTTGTCCTTCACCTGTTGTTTCCCTTCCTTATTTAAACCTGATTGAATGGCAAAAAGGGTAATCCAAAACAATGTGCAGGTTGATTTGAATTGCCAGGCATGTGTATGTGTGAGATTAATGGTTGGGAGCGATTAACCCTCCATGTGCTGCGGCAGAGCTGTCGCCGGTGTTGTGCTGGGCGATGGAGGTGACGCCGCAGAGCGAGGAGGGGGAGGAGCTCCCCCTGCCATTTCTGGACCTCCCGTGGCTACTTGAATAAGAGAATAAGAGAAATGGAAAGCTGAAAGGGACCCAAAAGGTCCTCTAGTCCAACCCCCTGCAAATGCAGGAATCACAGCTAAAGAATCCCCGAAGGAAAGGATTTGATTGGATTTGATTTATACCTCACCTTCTTTCTTCCAAGGTGGCACGCATTAATCTCCCCACCCCACCCCTGCGAGGTAGGTGAGGCTGAGAGCAAATGACCTTTTGCCCAGTTTCACCCATATGAACCCTGGTTTCCTGGGTCCCAGTCGAGAACCAGGGTAATGCAGAAGGGTTTCCGCATGCAGAGAAAAAGGACATGAAAAAGTTTGGGTGTGCTGGTTAATTTTGGGTGTTTCTGTGACTAGTTAAACATAGTCTAAAGTAGAAATGCACTTGTGTTTGAAGCAAGTTTGCTCTCGGCCCCTGTCCTTGGGCAGAGCCTAATCTGAGTTGGAACCCTGCAAGTTACATATAAAGGTAAAGGGACCCCTGACCATTAGGTCCAGTCGCGAACGACTCTGGGGTTGCGGCGCTCATCTCGCTTTACTGGCCGAGGGAGCCGGCGAACAGCTTCCGGGTCATGTGGCCAGCGTGACAAAGCCGCTTCTGGCGAACCAGAGCAGCGCACGGAAACGCCGTTTACCTTCCCGCCGGAGTGGTACCTATTTATCTACTTGCACTTTGACGTGCTTTCGAACTGCTAGGAGGGCAGGAGCTGGGACTGAGTAATGGGAGCTCATCCTGTCGTGGGGATTTGAACCGCCGACCTTCTGATCGGCAAGCCCTAGGCTATGTGGTTTAACCCACAGTGCCACTCGTGTCCCCTAAGTTACATATATATATGTAACCTATAACCTGCGGAACTGCATTATACTGTTAGTAAAGGAGCTGCCCCTACCTAGAACTGGCTGGTGTCTTCCTGTTCCATTGGCACATTGTGCTGGCATGTTGAATGGGCCTCTTGCATATGCCCCAACATATCACACAAAAGCTCAGTGGTGGAACACCTGCCTGGCATGCAGAAGGCCCCAGATTCACTCCCTGCCATCTCTGTGTAGAGCTGTGAAAGGCCTCTTGCCCGAGACCCTGGAGAACCACTGCCAGTCAGTGCAGACCAGTGTTTCCCAACCTTGGTTCTCCAGCTGTTTTTGGAATACAACTCCCATCATCCCTAGCGAGCAGGGTCAGGGATGATGGGAGTTGTAGTCCCAAAGCAACTGGAGACTGGTGAACTTTGGGAAAGACTGGTGTAGACAATGATGAGCTGGATGGACCAATCTTCTGTGCCTTAAGGGAAGGACTTTAGATCAGAGGCAGAACACCTCCTTCGCCATAGGGTTGTCATATTCCCCAAAGGGGAAATCCAGACAAAGTTGGTCAAAGTTGCTAAGCTTTTGGGGGATTAAAAAAACGCCCTACTTGCCATATGTCCGGTTTTCCCGGACAGTTTGCCGATTCAGCAAAAACCCGCCCAGAGATGCCATTTTGTCACCCGATTCCAGGATATGTCCGGGAAAACCTGGACGTATGGCAGGCCCCATGCTCATTCCCCAGCACAAACCTGTAGTGGCTCTCCAGGGTTTTAGACAAGCAGGGCCGGCGCGTCCATTAAGGTCAACTAGGCAGTTGCCTAGGGTGCCAAAATGGAGGGGGCGCTGGCCAGCCTGCCCCCCGCCCCCCACCGCCCGCCGCCGCCCCAACCAGCGGCGGAGCAAGCAGCTTGGGGTGAAAACCACGGCAGCGGGGGCGCCAAAATGGAGGGGGCGCTGGCCAGCCTGCCCCCCGCCCCCTGCCACCGTCCGGTGCCGCCCCAACCAGCGGCGGAGCAAGCAGCTTGGGACGAAAACCGCGGCGGCGGGGGCGCCAAAATGGAGGGGGCGCTGGCCAGCCTGCCCCCCACCCCCTGCCGCCGTCCGGTGTCGCCCCAACCAGCGGCGGAGCAAGCAGCTTGGGACGAAAACCGCGGTGGCGGGGGGTGCCCTGCTGGACAGGGAGCGGGGCACCGCTCCGCAACGTGCGTCATGCGCAATGATGTCACGTGGCCCGCCCCCTCGCCTAGGGCGCCAAAATCGCTAGCACCGGTCCTGTAGACAAGAGGTTGAACCCGAGACCTCCTGCAGGTAGTGTGGAATGTGATACATAAGTAGCAGTCGAATACAACATTCCTTGTTTTCCTAGAGTGGACATGCGTGGGGATGTTTGGTCCAGCCAGTCGAAAACTTCCTGTTTCCGCCTGGCTGGGATATACTTCCTTTTGCATGTGACTAGAGGTGGGCGTGGCCTTACCTGTCCAGGTAACAAAAGTCTCTTTTACTTCCTCTGCCGTTGGAGCAGATTTTAGCTAGAATTGCTCTGTTGGCTCTCAGCCAACAGAGGACACTGGGACTATCTCCATATGGGATAGATCCACATGTATATACTTTGTAACTAAGTCTGCCTTCAGGGATCCAACTGTGAACTGATGATGTGAGTAAACTTCTTTTATATACTTTATACAAGATTGTGGCATGTTTGTTTATTCTTTTAAGAGGGATATAAGGGAACTTACCAGGAACCTAATACAGTGGTACCTCAGGTTACATACGCTTCAGGTTACATATGCTTCAGGTTAAGAACTCCGCTAACCCAGAAATAATGCTTCAGGTTAAGAACTTTGCTTCAGGGTAAGAACAGAAATCGTGCTCTGGCAGCGCAGCGGCAGCGGGAGGCCCCATTAGCTAAAGTGGTGCTTCAGGTTAAAAACAGTTTCAGGTTAAGAACGGACCTCCGGAACGAATTAAGTACTTAACCAGAGGTACCACTGTATTGAGAGGCTTAAACAAGCCTGCAACCAGCTGTCCGCTGTGCGTTTAAAAGGTGAATGTAAAACTGCTAAGTTTCCCTCCCCCCCCCCCGATTAATCATCAGGCCCTTTTTAATCAAAATGGTGTTTGATACATTAATCTAACCAATTTACTAAACATTAAAGTTACACTGTTTGTGTGAAAATGCATGCTCTCTCTCTCTCTCTCTCTCTCTCTCACACACACACACACACACACACACACACACACACACGGGCCTACTTTCGCTTGAAAGCAAGGCTCGGAGGATGAGAGCAGGGGTCTCTTGGAAGAGAGCGTGGATGCAGCAGAAAAACTCTGCTAAGTTATAGAACTTGCTAGCCCAAGTTATTGTGATTGTTATTTTAATGGGGAGAAAAGGGGGGAAATTCAAATAGTCTGCCTTAAAGCATCCTGGCTCATTTAAACGAAAAGGCTAAAACTAGCCTATCTAAGCTTCCCCTTTAAGCTGCAAAGGGTTGCACTTTGCTGAACTCACCAGCGTGAGGAGGGAAGGATAATACCTGATAAATATATCCTCCACCAGCATCTATTCACATCTCAACAGAAAGAAGGTCCGGGTGCAAATGTGACTGAGCAACCACAGGCGAGGCTGGAGCACTCATAAATTACATCCCATCACAAACAGCTGACAGTCACCTATTGTATCGGGTGAGCCTCTCTAAAGCGCTGAGGTTGCTCGCTCTGTCCCACCTCTTTCGGCTGAAAAAGAGGAATAATAATTCCATAATACAAATTTGCCTGTCAGCTAAAGACCTGCCTTTTTTACGGCCACCCATAAATATTTTAGCGATACCTTCCTACAGATAATGATAAGTTTGCCACAACTGCCATTATTTCAATTTTGTTCTTCATTTGATTAAGTGGGGGTGATCGATTGAGTGCTTAAGAGGGAATTAATTAATTCCGGCTCTTTCTTCGATGCAAAACAGAAGGAGGGAATGGAAGGCACCCCCTTCCTTTTGAAGGCTGATTCTGTTTTGAGGGTGGCTTCCCGGACATTTTCCATTTTTCAGGAATGATGGTGATTTCTTTCACAGCTGCTGAGCATGCTCAGTCCTCATTAGGGTATTTTGGAGGTTTCCTTCCCTGATTTTTTTTTAAAACAAAAACCTTTTTTAAAAACCTTTTTAAAGGTTTTTAAACCTTTTTTGTGTGTGTGCTTTGGCAGACCTTGGTTGCTTTGGGTGTTGCTTGTGTCGTTTCGTCTACCCTAAACACCAGGGGTAGGCAACCTAAGGCCCATGGGCCACAAGCGGCCCATGGGGGTCGTTTAACCGGCCCACGAGCCACCCCCGAACCAAGCTGCCAGCTCAGCGAGTCCCCACACGCTGCGCTTAACCGGCACGGTGCAGGGACTCACTTCCGCGCCACCGGAAATCGTGTGTGCATGTGCAGATGCCGAAAATTGCGTCTGTGCAGATGCAGACACCGGAAATCGCGGACGTGCGTGCTCGTGTGAGCGATCTGGCCCACGGAGGGATCTCCGCTGGAGTGAACTGGCGAGGTAATCCTTGCCGACCCCTGCTCAATGCATTGCCCGATCGTGGGAAATTGAGTCCTCCATTAAAAGAGGGTACGTGTTGTTGCGGTGCAACCGGCTACCCAACCCTGTCATGTGGGGGTTATTGGAAAAGCAGGCCACAACCCCTGATACGTCGGTCCGATTTGCTGGGGTGCGATCTGACCAATGGGGCGTCGTAAAAGTACAGCAACGCGGGACCTATTTAAGCGCATGCGAGGCTGCTGAGCGTCCTCTTTGGGGCCTTTCGCATCGGAACACCCACCCACCTCTCCCTATTTTTAGGGCTGTTGCGCTTGACCTTGCTATGCCGTCGTGTGTTGTCTGTCGTTGGGACAGGGGCACGGTAGGAATTTTCCCCATTTGGCTGATTGGCTGTTGCCACTTGGGTTTCGCCTGCCACGTAGCAGTTAGTCACAACTTGTAAGTTGCAGATAGGCTCTGGTCAGGGCCAGCGCGTCCATTTAGGCGAACTAGGCAATTGCCTAGGGCGCCAAAATGGAGGGGGCGCTGCCAGCCTGCCCCCCGCCCCCTGCCCCTGCCCGGTGCCGCCCCAACCAGTGGCGGAGCAAGCAGGTTGGGGCGAAAACCGCGGCGGCGAGGGTGCCAAAATGGAGGGGGCGCTGGCCAGCCTGCCCCCGCCCCCCACCGCCGCCTGGTGCCGCCCCAACCAGCGGCGGAGCAAGCAGGTTGGGGTGAAAACCGTGGCGGCGAGGGCGCCAAAATGGAGGGGGCACTGGCTAGCCTGTCCCCCGCCACCGCCCGCCGCCGCCCCAACCAGCGGCGGAGCAAGCAAACCGCGGCGGCGGGGGGGCGCCCAGCCCGGCAGGGGGCGGGGCACCGCTCCTCAACGTTCGTCATACGCAATGACGTCACGTGGCCCGCCCCCTCGCCTAGGGCGCCAAAATTGCCAGCACCGGTCCTGGCTCTGGTTCAGGTGATAGGCGTGGCACATGGTGTGGCCACGCCTATGCAAATGCAGAATATTCCGGTACAGGAATCCAGAGACTCATTGGTTTGTCATTCCCAATAGGGTACGGCCTATGGCCGAGTCCAGGGGACATCAGGATGGCTGGAAGGTAACCCTACCAGCAGCCGTCCCTGGTGTTCATCCTTGTCTGTCCTACGAATGTGGCTCTGGGACAGTTCTGCCTGCAAGGGTGCAGGGAGATGGTCGAACCACTCACTTGGTTGTAATCAATAACGTTGTGGCCTAAATTCTGCCAAAAACCAAACCAAATATCTGTCTCTTGTGTGAGCAAATGGAGAGACGTGATGGCTCCAAGTCCCTAAAATGAGCCCATCTTCCCCCATCGAGATAAAACACTGCTGCGTGCTCGGAAGATGCTTGTGGCTCGACCTCAGGAAGAACTCATTGCTGGCAGAAAACTCGCTGTGCCTCTCCCGAGGTAAAGCAGCCTTTGCAAGCCTCTACAAAAGCTGAGTGAGGTGATCGATGCCGCTGCTGGGCCGTAGCCCCGGGCGAATCTTGACTTAAATTGCTCTCGCGGCGCCCGGGGTGGAGAAGCCTCCTTGATCCGGCGCTCTCCTTCCAGACCCACCAAGGAGACGGCTTTCTTCTATCTGATCATGGCCCGGAGGAAAGTGAAAAGGAGCTCTTTGTCTGGGAGCAACCCAGGATGGCGGAAAATACTGTTTAGGGATGCAGGTAGCCTAAAGGCAAAGAATACTCCTCCTCCTCCTCTCTCTCTCTCTCTCTCTCTCTCTCTCTCTCTCTCTCTCTCTCTCTCTCTCTCTCTCTCTCGTTCTCCCCCAGCTGAAATGCTGTTGTTGGATGCAAAAGGTTTTGATTCAAAACTTGACAGTTAGGATGCTCACCGCTGATGTTCAAAAATATGTCTGTGTATATGGTAGGGCTGGGCGATATATCAGTGTATTGCCCAAAACTGGTTTGAAGTCCATATCATGATCGGTTTCATAATTTTTGACCTGGCACTATATTGCGAATCAGTGTGTGTGTGTGTGTGTGTGTGTGTGTGTGTGCGCGCGCGCGCTATGCAAAAATCACGACTTGGGAAAAACCATGAAGCCAGCCAATGCCTCTACATAGCTCCGTGCAAATTTCAGACATCGTGATATATCGGTATATTGCGATGTTTAGCTGGTGGTATGTTACAATGTTGAAAACCAGATATCGCTTTTAATGTCGATATCTGGTTTTCAACATTGTGACGTATCACCAGCTAAACATCGCAACATAACGATATATCACGATGGTGATATATCATGAAGTTGAAAAACTGGCCAAAATATATAAAAATGAACAGAGGGAATGTTGGAGGTGTAAAGAGGTTGAAAGGGACTTTTTATCATATGTGGTGGGATTGTAAAAAGTTTAAGGTATGCTGGGAAATGATTTACAATGAATTTAAAAAAAATGTTTAAAATAACATTTGTTAAACAACCAGAAGCCTTCCTGTTGAGTATTTTAGGGCAAGACTTGCCAAAAGAGAAAAGGACACTATTTATGTATGCAATGACGGCAGCGAGAATACTGCTAGCACAGAATTGGAAGACTGGAGAAATTCCAACAAAAGAACAATGGCAAGAAAAACTGATGAGTTGTGTGGAGATGGCGAAGCTGACACACAGACTCTTGAGTTACCAGGATTACCATTTATTCCTGGTAAATTCCCCTTTATTCCCTCTTAAAACAATAAGGACACAACAGTCTTCTCTTGAAAGTAGAAAGAAGTTTACTTACATTCAGTTCACAGTATGATCACGAAGGCAAGCTTTAGCTTGTAGTTACAGAAGAGATTGTGGGTTCATCCCATGTGGGGAATGAGCCCATGTGCTGCTGGCTGAGAGCCAGCAGACAGCAAAAGCATCAAGAAGAAGAAGAAGAAGAAGAAGAAGAAGAAGAAGAAGAAGAAGAAGAAGAAGAAGAGGAGGAGTTTGGATTTGATATCCTGCTTTATCACTACCCGAAGGAGTCTTAAATCGGCTAACATTCTCCTTTCCCCTCCTCCCCCACAACAAACACTCTGTGAGGTGAGTGGGGCTGAGAGACTTCAGAGAAGTGTGACTAGCCCAAGGTCACCCAGCAGCTGCATGTGGAGGAGCGGAGACGCGAACCCGGTTCTCCAGATTACAAGTCTACCGCTCTTAACCACCACACCACACTTCAAGAAGGAACAAGGCGAAGAAGAGAAAGATGAAGGGAAGATGGCTGCATGACCAGCCCTTTTATGAGGTCTCCCAGGGTCACACCCATCTACCTGGTCACCCGCAGGTGGAGGATGCTCCAGACCAGTTGTGACAGGAAGTCCTCCTGACTGGAGCAACATTCCCCTATGTATCCACTCTGGGCAAACAGGAAATGTTGTATTTGACTGCTTTTGTCATGTTACACCCCACACTCTTCTTCTGACCAGCCCTGCCAAGGCATTCCCACAGGCCTCATGACACCGCAACCCCACCTTTTCTGCCCCAAAGCCTTCTGGACTGGTCCTGAAAATCTTCTTTCAAGTCTGGTGATGGGATGGCATCTGAGAGCAGAGGTTGGGAGCATTTTCCGACTGGTGACCCAAATCCTGATTGCTCCAACTCCACCCCAGTCCTTAAACAACTGTCCTTATCCGCACCAGCTGGCACATGGGTGTAGAACAGGGGTCAGCAAGCTTTATCTGGCCTTGGCCGGATCGGTCCCACTGAGATCCCTCCATGGGACGGATCTCGCGTGTACATAAGCGCCCGCGCATGTGATTTCCGGCGTCTATGTCTGCAAGCGAGTCCCTGCGCCGCACTGCGCCGCTTTAACACAGCATGCAAGCGGGCGGCTCAGTTCGGGGGCGGCTCGGGGGCCGGTCAAACGACCTCTGCAGGCCGCTTCCGGCCCATGGGCCTTAGGTTGCTGACCCCTGGTATAGAGAGTTCTGGGGCTCACTTGCCCACCTGAAATCCCTCAAAGCCCTTGGAATTTGAAATGAAATTAAAATTTGGATTGCAACCTGAGCCAAATTTGCTCTCTTGCAATCCACCAGCTTCCAAATATTATTTTTTATTTTTTGGCAAAACGGTTAAGAGATCCTGGAGACGACACTTTCTTCCCGCTTTCTTTGCGCTCGAGCCCTCCCTGGCTAATGAGGCGATGTTAGCTGCTCCTTCCCCTCTGGCAGAGATGGGAGGGAGCGAGGGGTGGGGAAAGAATTGCCAAGAATTTATTAGTCTAATTACATTTCCCTAATGCGGTTGACCTCAGCTGTACGGCGGCGCGTCGATCAAAGCCGCAATCTCCCAGACATTACTGGAGTCTTAATAAGAGTCAATTGGCCAGTGTCACTCTGCGTCGGACCTTCGGCGGGGGAATCTCGAGAGGTCCACTGGCTGGAGAGGAGCGGGAGGTTGAGGAAGCTACAATATTTGCGTTAATAATGGTGATTAGCTTTTTGCCGGCTTGCTGTTCTGGAGCCGGCTAACAACCTCCCCTTCCGAGCGAAGTCTCTCTTGTGCACTTGTTCCAATGCAAAAGGGGCAAATTAAGGCTGCTTCTACAGCCCTTCATTCTTATCTCCCTGCTCCCGGAGAGGAGAAATCTTAGCATCCTTTGCAACGGCTGGCAGGGGAAATTAGGAATGCTTGCATGGAAGCAATTCCCCCCCCCCCGAACGTCTGATAGCTGGGAGCATGCTTTTAATTTTTATTGAGCCTACGCTCATACCATTTTTAGTCCGTTATTAGTGCGGGGAACTGAGTGTGTTTGGGTGGCAGCAAGAGGCAATATGGTAACCTCCAGAAGTTGCTGGGCTGCAGGACCATCATCTCTCATGGCTGGCTGCTGTGGATGAACTGGGACATCACTTGCCATTACTGTCCCGAGTGACGGCATCACGGGAGCAGTGATGGTCACAAACCTGGATGGCTTTAAAAGATGATTGGACAAATTCACGGAGGAGAAGGCTGTCCATGGCAGTGGTGTTGCACCCTTTATTGGGCACGCATGCGCTTCCGAACCAGGCTGGACCAGGGCCTGGGTGTGCAGAGGGTGAACAAAACCAACAGTGCCAGCCAAACTCTTGCCACCGCCACTGTGTGGGCATGGAGGGTTCATGGGGCCTTGCCTGCCCACCCACTGTCAGGGACCGTGCTGAGGAGGGGTGCACTGAGGAGGAATAGTGGGAGCCTGCCCCTCCTCCTGCTCCTGACCCGGATCCTGAATCTTCCCAGGAGCAGGAGGACAGTATAGAGTTGGAACAGTGGTTTGCAGAGGGACATAGTTTGGAAGGCAGAAGCTGGGAAATACTGGATGGGGAACAGCTAGGAGAAGAAGAAACACTGGGAGAGAGAGAGTTAATAGATTCACTGTCTCTGGAAAGCATTCATCCGCTCAGCCCAAGGTCAAGTTGAGCTGATAAGGTGGCAGCACAGAAAGCCCAGTGGTTACGAGATCAGGGTACAAGACGCGGTAGTGATTTGGGAGCCTAGGGAGGAAGTGGGTGGAACCCTTAATTGGGAGCACCACCATTCCTAGGAAATGGATTCTTTGTTCTCTCGCTGTGATCATTAATGTTTCTAACTGGTAAGAAGACTCCTTTTCCTTTGTTCTGTTTATCTACTGCCAAAGGGGGGAGGAAGCTGATTCCCTGAAGCCTGACACCCACTCACACAAGGGGGAAGCCTGACGCAGCCCTTGGTGGGCACATCCCCCCAGCACTGCCTGGGTGTCAGGCTTCAGAGAATCTGATCCTTCCCCCGTGGCAGCCAAAAAGCAGATAATCAAGAAGAGTTCTTACCACGTAATTTATTCAGTATTCACAAAGAGTGACAAAGAAATGCACTCTATTAAATAATGGCATTGCTCTGAGTAAAGTCCAACCCCCTCCATGTCTCCTGATCTGCGTCATCCCTGTGTCGGCTGATCTGAGCTTTCTGCCTCTGAGCTCTCTGTTCTACTACTTTCAATGCCTGCCTAGTCCTGGGAGAGGGGGGCTCAGGAATGCTTTCCAAAGACACTGAGTCTGTCAGCTGTCTCTCCCCTGATGCTTCTTCTTCTTTCTGTTCCCCTCCCAATATTTCCCAGCTTTCCCCCTCTGCAGCCTCTGAACTATGGCCTTCTGCAAACCACTGTTCTAAATCTATACTGTCCTGTTCTTGGGAAGGTCCAGGAAAAGGGGTGGTGGTCTCCACCATTCCTCCTCAGTCCAGCCCCTGACACTGGGCGGCCATTCAGTGAGAGGGCCGGGGGCGCAGTGGCAAGGCCAAGCTGGGCTCCAGGACCCAGAGACCCCCAGTTGCAGGTAGGACGGGAATCCCTTTGAGGGGACATCTGGCTCTCGCCCCCTCAAAATCATGTGCCCAGAGCTACGGCCCCCCAAGCCCTCCCCATGCTATGCCCTTGATCAATGGCTACTAGCCATGGTGGCTGTGCTCTGTCTCCACAGTTGGAGGCAGTGATGTTTCTGAAGACCAATTGCTGGAAATTTGTGCCTCGGGTACGGCTTGCGGGTTTCCCATGGGTTGGCCACTGTGAGAACAGGATGCTGGACTAGATGGGTTGTTAGCCTGATCCATCCAGCTCTTAATAATAATAATAATAATAATAATAATAATAATAATAATAATAATTTATTATTTATACCTCGCCCATCTGGCTGGGTTCCCCAAGTCACTCTGGGCGGCACCCAAAAGAAAATTAAAAACACGATCAAACATCAAACATTAAAAACTTCCCTAAAAAGGGCTGCCTTCAGATGTCTTCTAAAAGTCAGATAGTTGTTTATCTCTTTGACATCTGATGGGAGGGCGCTCCACAGGGCAGGCGCCACTACTGAGGAGGCCCTCTGCCTGGTTTCCTGTAACCTTGCTTATCGCAGGGAGTGAACCGCCAGAAGGATCTCAGTGTCTGGGGTGAATGATCCTTTAGATATACTGGACTGAGGCTGTTTAGGGCAGGCATCCCCAAACTGCGGCCCTCCAGATGTTTTGGCCTACAACTCCCATAATCCCTAGCTAACAGGACCAGTGGTCAGGGATGATGGGAATTGTAGTCCAAAACATCTGGAGGGCCGAAGTTTGGGGATGCCTGGTTTAGGGCTTTAAAGGTCAGCACCAACACTTTGAAATGCGCTCGGAAATTGGGAGCCAATGTAGGTCTGTGTTATATGGTCTCGGCGGCCACTCTTAGGCATGGAGAGGAGTGTCTTGTTCTCTCCTAAGGCAAAATGGTGGGTTCTTTGGCCGCTTGCTACAGAACGGGTCCTCCCACCCTCCTCCGCCAACCTCCTGTTCCTCCTAGGAAGCCTCATTATCATGCAGCCTGTGCGGTCCCGGTTCCTTCCTCCAGACTTCGCAAAGTGCTGCAGTCTACTTAAACAGCTTTCTATTCTCTTTTGGATTTGGGCCAAGGAGAAGAGGAGAGAGGGAGAGAAAGGACTGCAGTGTCTCACTCGCCGGAAAGCCTCGTCGTACTCCAACCCAACGGGGCTGCCTGACAAAGCTGATTGCTGGGCGATTCGGGACAGGCAAAAATAATGATTTTTTTTTGGGTCACATGGCGCAGAGTGCAATTGTGGAATTTGCTACCATGAGTTGTGTTGATGGCCACCAACTTTAAAAGAGGATTAGGCAAATGTGTAGGAGAGGATAAGCCTGTCATTGGCTACTAGCCACTGTTAATCTTCCCTCTCCATTGGTATCCAGCATCAAAATGACCTCATAGCTACACATTCCCCATCAAACTCTCCAAAACAGAGAGTTCGGCTTGCTTCCATGATTTTGCTAATAGGAATTGATGCATTGCAAATTATCTTCTTTTGTAAAACCACCTGAATATGATAACCGTAGAGCTTAACGAAACCTCGTGCCCAACAGCATTCTGGAACTTAGGAAAAATGCTTTATTTCAGGTCCGTTAATTATCTGTCTACCACAATATTGTCTGCAATGATTGGCACCCACTATCCAGAGCTGCAGGCAGGGGACCTCCCCAGTCCTAGCTAGAGATGCTGTCAGGGATTGAACTTCTGTATACAGAGCAGATGCTCTATGTTTCCCTTAAGACCTAGGGACATAGGAAGCTGCCTTATACTGAGTCAAACCCTTGGCCCATCCAGCTCAGGATTGTCTACACTGACTGGCAGCAGCCCTTCAGGCTTCCAAGCAGGGGTCCCTCCCAGCCAAACCTGGAAATGCCCCTGACGATTGAACCTAGGACCTTCTACAAGCAAAGCAGGTGCTCTGCTGTCGATCCACGGCTGTACACCTTGAGATAAAATAAAATTCTACTCTCCCATGGTTATGAAGAAAGGGCTGGTTTAGACCAAGACAGAGCAAATTCATCTATCTCAGCATTGTCTACACTGACTGGCAGCAGCTCTCCAGGGATTCAGGCAGGGGGCAGCCCTACTTGGAGATGCTCACCAGGATTGAACCTGGGACCTTCTGCATGCCAAGCAGGTGCTCTATATCACTGAGCCACACCCTTTGGTCCTGAATAGCTGGACCAACATATTTGCAACAGGAGTTGCACCCAGCAGTGTAACAAGAGACCCCCGCCCCCTGATTTCCTATAGGCAACATTTTGTGGCATCTCTTGTTCAGGGGCCAACGATTAGCAATTGACATCGTTTTGACTGTTGCTCAGTGCATTTTCTGAGCCCGTTAGCCTTTGAAACAAACAAACAAAGCCCTTAAAAAAAAAATGGAAAAGCAACAAAGGCGTTCAGTACAGCACAGGCTTCAGTGATGGGATATTACTGCTGACAGATCCAGCAAAGGCCACTTGACCCCCGGGCGGAGATTGGATGTCTTTCCTAGATACTCATTAAAAGGCCGTGTGGCTGCCACTGCCCTCGGTGGCCTTTCTAAATTCGCCTCTGAGCAAAATGGAAACAGTGCTTTTTTGGGGGGTGTCCCCCCTCTTCCTCTGCTCCTAAGCAAGTGCGAACAGGAGCAAGCTCCTACTTCAACGACCACCAAGTTGTTGCCTTCTCTGATTTTCGCCTACGCCTATGCCCAGGTTCTGATTAAAGGAGGCGCTTCTTCACACAGCGCATAGTTAAACTGCGGAACTCGCTGCCACAAGAAGCAGGGGTGGCCAACAACTTGGGTGGCTCGAAAAGAGGATTGGACAAATTCAGGGAGGAGGAGAGGGCGATCGAGGACTACCGGCCAAGATGCGCTGGTCTATGGTTACCAGACGTCCCCGTTTCCTGGGGACAGTCCCCGGATTTACAAATCTGTCCCTGGAGGGACCCAGGTGGCGCTGTGGGTTAAACCACAGAGCCTAGGGCTTGCTGATCAGAAGGTCGGCAGTTCGAATCCCTGCGACGGGGTGAGCTCCCGTTGCTCGGTCCCAGCTCCTGCCCACCTAGCAGTTCGAAAGCACGTCAAAGTGCAAGTAGATAAATAGGAACCGCTCTGGCGGGAAGGTAAACGGCATTTCCGTGCGCTGCTCTGGTTCGCCAGAAGCGGCTTTGTCATGCTGGCCACATGACCTGGAAGCTGTACGCCGGCTCTCGGCCAATAAAGCGAGATGAGCACCGCAACCCCAGAGTCGGACACGACTGGACCAAATGGTCAGGGGTCCCTTTACCTTTACCCCTGGACAAAATCCATCCCCAGAATATCCCTGGATTTCATTTAATGTCCCCGGATTTATATTTTAAGTGTTGTAGATTTATTAGTAGGGAATGAATGTCACGTGATTGGTTCTACAGCACAAGACATATCATATGGGGACTTCCGGCGAGGCAAAATGGCAGGCGCCATGGCAGTGAGCAGCTCCTGAAGCCAGCCAGAGCCAACTGCGCTACCAGGCTGGCTCCGGGCTGCTGAGACTGCCACTGCCGCCGCCACTGCCAAGGGGGAACCGGGGACACCCGGTGTGTCAACTGGGGGAACTGCTACCCCCCCTCCGCGACCCAAATTGAGCCGGGAGCAAGAGCGCCCGGCCACCCAGCCGACTGCCCAGCGGCGCTCCAGGGCCAGGAAAACCCCGGAGCCAACGCAGGGAGAAGGAGGAGAGGAGAAGGAGAAGGAAGAGAGAGAAAGAGGAAGGAGAAGAAAGAGGGGAGCCCCGACCTTGCAGCGCCACTGCCACCACTGAGGAGGAAAGGTAGGAGAACACTGGGAGGGTAAGGACATGTGGCCGAGCCCAGGCCCGACCCGAGCCTACTCTGCAGCGGCTAGCGCTCCAAGAGAGCAGGCCGGGGCCCAGAGGAAGGCTGTGCGACAGAGGAGACCACAGAAGAGAAGATATTATTTCTTATTTTTTTTAAAAAATAACTTTTTAAAAAATAACTTTTTTTTTTGTCTTTTCAAAAAAACAAGTTTCCCTGGATTCTTTGAAAAAAATCTGGTAACCTTACTCTGGTCCCCACAGTTGGAGGCAGTGATGCTTCTGAATAGCATCCAGAATAGCATCCAGAATAGTTTCTGGAAATCGCAGAAGGGGAGGGTGCTCTTGTGCTTGGTTCCTGCTTGCTGTTTCCCCGCAGGTGTCTGGCTGGCCACTGCGAGAACAGGATTCAGGAGTGGAGAGCGCTCCTGAGCTCATACCTTGCTGCTGGGCTTCCCTTTGGGGAAATCAGTAAGCTGGACCAGTTGCGCCATTGGGCCTCATCCAGCAGTCTTTTCTTGTGTTCTTTTCATGCAAATTTCCTCCATGAAACGGGCTAAGCTTCTCTCTGTGTTTGAATCTTGCTGTCCTATTTCAAGCATGCACCATGAACTCCCAGAGACATTTCCAAACCCTTATCTCTGCACTTAATGAGATTAATTATACTGGAGGTTCATGTCTGCTCATTGGCATTTCGGAAAATCTGGATAGCTAGGTGTTTTTTTTTTTAACACTCCCCTCTCTGCGTTCCTATTGTCTTGGTTATGGTGGCAATTACAGGATTGTGTGTGTGTGTGTGTGTGTGTGTGTGTGTGTGTGTGTTTCTGCTAGTCTGATCAATGCCAGCAGCCTTTGACAGCTAAAACAGAAACTCCACCCCCCCCAACCAGGAAGAAGTTTTTGAATTCCACTTGTTCCTGACACCTCACCATGTGGTTGATATCCTGCCTTGCCAGTTAACTGTCTGACAAGGTTAAATTTCAGAAGGTTTGGGAGAGCAGAGGAGCTGTCCAGCAGGGAGCAGAGGAATGGTTGGATCATGGGTACGCAAACTAAGGCCCGGGGGCCGGATCTGGCCCAATCGCCTTCTAAATCCGGCCCTCGGACGGTCCAGGAATCAGCGTGTTTTTACATAAGTAGAATGTGTCCTTTTATTTAAAATGCATCTCTGGGTTATTTGTGGGGCATAGGAATTCGTTCATTTTTTTCTTCTACAAAATATAGTCTGGCCCCCCACAAGGTCTGAGAGACAGTGAACTGGCCCCCTGCTGAAAAAGTTTGCTGACCCCTGGGTTGGATGGTGCTTCAGCACTGGTTAGGCTTTGACTGGGCAGCTTTAAAAAGTGGGGTTCCCGCCCCACTTCTTCCTGCTCCAGAGGCTCAGGGAGATTTGTCCTCATAGGTAATAAAGGTAAAGCAGTGTTTCCCAACCTAATCTAGGCAACGGCACACTTGAATCAATGAAAAAATCTCGCGGCACACCGCTCCTCCCCCACCCGGCTGCGCCGGGTCTCCTGACCCAGAGTTACCTCTGGGATCAGCTGTAGCGCGGCGCGCGCGAGGCTTCCGGTCGGGATTCTCGCGCGAGGCTGCTGTTGCTGCTGCTGCAGCAGCCAAGGGAGCAGCGCCGCCCTGGCTTCCGCTTCGCCGCCGGGCTCCAGCAGCGCCGCCGCCACGGTCCTGTGCAGCCCTGGGCTGCAGGTCCCTTTTTCCGCGGCACATCAGCCGGTGTCTCGCACCGGTTGGGAAACGCTGAGGTAAAGGACCTCTGCATAAAGTTTGATCGTGTCACCACTTACTCCGCTTTCCTGTAACCTAAAATGCCCCAAAGAAGTAAGGGGGGGGGGAGGTAAAGGACCCCATGATGGTTAAGTCCTGTCAAAGGCGACTATGGAGTTGTGGTGCTCATCTCGCTTTCAGGCTGAGGGAGCTGGCATTTATCCACAGTCAGCTTTCCAGGTCATTTGGCCAGCAGGACTAAACCACTTCTGGCGCAACGGGACACTGTGACGGAAACCAGAGCGCACGGAAACACAGTTTGCCTTCCCTCCGCAGCAGTAACTATTTATCTACTTGCACTGGCGTGCTTTCGAACTGCTAGGTTGGCAGGAGCTGGGACAGGGCAACGGGAGCCCACTCTGTTGTGGGGATTTGAACCACTGACCGCTGATCAGCAAGCCCAAGAGGCTCAGTGGTTCAGACCACAGGGCCACCCGCGTCCTCATAAGAGCATAAGAAAAGCCTGCTGGATCAGATCCCATTTCGTCTAGTATCCTGTCCTCTCAGTGTGGGGACCACCAGAAGGCACTCGGAGCTGGACCTCTGTGTGGTTGGAGACACTCCTTCATATATAAGGAGAGCCTGCTGGATTAGGCCAGTGACTCATCTAGTTCAGCATCCTGTCAGGCATCCACAGTGGCCAATCAGAAGCCCCAACAGGAAGCTCGCAAGCAAGACCAGAGCACAAGAGCCCTTGCCCCCTCCTGTGGTTTCCAGCAACGGGGATTCAGAAGCATTGCTGCCTCTGACTGTGGAACCAGAGCCATTGATATTTCAGCCTCTGAGAGCCAGTGTGGTGTAGTGGTTAAGAGCGGCGGACTCGTAATCTGGGGAACCGGGTTCGCGTCTCCGCTCCTCCACATGCAGCTGCTGGGTGACCTTGGGCTAGTCACACTTCTCTGAAGTCTCTCAGCCCCACTCACTTCACAGAGTGTTTGTTGTGGGGGAGGAAGGGAAAGGAGAATGTGAGCCGCTTTGAGACTCCTTAAAGGTAAAGGTAAAGGGACCCCTGACCATTAGGTCCAGTCGTGTCTGACTCGGGTTGCAGCGCTCATCTCGCTTTATTGGCCGAGAGCCGGCGTACAGCTTCCAGGTCATGTGGCCAGCATGACAAAGCCGCTTCTGGCGAACCAGAGGAGTGCACGGAAACGCCGTTTACCTTCCCGCCGGAGTGGTACCTATTTATCTACTTACACTTTGACATGCTTTCGAACTGCTAGGTGGACAGGAGCAGGGACCGAGCAACGGGAGCTCACCCCGTCGCAGGGATTCGAACCACCAGGGTAGTGATAAAGCGGGATATCAAATCCAAATTCTTCTTCTTCTTCTTCTTCTTCTTCTTCTTCTTCTTCTTCTTCTTCTTTTTCTTCTTCGGGGATGGTTTCATCTCAGGTGATGGTTTTGGGGTTGACTGCTCGGGTACCTCTTCAGAACCGGGATCAGCAATAGGGGTCTCCTGCAGCTCAGGACTGGTCCAGCCAGGAAGATACTCTGTTGCTTTCATGTCTTGCTTCCCAGACATATTTGATTGGTCATTGTGGGAAACTGGACCAGATCAGCCATTAGCTTAAGCCAGTAAGACACACTCTCTCCCCCCACCCCACCCCAAATAACTAAGATTAAATAGGGTGTGTCTTCCTCTCCATTGTAGATAATAAGGAATTCCTGTATGCCCTGAATACATACCTGGAACAATGAAGAGTAGCTTTAGCAGTAAATGTGAAGATCTGTGTATGTGTTTTATCTAATTTAGCACACAAAAATGTCATTAAAATCTCCTGCCAATATAACTTTCCCATCAACAGAAGCCCTCAAATCGGTTGATTGAATTACCCTCGAAAACTCGAGACATAACCTCATCTGTTCTCCTACCTTCCCCATAGCTGATGTTTTAGGGTTTTTTCATTTTTCGTTTTCTAATGCAGCTTAGTATTGATCGATCAATTTGCTCTTATTGCTGGTGTTTCATATTGGTTCAGTTAACTCAAACGTTTAATCCCATGCTTGTTTACTTGGATGTAAATCCCACTAGTGCCCTCCCATGTAATCCCCAGGAACTGATATCTGTAGCATTTACTCCTATGTAAAATGGGCAAAAGACCATAGTCTTGGAATCTGGTAAATGCCCCGAAGCAGGATCAGGCCAATGGTCAATCCGGTTCAGCATCCTTACAATGGCCAACCAGATTCTCCAATGGGAAATGTACCAGTTTATGTACTTTCCCCCGATGGACTGCACATATGCAGCCAGAGACTGTGCCTGCATGGCAATGTCCTCTGCTCATCCCGTTTCATTCCCCTCCTAGTTCTGGGAGGCAGTATAGTACAGGAGAGGGTGGGGAAGCACCTGGCTCTTCACTTGCCGGACCTGTCTCTTCCTCCTCTTCTTCCAACCCATCCTGTGTTCCACCCTCCAGCTCCAAAGCTTCCCATCCTCCGACTCTTGCCTTCTGGTCAGGACACTTCCTCACAAATCTCGGACCCCCTCTCCTGAGTCAAACTCCAGCCTCGCTTCCCCCGGTGCACACTCGTCTGCATCCTGCCTGCCCCTGACACAGACTCCAGTAATTGCTACCAGCGGCGTAGCTGTCAAGGCTTCAGGGAATCCTATCCCTCCCACGGTGGGATGCCAAGAAGCAGAAAAACAAGAAGAGTTCTTACCAAGTAGTTTATTCAATATTCACAGAGAGAGAGGAAGGAATGTATTTTCTCTTAGATAATGGCGTTGTTCCGAGTAAAGTCCCACCTTCTCAGTCTGTCCTATTCTACATCACCCCTGTGCCGGGTGATCTGTGCTTTCTGCCTCTGAGCTCTCTGTTCTACTACTCTCAAGGCACGCCTGGTTCTGGGAGGGGGGTTAGGAATGCTTTCAAGAGACACTGAGTCTGTTAGCTGTCTCTCCCCTGGTGCTTCTTCTTCCTGCTGTTCTCCCAATATTTCCCAGCTTCTCCGCTCTGCAGCCTCTGAACTATGACCTTCTGCAAACCACTGTTCTAAATCTATACCGTCCTCCTCTTCTAGGGAAGGTGCAGGAAGAGGGGGGCGGGTGGTTCCCACCCATTCCTCCTCAGCTCAGCCCCTGACATCAGCATGGGCAGGGGAAGGGGGCCATTGCCCCTGGCAATTTTTTTTGAGGGCACATTTTGCTCCTCATGCCACCCCTGCCAGCCCTGTGCTGCTTTGCGAGTCTGATCCCACATCCCAGGCCCACAAAGCAGTGTGGGGTTGGCAGGGCGTCAGGAGGAGGTGCCAAGCATGCGCCCTTCCAATCGTCCCAATTATTGCAAGCGTGCACGCCTTCCCTGCTGCGTCCTCCTCACGGCGCCCTTCCAGCCCGTGCTGGCAGGGCAGCATGAGGAGGACGCAACAGCCAAGTGACCTTTGATCCCAGCCTCACAAAGCATGGGTGTTGCATCCTTCTCATTGTGGGAATGTTCAGGGAGGCTGGGAGAGGATCCATTGTTTATTAATATCCTTCCTAACTTATGCTAGCAAGTTCCTTTACTTAGCAGAGTTTCACATTCCCCTTTTAAATGTACAGCGGATAGCTGGTTGCAGGCTTGTGTAAGCCTCTCACTATTAGGTTCCTGGTAAGTTCCCTTATATCCCTCTTAAAAGAATAAACACAACACAATCTTTTGTAAAGTATATAAAAGAAGTTTACTCACATTCAGTTCACAGTTGGATCCCTGAAGGCAGATTTAGTTACAAAGTATATACTGTACATGTGGATCTATCCCAGGGGTCAGCAAACTTTTTCAGCCGGGGGCCGGTCCACTGTCCCTCAGAGCTTGTGGGGGGCCGGACCATATTTTGAAAAAAAAAAAAAAATGAACAAATTCCTATGCCCCACAAATAACCCAGAGATGCATTTTAAATAAAAGCACACATTCTACTCATGTAAAAACACCAGGCAGGCCCCACAAATAACCCAGAGTTGCATTTTAAATAAAAGGACACATTCTACTCATGTAAAAACACGCTGATTCCCGGACCATCCGCGGGCTGGATTGAGAAGGTGATTGGGCCGGATCCGGCCCCCGGGCCTTAGTTGCCTACCAATGATCTATTCCATATGGGGATAATCCCAGTGTCCTCTGTTGGCTAGAAGCCAACAGAGCATCTCTAGCTAAAAAGCTGCTTCAACAATGGATGATGTCAAAGAGAGAGAGAGGGCTTTGTGCTTTGTCCTTTCGTTACCTGGGCAGGTAAGGTCACGCCCACCTCTAGTCACAATTCACAATTCACAAGAGAATTATGTCCCAGCCAGGAGGAAACAGGAAGTTTTCAATTGGCTGGACCAAACATTCCCCCGCATGTCCACTCTAGGAAAACAGGGAATGTTGTACTTGACTGCTACTTATGTATCACATCCCACACTCATGCCACTCTCTCTGAGCTGCTCTGCGAGGATCTTCAAGGCTGGTGCGCCCTGCCGTCCCGGCATGCAAGCATGCGCTTACCCCAGGCGCCATGAAGGCAGGTTCCTCTACTGATTGCTACCACTTCCCAACTGAGCACCAAGGCCCAGCAGAGCAGGATATCGCCTATGATGTGTCTTGCAAGGCCACTGGGCCTCTGATAGCTCCCCAAGGAGCCCGGTCCTGATGGCTAACGGTCACCGATAACTCGACAGTTCAATAATGACCGTGACTCTGGAACTGGGTGTTGCATTTGCATTAAGAATGGGCCGGGGGAAGGATCTTACGTTTTCCATCTCCTTCCTCGCACCAGAGCTATATGCACGAATAAATGACATGAATAGATACATAAGAAGGAATAGCTTGTCTGGTCCACCCATAATCGCGACTGATGGACTGCTGTGCGGAACGTCAAAACATTAAGAGGTTTAATTTTGACTCCTGAATGCGGATTTTGGATGTTTTATTCATGCCGTCTAAGTTCAGCTCTGGCAAATCTTGGGCTATATTTAACGCAGCTAATCATCATTGTTGACTCCCCAAGGGGCCTGGATCCCTGATTAGCGCTGCCAAAGGAACGGGGACTTTAATACCCACTTCGGAAACCTCCTGCCTTTATCAGCTAGTGTCAAGCCGTTCAGGCATTAAGGTTGAATGGGTGTTTGCGGGCAGAGGGGAGACCAATGCCAGCCCCCCCCCACCCTTCCATGCATAAGCAATCAACACCCCTCCACCACCAAATTAGGATGGCTTGCAGGAGAAAGAGCCTTTCTTTAAATCAGTTGTGGTTTGGCGCTTGGGTGAGCCGATTTCCAGCAGAAAAGTGGGAAAGAAGAGTTTCTTGGGATATTATTAGAGTTCCTCTCTGAGAAGACCAGCCCATGCAACTCTCCCACTTCTACTGGGAATTTTAGGGGAGTTTTTCAGAATAGTATCTTCTTCTTAGTGAATAGTTTTTGATTGATTGCAGTCCTATGTTCCTAACACTGTCAGTCCTCCTCTGAATAGACCCACTGGGCTAACGGGCCTGGTGAATTTGGGTTCATTATGAAATTAATAATAGTGCATCTACTCTGAGCCAAAACTCGGTTGGATACCACCTATAGTAAGCTTCTTATGACCATGTTAAGATGTAGACATAGATTTACTGCAAGGGGGGGGAGTTGACTAGATGATGTTTGGGGGTCCCATCCAGGTCTCTGGTTTGATGCTTTTACCCTCTGTTTTCTTCCCTTCGTCTCCCAAATTACTGCCTCTTTCCAAGCTGACTGGAGGTCTAGACAGACTAGCTGTAAAATGTTTAAGGTCCTTTAAAAAAGAAGAAGGTTTCAACTGTTTTCTTTATCTCTCCCATTTTACTGTTTCTTTTTGTGGGGGTTTTGTGGTCCTCCTCCTCCCAATAAAATTATATTAAAACAAGAGAGCGGGGTTTCAAAAGAGAGGGCCGATTCCCTTGCTTCAAGGCTCGTGTTGGCTTTGGCTGAGAAATAAAATGAGCTACCTCTCCCTCAAAATATCAGGAAGCAGCTTCTGGAGCTGAAGAAGTCAACTTCAGTCTGGATTAACTTCCTCGCTATGGCCCCAGGGATTTCTGTCCACATGCTTCTTCCTTAGGTCTGGCGTCAGTTTACCTGCCTTGAGTATTTTACTCTGGCTGGAATATATCCTTATCACAGTTTAAGGGCTGTTGCTTGCCTGGATGGAGGTGTCAATGTGCATAGAAACTGCTAGGCTTTTTTTGGGGGGGGGGGCTATAATGTAGCCAGAGTCACATCCATGGCCCCAGAGCCTTTGCCTCTGGCCCCGCCCACCACTTTTAGATGCCCCCCCACCAAAGGGTTTCCCCAAAGGGAATTCAGCCCTTGGGTCATAAGCAGCTGGTATTTGAAGACTTATAGAATCACAGAATCACTGCAAGAAGATCAAACCTATCCATTCTTAAAGAAATCAGCCCTGAGTGCTCACTAGAAGGACAGATCCTGAAGTTGAGGCTCCAGTACTTTGGCCACCTCATGAGAAGAGAAGACTCCCTAGAAAAGACCCTGATGTTGGGAAAGATTGAGGGCACAAGGAGAAGGGGACGACAGAGGACGAGATGGTTGGACAGTGTTCTCGAAGCTACCAACATGAGTTTGGCCAAACTGCGAGAGACAGTGAAGGATAGGCGTGCCTGGCGTGCTCTGGTCCATGGGGTCATGAAGAGTCGGACACGACTGAACAACTGAACAACAACAACAACAACAGAGTTGGAAGGGAATCCTGCCCACAGCCATCCCTGGGTTGGGTTCAAACTACCAACCTTTTGGTTAACAGCCTGGTGCACTAACCCATTAAGGCAGACAGGTCATGTTGTGCGGATGCCTTATTATCATCTTTCAAAGCAACTGCTCTATTCCGAAATTAAAAATGGAAACAGTAATGCTAGTGGTCAACAAAAGAGGTTCAAAGACTCTCTCAAGGCAAATCTAAAAAAATGTAGTATAAACACCGAAAACTGGGAAGCACTTTGGAGAACAGCCTTTTTACTCAAAGTGCCATGGGCTATGAAGACGCTCGAACTCAGGACGAAAGGGAGAAACATGCTAAGAGGAAGGCACACTTGGCAAACGCTCACCGTGATCAACTCCCACCCGGAAACCTATGTCCCCACTGTGGAAGGACGTGTGGATCCAGAATTGGCCTCCACAGTCACTTACGGACTCACTGTTAAAACTGTGTTCATGGAAGACAATCTTACTCGGCTACGAGTGATCGCCACCTCTCTTTTAAGAACAATATTCGCCTGCCTGCCTGCCTCTCTATATACGCAGGTTTTTTGTTTTTCAGATTTGATGGATCTGACACTTGTCAAGTCCCAAATCTCTCAAGCCATCAGCTGACGAGATACTAAGTCCACCTCTGCCACCTATCGAATACAGTCGCTGATGAAATACAGTCCCTGCATGTCAGTTATTAAATATTGAGACCAACAGGTAGCAATATTTGATATCTGGGCTTTCTAGAAGTGTTGTCTTCTGTGAGAAGTAAGATGCTGGAATTTCTGTTGGCTCCAGTGGGAAATCCCTTAAATGTAACATTTCTGTTCTCAGATATAAGAATAGAAGGGGAACCCTGCAGATGGATCAACCCAGAGGTCCATCTAGGTCCAAAATGTGGGTGCTGCCACACTAGAAGATCAAATGGTTAGTGCGTCTGGCTATTAACCAGAAGGTTGCTGGTTCGAACCCATCCAGGGGACGGCCATGAACAAGATTCCTGCATTGCAATGGGATTGGACTAGATGACTCTTGGGGTCCCTTCCAACTCTATGATCCTGTGATTGCTTACAAATGCAAAATGAGTATTAGGTGGCACCTCCAGTCTTTGCATAGCTCATGCAAAGCACATGAGCTCTTACCGCTGAGATTTGCGGAGCTCTGGAGAATATTTGACAGCCAAATTTGCAGGGGAGAACTTTGCTCATCAAACAGGGACGGGATCTTGTTTGACTCTCCTCTGTCCATGCATGACAATCCTTGAATCCCACCGTTCCTTAATTCTCCCTCCTCCTCCGCTCTCTGCAATGACCATACCTTGGACTCTACCATGTGATGTTCTGCCCCCCCCCAAAAAAATCCCCCTCCACCTTATCTCCTGCTAGGATCTTATTAGCCGTGTTTACATGGCCGGTATGTCGAGCGATTAATTTTTAATGGCTTGGCTTATTGCATGTTTGAATGGTCTATTGAGTAATTCCCACAACTTAAGATTAATTCCCCCTTGAGTTTGGGAGGCACATTAATCAGACTCTCTGAATGCACACAACCCCACCCCAAGGGGAAGGGGGAGCAATCAATCAATCTTCTCTGCCAGGGAAAGTCATGTTGAAATGCCTCCAGGTACAAGGAAGTGGGGGGGGGGAATGGATGGAGGAAAGGAGTAATTAAGATCAGTGCTGGCTTCTTGCAGATTTGGGAGCCGGTGGAGTCTGCAGCCAGCCTGCCTACTTTAAATACTCTAGATGTTAATTGAGGACCCAGAGGCTCTTGTGTAAAGGGCAGCCCCCGCTGGGATGCTGCCGAAAGAGGACAGGTGAGAGGTGGCGAGGGGGACCATCAAAAAGAAAGAAAGAAAAGTGCTGGGGAACTGCAACATTGGATGGTGATGTGGAGGTATGAGATTGGGGGAGGGAGGTTGCTCAGCAATATTAAAGGTAAAGGTAAAGGGACCCCTGACCATTAGGTCCAGTCGTGTCCGACTCTGGGGTTGCGGCGCTCATCTCGCTTCATTGGCCGAGAGCCGGCGTGCAGCTTCCAGGTCATGTGGCCAGCATGACTAAGCTGCTTCTGGCGAACCAGAGCAGCGCACGGAAACGCCGTTTACCTTCCTGCCAGAGCGGTTCCTATTTATCTACTTGCACTTGGGACTACAACTCCCATCATCCCTAGCTAACAGGACCAGTGGTCAGGGACGATGGGCGTTGTAGTCCCTGATTTATATCAACCCTTTATTTGAAGATCCAAGGGCGGTATACAACATTGAAAACACATTACAGAATATCAGTGATAAAAACCATAATGAAACATAATAAAAAGCATGTTGACAGACAGCCAATAATTAAATCGTCATAATAATAGCATTCCTCCCCCCACTTTCACAGGCCATAGATCAGGCTTCCTCAAACTCGGCCCTCCAGATGTTTTGGGACTACAACTCCCATCATCCCTAGCTAACAGGACCAGTGGTCAGGGACGATGGGCGTTGTAGTCCCTGATTTATATCAACCCTTTATTTGAAGATCCCAGGGCACACATTACAGAATATCAGTGATAAAAGCCATAATGAAACATAATAAAAAGCATGTTGACAGTCAGCCAATAATTAAATCGTCATAATAATAGCATTCTTCCCCCCCCCCACTTTCGCAGGCTGTAGATCAGGCTTCCTCAAACTCGGCCCTCCAGATGTTTTTGGCCTACAACTCCCATGATCCCTAGCTAGCAGGACCAGTGTTCAGGGATGATGGGAATTGTAGTCTCAAAACATCTGGAGGGCCGAGTTTGAGGAAGCCTGCCATAGATTATGAAGCTGAATGCTGGAAAAATCAGGATAGATAAAAGGATATCCTCCTCCATGCAGTGAGTTAAACTATGGAACTCCCTGCCACAGGAAGCAGAGAGGCCACCGACTTGGATGGTTTTAAAAGAGCATTATACAAATTCATGGGGGGAGGGGAAGAGGCTATATTTAAAAAATCTCCCTCTTCCACAACTCTAGAACTTGTGCACATCCAAGCTATTGAACTCACTCCTACAGGAACAAGGGAGGATAAAGCTATCAACAGCTCCCATGGCTAGGATTCTTACAGTGGGAAACCCACAAGCAGGATCTGAGCACAAGAGCAAGCTCTCAGCTGCAGTTTCCGGGAGAAACTGGGATTCAGAAACATTCTGCCTCTGACTGTGGATTGCCATCATGGCTGTCAGGGACTGGGCAGAGGAGGAATGGTGGAGACCAGGGCCGTCTTTAGCAGATGCGGCGCCGGGCTACAAATATCCACCCTGCGCCCCCAAATTACCAAGGATAGTGTTGGGGTGGCCGTAGCTGTGCACTGCCAGCCATGGGGGGGGCAACTCTCCCCCATGCCGCTGCGGGAGAGCGATCCCCGCAGAGGCTTGGGAGTGAAGTTGTGCCCCTCCCAAGCCTCTGCGGGAGGAGAGCGCAGCTTCCCTCCCAAGCCTCTGCGGGAGGAGAGCGATCCCCACAGAGGCTTGGGAGGCAAGCTGCACGCCCGCCAGCCTTATGGTTAGCGGGGTGCGGCTGGCAGGCATGCAGGGAAAGGGGTGGCCACCGGCAAAGCCGCGCAGTTCCCCCACTTGCTGGGGCGCCCTGAGAGGCCAGCGCCCTGGTGCAATGCACCACTAAGCCCTATGGGAAAGACGGCTCTGGTGGAGACCGCCGCCCCAACCTGACCCTTCCAGAGAAGAAGAAGACAGTTCAGCATTACAACAGGGGTTTGAGGGAGGTCACAGCTCAGAGGGGGAAACCTGGGAAATAATGGGAGAGGAGGAGGAGTCTTTAGAAAGCATTCCAGACCCCGCCTCCCAGAACCTGGTGAGCCTTGAAAGTAGGAGAGCAAAGGGCTCAGAAGGAAAAAGCCCTCAGCGCCACCCACAGGGGAGATGGTGGTGAATGAGGAAGTGGGAAGAACAGGGGGTGGAGAGTCACTCGGGACAACGTCATTATTCCAAGAGGCTCTCTGTAAATATTGAATACAAAGCAGATGGTAAGAACTTTCCTTGTTTTATCCGTTCCTGGCAACCTGCTGTGGAGTTGCTTCCTCTGCCACCTGACAATGGCTAGTAACCACTGATGGTCACCTCCTCCTCCGTTAATTTGTCTAATTCTCTCTTAAAGCTGCCCAGGTTGCTGACCACCGCTGCCTCCTGCGGGAGTGAGTTCCAACAGTGCTCTGCCTTGGGGCTCTGTAACCCATCTCCCGGTTGCCTTTAAAGCCATGCCTTGGGTTCCGTCTGCTACTGAGAGCCTGCCTAGATCTGAGGAGAGAACCCCAGGAGCTTGCAGTTAGTAGAAGTTTATTAGCTTATCTTGATGGGCCTGCATGGCTGTCCAGGAGGACCCCTGTTTTTCACTTATTAAAAATGCAGTGCTTAACCTTTAATGTCTAAGTGTCGACTTGAGATAATCTTGCATATAATTAAGAGCTGGCTTTTTCGGCACTTAAATTGCTTGGCGGTGTAACACCTATTTTTGCACTTGACTTCCCAATTTAATTTCCACTTACGTTAGCGTTCCACAGCGGTGGGGCTAGTCTGCTCCAGTTGGGCTGTTTATTTTATTCCTGCCGCAGAGGTGCAAAGGGTGGCGGGTGTTTGCAGTTGCATCCCACAAGGATCCCTGCTCAGGAAATCTATGAGCCTTGTTCAGAGTCAATCAATGGGCCTTCTAGCTTGCTAGTGTCTACTCTGATTGGCAGCTGCATTCTAAGGCATTATTCATTGGGACATAGGAAGCTCCCTTATACATTGGTCCAGAGAGCTCAGTATTATCTGCACTGAGTGGCAGCTGCTCTGTAGGGTATTATTCATTATTCTTTCCGATGGGCTTCTCTGATGTCCCTAGCATTTGGTAGAATTGCTCCTTTCTAAAACTTAGAAGACTGCAAGAAGATCAAACCTATCCATTCTTAAGGAAATCAGCCTTGAGTGCTCACTGGAAGGACAGATCCTGAAGCTGAGGCTCCAATACTTTGGCCACCTCATGAGAAGAGAAGACTCCCTGGAAAGGACCCTGATGTTGGGAAAGATGGAGGGCACAAGGAGAAGGGAACGACAGAGGACAAGACAGTTGGACAGTGTTCTTGAAGCTACCAACATGAGTCTGACCAAACTGCAGGAGGCAGTGGAAGACAGGAGTGCCTGGCGTGCTCTGCTCCATGGGGTCACGAAGAGTCGGACACAACAGAACGACTAAACAACAAAACAACAACAAAACTTAGGTCTCTTTTACAAATTTACTCAATGATTCCAATAGGGGTACCACTTCATATGGGAGCCAGATTTAGGGTGAAGAATTTGGGCCTAGCCTCCTCCCTGACACACCAGCTTTCTAAGTATGGGGATTTTGGCATCCAGCCATGCTGACCTCCCCCCCCCCCAACCTCCAGCTTTGTAGCTACGTGGATTCAGAAGCATGTGGTCGATCTCATCTCCAGCTTGTTTGGACAAGGCTAATAATAATAATAATAATAATAATAATAATAATAATAATAATAATAATTTATTATTTGTACCCCGCCCATCTGGCCGGGTCTCCCCAGCCACCCTGGGCGGCTTCCAGCAAATATTAAAAAAACAAAACATTAAAATATCACAGATTAAAAGCTTCCCTGAACAGGGCTGCCTTCAGATGTTTTCTAAAGGTCATGTGGTTGTTTATTGCTTTGACCTCTGATGGGAGGGCGTTCCACAGGGCGGGCGCCACCACCGAAAAGGCCCTCTGCCTGGTTCCCTGTAGCTTCGCTTCTCGGAGTGAGGGAACCGCCAGAAGGCCCTCGGCGCTGGACCTCAGTGTCCGGGCTGAACAGTGGGGGTGGAGACGCTCCTTCAGGTATACAGGACCGAGGCCGTTTAGGGCTTTAAAGGTCAGGACCAACACTTTGAATTGTGCTCGGAAACGTACTGGGAGCCAGTGTAGATCTCTCAGGACCGGTGTAATGTGGTCCCAGCGGCCACTCCCAGTCACCAGTCTGGCTGCCACATTCTGGATTAATTGCAGTTTCCGGGTCACCTTCAAAGGTAGCCCCACGTAGAGCGCATTGCAGTAGTCCAAGCGGGAGATAACTAGAGCATGCACCACTCTGGCGAGACAGTCTGCAGGCAGGTAGGGTCTCAGCCTGCGTACCAGATGGAGCTGGTAGACAGCTGCCCTGGACACAGAATTAACCTGCGCCTCCATGGACAGCTGTGAGTCCAAAATGACTCCCAGGCTGCGCACATGGTCCTTCAGGGGCACAGTTACCCCATTCAGGACCAGGGAGTCCCCCACACCCGCTCGCACCCTGTCCCCCAAAAACAGTACTTCTGTCTTGTCAGGATTCAACCTCAATCTGTTAGCCGCCATCCATCCTCCAACCGCCTCCAGGCACTCACATAGGACCTTCACTGCCTTCACTGGTTCTGATTTGAAAGAGAGGTAGAGCTGGGTATCATCCGCATACTGATGAACACCCAGCCCAAACCCCCTGATGATCTCTCCCAGCGGCTGCATATAGATGTTAAAAAGCATGGGGGAGAGGACGGAACCCTGAGGTACCCCACAAGTGAGAGCCCAGGGGTCTGAACACTCATCCCCCACCACCACTTTCTGAACATGGCCCAGGAGGAAGGAGCGGAACCACTGTATAACAGTGCCCCCAGCTCCCAACCCCTCTAGACGGTCCAGAAGGATGTTATGGTCGATGGTGTCAAAAGCCGCTGAGAGATCCAGCAGAACTAGGAAACAGCTCTCACCTTTGTCCCTAGCCCGCCGGAGATCATCGACCAGTGCGACCAAGGCAGTTTCAGTCCCATGATGAGGCCTAAATCCCGATTGGAAGGGATCCAAATGGTCCGCATCCTCCTGGCGTGCCTGGAGTTGTTCAGCAACCACCCGCTCAATCACCTTGCCCAAGAATGGAAGATTTGAGACTGGGCGATAGTTGGCCATATTGGCCGCATCCAAAGATGTTTTTTTAAGAAGCGGTTTAATAACCGCCTCTTTTAGCAGGTCTGGGAAGGCTCCCTCACAAAGAGAAGCATTCACCACCCCGCAAAGCCCATTGCCCAGCCCTTCCTGGCTAGCTTTTATAAGCCAGGATGGGCAAGGATCAAGGAGACAGGTGGTTGGTTTCACTCGTCCAAGCAGCCTGTCCACATCCTCGGAGGCAACAGATTGGAATTGATCCCACACAACTGGACTAGACAGGACTCTAGCACTCTCCCGCCCCAGCCCTGCTCCCACGGTGGAGTCTACCTCTTCCCGAATCTGAGCGACTTTATCTGCAAAAAACTTTGCAAAAGCATTGCAGGAGATCTCGGGGTCCCTACCAGACCCCGGTGATGACGGTGGTTCTGATAAATTTCGAACCACCTGGAAGAGTCTCCTGCTGCTGTTTTCTGCAGATGCAATAGAAGCGGCGAAGAAGGTCCTCTTCGCCGTCGCCATTGCCACTTGGTAGGCTCGAAGTTGAGCTCTAGCCCGTGTCCGGTCTGATTCGGAATGAGTTTTCCGCCACCGGCGCTCTAGCCGTCTCAACGACTGTTTCATCGCCCTCAGCTCCGGGGAGAACCACGGGGCTGTCCGGGCTCCATGCAATCGGAGAGGGCGCTTCGGAGCCAGACAGTCAATAGCCCTGGTTAGCTCCACATTCCAGTGGGCCACCAGGGAATCGGCTGAAAGGCCATCAACATGGGATAAAACATCCCCTACCACTCTCTGGAAGCCAATTGGATCCATTAGGTGGCGGGGGCGGACCATCCGAATCGGTCCCACCTCCCGGCAGAGGGGAAGGGTCGCGGAGAAGTCCAGCTGTACCAGGAAGTGATCTGACCATGGCACTTCTTTTGTTTCGCTTTTACTTAGTGTCAGATCACCAACATCCGTAGAGGTAAACACCAGGTCTAAGGCATGTCCGCGGCTATGAGTTGGGCCAAACTTATTCAGGGACAGCCCCATGGAGGCCATGCTTTCCACGAAGTCCCGAGCGGCCCCTTGTAAGGTTGTGTCGGCATGGATGTTAAAATCTCCTAAGACAACCAAGCTAGGTGTCTCCAGGAGCACGTCCACCACGACCTGAAGCAGCTCGGCCAGGGAATCCTTGGTGCAGCGGGGAGGTCGGTACACCAAAAGGAATCCTGTACTGCCCCTATTGCCCAACTTCCAGAACATGCACTCAGAAAACTGGGTCTTCCCAATAGGACGCCTGGTGCAAACTAATGACTTCCTAAAAATCGCTGCAACCCCCCCTCCCCGCCCAGATGGCCTGGGTTGCTGTGCGTAAGAGAAACCTGGTGGACAGGCAGCGGCAAGAAAAATCCCTTGTTTTCTCTGTGGGGCCAATGGCAAGTTTACATTAATAGCCTTCTTTTCCCGAGGCTGCAGGGACAGTGCTGGCAGGCTCCGCTGAAATTACTCTTCCGCTTTCTTTCCTTTCTCTTTTCCAATCCCACTCGCGCTTGAAGTGGAACTGAAATTAACTAGGCTTTTGTAGCAAATCCCTCTCTGTTGTGTTGCCGGGAACAGCTCAGACGGTCTCCGAAATCAAAACAGCTCTTAAGTGGCTTGTCTATGGAATGGAGGTGTTAATGGTGACTGGCTGTCAACCAGCCATTAATGGTGGTCGGCAACAGTGCTGCTGGGAGAGGAGAATCCTAGAGCTGCCGTTTGCCTGATCGAAACAGATTAATAGTTAGAAGAAGAAAAACAACAACCCTCCCCAGATTTGAAGCTGGTTGGTGAGCTGCACACACCTTTCATAGAAGTGGATAGATGGGACGGAGGCCTCCAAGGGTCATCCAATCCACCCCCTGAACATTGGCCTTGAGCAATGGGAGTCATGTTCCAGACATGCCCGGAAGGACTCCGGTTCCCCATCTCTGCATTAGAAGGAGGCAGCATTGTGATGGAGATAGCTGGGGGCAGTAAAGGCAAGTGATGGTCTAGTTCAGGGATGGGAAAATCTATGACCCCCCAAAGGTAAGGTAAAGGTAAAGGACCCTTGGACGGCTAAGTCCAGTCAAAGGCGACTATGGGGTTGCGGTGCTCATCTCGCTTTCAGGCCGAGGGAGCCGGCGTTTGTCCACAGACAGCTTTCCGGGTCATGTGGCCAGCATGACTAAACCGCCTCTGGTGCAACACAAGACTGTGATGGAAACCAGAGTGCACAGAAATGCCATTTACCTTCCCGCCACAGTGGTACCTATTTATCTACTTGCACTGGTGTGCTTTTGAACTGCTAGGTTGGCAGAAGCTGGGACAGAGCAACGGGAGCTCACTCCGTCACGGGGATTCTAACCACAGACCTTATGATTGGCAAGCCCAAGAGGTTCAGTGGTTTAGACCACAGCACCACCTGCATCCCCCCAATATGTTGTTGGATTCCCCATCAGCTTCATCCAGAATTTTCCTGGCTTCTGAGTGTGCTCTGCTGACCACTAGGATGCGGTCCCTGCATGGTAGCCCATGAGAATATGTGCTGTTCAGTCTGGGGGAATAAAGTCCTAAGTTCAAACAGAACATCAGAAGAATGTAAGAAAAGCCTAGTAGATCAGGCCAACAGCCCCTCTCATCCAGCATCCTGTTCTCACAGTCAACAGCGGAGCGTGACCTCATGGCGCCCAGGGCATGTGTGTGCATGCGTATGGGGGGGAGGCTAGGGCATGCCAGCCCAACCCTCACCTCCAACATGATGCTAGCCCTGATCTGCCTTGCAAGGCTGGGATCACAGAGCAGCACAGGGTGGCCAGTATGAGAAGTACGCAACAGTCATGCCCTCTTGAGAGCCAGTGTGGTGTAGTGGTTAAGAGCGGTGGACTTGTAATCTGGGGAACCGGGTTCGCGTCTCCGCTCCTCCACATGCAGCTGTTGGGTGACCTTGGGCTAGTCACACTTCTCTGAAGTCTCTCAGCCCCACTCACCTCACAGAGTGTTTGTTGTGGGGGAGGAAGGGAAAGGAGAATGTGAGCCGCTTTGAGGCTCCTTCGGGTGGTGATAAAGCGGGATATCAAATCCAAACTCTTCTTCTTCTTCAATCCCAGACTCGCCCTGGTTTTGCAAGGCTGGGATCGAAGGGCACATGGCTTTTGCATCCTCCTCATGCCGCCCTACCAGTTCCCCCTAGAAAAATGCACCCGGGGCCATTGCCCCGGCAGCCCCCCACATGCTACGGACCTGCTCACAGTGGCCAAGCAGATGCCTTTGGGAAATCCGCAAGCAGAGCATGGGTACAAAGACAGTCTCCCCTCCTGTGGCTTCCACAAATGGCATTCAGAAGCATTTATTGCCTGCAACTGTGGAGGTGGCACATAGTCATCATTGTTGCTAGTAGCCCTTGGTAGCCCTCTGCTGCATCACAGAGGGCTGTTGCATTCGTAACCTGCTGGTGGGACTCCCTAAGGCAGTGATGGCTTACCTTGACACTCCAGATGTTTTGGAACTACAACTCCCATCATCCCTAGCTAACAGGACCAGTGGTCAGGGATGATGGGAGTTGTAGTCCCAAAACATCTGGAGTGTCAAGGTTAGCCATCACTGCCCTAAGGCATCTGATAGGCCACTTTTGATGCTGACGGACCATGGATGTGACACCATCTCCCAGCATCTTCAGAGGGGCAAAACAAGGAGAAGCCCATCAGAGTCTGACAAACCAAAGGATACAGTCGAAGAGAGAGAGCCAAGTCAATTAGGAAGGCGGGCTGGATCTTTTGAAGATGATTATCCCACTTGGGGAACATAAACAGCACCGGAGGGGGGTCCTCTCTTGATTTCCGAAACCCGCCAGCAGCCTGTAATTCCTTTATGGAAATATATGTATATTTTAAATGTCTGGATTCAAGGCACTGGAAAATTACAGCGCATTTCAATGGCTCTTCAAGATAATGCTTTGTTTTTTTCTAGCGTTCGGCTCTCTGAACATCAGCAAAGCGCAGTCAGAGGCATCGGAGGGTTTTGTCCTCTCTGCTCTCAATTTTGTTGTTTCCTTTCGAGGGAAAGTTTCCGATTTGCCTCCCCGCCCCTGTTCTTTTTTTAAAAATAAAGAAATTCTCCATCATTCAATAAGGAAAAAGGTGGAGGGAGGAATGCGACGCAGAATCAACAAGAACGCAGGACTCGTGGACGAATGTCGGAAGATTCAGGACAGACAAAAGAAATAATTTAAAGCTGCACATACTGTAGTGAAACTGTGGAACTCACTCCCACAGGAGGCAGTGATGACCACCAACCTAGTTGGCTTTAAAAGAAGATTAGGCAAATTCATAGAGGAGGAGGAAACTATCGGTGGCTACCAGCATCAGCCCAGCTCAGCTCACACAAATAGCTCTCTTATTCTTATTGTTTCTCCTCCATGAAAGCTCACCTATTTGTCTCTATGCCAACAGAGCAACCTCTTTGGACATGTAAAGGGCGGTACTTAACCAACCAGCCAAAGCCATTCCCACAATGAAGGAACTGGTTTGGTTGGTTAAGTAGCTCCTTCCAGTAGATTCTAAGCAGGCCTGGAATTTGGGACCCAGGAGATCGTCCAGGCTGACCCCAACACCAATAATAATAATAATTTATTATTTATACCCCGCCCATCTGTCTGGGTTTCCCTAGCCACTCTGGGCGGCTCCCAAAAGAATATTGAAAGCACATTAAAACATCAAACATTAACAACTTCCCTAAACAGGATTGCCTTCAGATATCGTCTAAAAGTCAGATAGTTGTTTATTTCCTTGATATCTGATGGGAGGGCGTTCCACAGGGTGGGCGCCACCACCGAGAAGGCCCTCTGCCTGGTTCCCTGTAACTTGGCTTCTCGTAGTGAGGGAACCACCAGAAGGCCCTCGGAACTGGACCTCAGTGTCTGGGCTGAACAATTGGGGTGGAGATGCTCCTTCTGGTATACTGGGCTGAGGCCGTTTAGGGCTTTAAAGGTCAGCACCAACACTTTGAATTATGCTCGGAAACGTACTGGGAGCCCATTGTTCTGCCCAGACACTGAGGTCCAGCGCCGAGGGCCTTCTGGCGGTTCCCTCGCTGCGAGAAGCCAAGTTACAGGGAACCAGGCAGAGGGCCTTCTCAGTAGTGGCACCCGCCCTGTGGAACGCCCTCCCAGCAGAGGTCAAAGAGAAAAACAACTACCAGACTTTTAGAAGACATCTGAAGGCAGCCCTGTTTAGGGAAGCTTTTAATGTTTGACAGACTATTGTATTTTAATATTTTGTTGGAAGCCGCCCAGAGTGGCTGGGGAAACCCAGCCAGATGGGCGTGGTATAAATAATATATTATTATTATTATTATTATTATTATTATTATTATTATTAGCACCGGTGTTATATGGTTTCAGCAGCCACTCCCAGTCACCAGTCTAGCTGGTGACAATACTGTCATTAAAATGAGTTGTGCATTGCGGGAAGCCATGTGCTTTAAATGTAAGGCATGCGCATGGCCTAAGAGAGAGAGAGAGGGGGTGGCAGGCTCAATGACAGCCCAGTGAGGGTGGCACCTGCAGCTTCAAACAGCCATTCTTGGGTCTGTTAAGTTATCCAGGGGAAAGAAACTGCTTCGAACTGGACGCGGGCACCAAGGAGCGAAGGCACCAGCGGCGTGCCATTTCACGGGGGTGTGATCAATACCTGGCAGATGGCCAGTGATATTGCCTGGTCTACACTGATTGATTCCCCCCACCCCTCTCTTTTGAAAAAAACCCAGTGCAGTGAAGAGGAGATCATTTGCCATCTGGATTTTGTAGCTCATAGACGAGCAAAGAGATGCTCTTTCAGCTGATGTTTTTGGCTGGATCTGAGCAGTGAAAAATCCTTTCCTCTTTCACCAAAGCTGCAGAGGGGTGCACGCTCTATTAAAGCTTTTTGTGGAAGGTAATAAATAAAAGGTCTGGATTTATTCACGCCCGTCTCTCTGTGTGTTTTAAATAACCATCCCCTTTTAAAGGAAATCTCTTTTTAAGTGGCAGAAATGAAAACCCGACCGCCTTGGGCTTAATGGTTTTGGCCGGGTCTAGCCATTTCGTTGTGGTCTCTTAGAGGACTGGAGGATATATCCCCCCCCCGAGAAGTCCAAGGAGCCTAATGATGTTAGATAATAAAATGTGACACACCCTTTTTTTTTGCACAGCATAATATTTATTTTTTATTAAAGATTTTCTTGATTTACAAAGGTGTGTGCAATGTCTCTCTCGTGTTTTTTCCATGTAACATTTTTGCAGATCCGTTTCGTTTGTTGAGACATTAGGAAGAAAAGGGGGAAGGAGGTGGGTGGGGTGGGGTGACGATGTTTCTATTCTACTTAGTATACGTAGGGTTTGGTGTCAGCGTTGTTTGTGCAGGTTCTCTGTTCGCTTGTGCTCCTTTGGTGGTGAGAGAGGTCGGGGTTGGCGTAGGGTGTGATTGTTCATTTGTGGTTGGCTGTTGTGATCTTTGGTTTCCTGTGGGAGTGGGGTGGGTGGGTGTTTTTGATCAGGTTAGCCATATTGATTTGTATGCTGTTGGTAGATTTTTGTCATTGCTTTGTTGGGCTGTGTGTGTGATGAAGGGGAGCCATACCGGAGTGAACGTGTCTTCTTCTGTTTGTCCCCGTGCCAGTTTCAGCTTACTGGTTAGTTTTTCTAGTAGGGCTGTTTCCCCTACTACTTGGTACCATTAGTCCATGCTTACTGATACACCCTTTTTTTTTTAAAGAGAGAGAGCACAAAAAGGAGGGTGATGCTTTGAGCCCTTCCACTTCTTGGGGTCCTGTACCAAGTGAGGATTAGAGTCTAACAGAGTTCCTTTATAAGACATGATTTTAGCTAATAATAATAATAATAATAATAATAATAATAATAATAATAATGTATTATTTGTATCCCGCCCATCTGGCTGGGTCTCCCCAGCCACTCTGGGCGGCCTCCAACAGATATATTAAAATACATCAAAATCACAGGTTAAAAACTTCCCTAAACAGGGCTGCCTTCAGGTATTTTCTGAATATAGGATAGTTGTTTATCACTTTAACCTCTGTTGGGAGGGCGTTCCACAGGGCGGGCGCCACTACCGAGAAGGCCCTCTGCCTGGTTCCCTGTAGCTTTGCTTCTCGCAGTGAGGGAACCGCCAGAAGGCCCTCGGCGCTGGATCTCAGTGTCTGGGCTGAACGGTGGGGGTGGAGACACTCCTTCAGGTATACAGGACCGAGGCCGTTTAGGGCTTTAAAGGTCAGCACCAACACTTTGAATTGTGCTCGGAAACGTACTGGGAGCCAATGTAGATCTCTCAGGACCGGTGTTATGTGGTCCCGGCGGCCACTCCCAGTCACCAGTCTAGCTGCCGCATTCTGGATTAATTGTAATTTCTGGGTCACCTTCAAAGGTAGCCCCACGTAGAGCGCATTGCAGTAGTCCAAGCGGGAGATAACCAGAGCATGCACCACTCTGGCGAGTCTGCGGGCAGGTAGGGTCTCAGCCTGCGCACCAGATGGAGCTGGTAGACAGCCGCCCTGGACACAGAATTAACCTGTGCCTCCATGAACAGCTGTGAGTCCAGAATGACTCCCAGGCTGTGCACCTGGTCCTTCAGGAGCACAGTTACCCCATTCAGGACCAGGGAGTCCCCCACACCCGCTCGCACCCTGTCCCCCAAAAACAGTACTTCTGTCTTGTCAGGATTCAACCTCAATCTGTTAGCCGCCATCCATCCTCCAAGCCATTTAAGTGTCCTCATCAGCATCCCCCCCACCCCCCAAAATGAGCCAGGCTGCAAGAGCTACAAGTTCCCTCCAGGTTCCCTCCAGTCTCATGGATGAGACTTTCCTCACAACCTCACCTAGCTGCTAGGTAGGAGAACAACAGGGAGCCGCACATGTAAGCTGAGCTTGGAAGCAGGCTGGAAGCTGGAGATGCTGAGATATGTTTGATCTGTGCTGGATCCAAAGGTGCAACTAATGGAGAAGCAAGGTCTGTCCCGGTGTCAAGGCTGTGAGCCCCTCCATCCTAGGCTCAGGTTGTATATATGTGAAAATAGAACCATATATCCTAAAGACACCCCAGTCTCCAGTGATCCAAGGAAACAAAAAACTTGGGCAAGTGCCTGGAACCTCTGGATTTAAGGTTTTGTGATCCCTCTGCTGGTCACCACTGCCTTTCTGCTAATTTGTCCTGACCTCTCCCTTGTGCATTGCTTTGCAAGAGGTCCTGTTTTTTTGAGATCCCAATCTCAAATTAAGCTTCTGGGGGGTTACTGAGATTTGCCACTTCCAAAGAATCTGAAAATTAACTGGTTCCTATAAGAGAATTTAATTGCCCTATTATACGACACTAACCGAGCACTGATATATTTTTATATTTATAAGGAAAAAAATAAGTATTAATAAAGGGGAAATGAATTATCGCCAACAATTAAAATTAATTGCGTTTTCTTCCACTTAATTAAATTATTCTTTAAATAGGGACAGTGGATACATATGGGGTTTGCAGGCCATAAAGCAATGAGATGTGTGTGTTTCAGAGACAAACAGCTTAGTGAGCTGGAGGAAGGAGGAGGAATAATAAAACTGTAAGGTTGGAAGGGAACCAAAGGGTCATCTAGTCCAAACCCCTGCAATGAAAGAATCATAGCTAAAGAAATCCCTAACAAATGGCCATCCAATCTCTGCACCACTTTCCGAGGGAGTGTGTTACACTGTTGAACAGTCCTTCCTGATATTTAGTTGGAATCACCTTTCTTGAAGTTTGAATCCATTGATTTGGGTCCTACCCTCCAGAGCAGCAGAAAACAAGCTTGCCCCATCTTCCATGTCCTTCATTGATCTGGAGTTGGCTATCATATCACCCCTTAGCACCCCCTTTTCCAGGCTAAACATTCCTTCAACCATTCCTCATAAGGCTTGGTTTCCCAAACCTTTTGCCATCTTGGTCACCCTCTGTACATACACAGGACTGGTGCTGGCAATTTTGGAGCCCTAGGTGAGGGGGCAGGCCATGTGACGTCATTACGTATGACGCACGTTGCGGAGCGGTGCCCCACCCCCTGCCCTGCCGGGCACCCCTCGCCGCCGCGGTTTGCTTGCTCCGCCGCTGGTTGGGGCGGCACCGGGCGGCGGCGGGGGGTGGGGGCAGGCTGGCCAGCGCCCCCTCCATTTTGGCGCCCTAGGCAATTGCCTAGTTCGCCTAAATGGACGCGCCGGCCCTGTACATACATCCTCAGACATACCACAGGTCACATGAATAAAGCTCATGGACCACTGTTTGGGAGCTAACAGCCATTCTTCCTAGGCCAAAACTCTATCATTCTTTCCACCCTATATCCCAATTTCTTGGAAAGGGGCCATAGTCATCTCACTCACTCAACTGAGGACCAAAGACAGCCTTTTGCCTTTGTTGAATCCCACACAAGACTTCTTCTTACATAGGAACACGGCGCTGACCCAAATAGAGTTCCTAATGTTTTAATTCCACTTCTCCAAAGACCGACAGGACACTGCGGTGGCCTTAACAGGGTTGACAACTGCTGGGGTTACAGATCCATGACCGAAGAAACAACCTGTATGACACAGGGAGGGGGCCTGGTTTAATGATGATGTTTTCATGCTCGACCAAGATGGCCTGCAGAGCTGAGCGTCAAATTATTACTCACGCAGTGGGAAGGTATTTGGGCATGAGGTCTGAAGGAATCATTGAGTGCCACAATGATTCTTTCTCCCACCCAACCCCAAGTCAGCTTTACTTTCTAAAAAGGGAGCGTCCTCAATAGAGAGGTGTGTCGTCAACTTGCTTCTCAACAGTGAGACTTTCGACAAAGCTACTGGCGGTACCCTGAGTTAGAATCATAGAACCGTAATGTTGAAATTCACGTTTATATATATATAAAAGAAGCTTTCCTATTAGGTATAGTGGGTAGAGAAATAAAGAAGCAGGATAAAACATTGTTTTTATATGCAACAACTGCAGCAAGAATGCTATTAGCCCAAAGATGGAAGCAGGAAGAGCTACCAATGAAAGAAGAGTGGCAGAGGAAACTCTTGGAATATGCCGAATTGGTGAAACTGACGGGGGAAATCCGGAACCAGTAGGATCAGGCTTTTCAGAAAGATTGGAATAAATTTATGTTATATTTGAAGGACAACTGTAAACAATTAACATCGCCAGCAGGGTTATAGGAAGTTTTGTGTGATGGCCTGGGATTCAGACTCAGATGCTGAACCTGAGGGATCCCAGCCTGCACAGGATTCCCCGCCTCCAGAACCAGCAGAGCCGGGGCTAGGGCTTGAGTCTGAAGGGTCCTCACCTGTGCTGGATCCTCAGGTGCAGGAATCTGCTGAGTCTGCTCTGCCTCCTGATGGGATGGAGGACCCATTGCCTGCAGGTGCTCCACTCCCAGCCCTGCCAGGGGAAGCTGAGGTTGCCTCTGGGTCCGGTAACCCTCCAGCCTCTCCGGAGCTGCAGAGGTGAAGGGCAGAGAGGCGAAGGGAACTGAGTTCCCGCAGGAGGAGTGCTCGCCTCCAAGCCAGGAGAGGTGAGTCACCAGAGGATCGGGGCCGCCCTCTGCCTCGGGGCAGATAAAAGCCGGTCAGCCCCAGCCCCAAGTTGCGGGAGCAACATTGTTGGTTGCTAGTTCCTGCTTGAAATCTGTCTTGCTTTCCTGCCTGAGCTCCTGACCCACCCTGGTTCCCTGCTTGCATACCTGTTCCTGACTTCGCCCGACTCCCTGCCCTGCACCCAGCTTCAGCTACTACGGACTGCCTCTACGTTGCACCTCTGACTATGGATGGGACTTGGACCTCGCCTCTCGGGTAACCCACGGGACCAGTACATTTTGTAAGGTTAAATTTATTACTTATTACCTATGGCAGTGTTTCCCAACCAGTGTGCCTCCAGATGTTTTGGGACTACAATTCCCATCATCCCTGACCACTGGTATTGCTAGCGAGGGATGATGGGAGTTGTAGTCCCAAAACATCTGGAGGCACACTGGTTGGGAAACACTGACCTATGGTATTTGTCAGGGATGTGCCCACCCCTGCCAGTCCGGCACTGAGTGGCTACCAGCAGCCTCAGCCTCTGTTGTCGATGGACTCATCTTCCAGTGAGTCTACCAGCCCCTCCTCGATGGAGGAGCAGTTACTGGGAGGGAGCCAGGTGGGGAGAGGTCTCCAGGAAGATGCAGAGACCTAACACCACTCAGCAGACCCACTCGGAGGAGGAGACGCAGTTTCCGGTGCCAGCATTACGCAGAAGGAGAAGGCAGCAATTTAGAGTGCTGAGACTCTGGTGTTGGCGCCGCAACAGGAGAGGGGCACTTCCGGATTCTGCAAGCGACTAGATGGTCGTGTTTAGGGTTAGCTCCACACTGTACATATTTGCACAATAAAATAGTTGAAAGACAAGAAGGACTTGGTCTTTACTTATGAGCAACCGTTAAGTGAACCTGACAGTATTTAATTAAATAATTATATAAGGATATGATTTAACAGGAATAAGAAATACAGGAAAATGCAAAATATAGAGTTTAAGTCGGGGAGGAGGGAAAGTCACAGGCTCATGGAGCTAAATGAAATTCACGGAGAAAGAGAAGGCTGGGGAGGCGGTCTCCACCATTCCTCCTCTGCCCAGTCCCTGACAGTCAGCATGGTGAATTCTGGGAAGGATGGTGAATATAGAATCTGATCCCAGAGGAGGCAGTGATGGCCATCGACTTGGTTGCACAAATTCATGGAGGAGAAAAGGCTTCCAGTGGCTACTAGCCATGATGGCAAACTCTGCCTCCGGAGGCTGGAGACAGCAATGCTTCTGATTAGCACAATCTGGGAAACACAGGAGGGGAGAGTCCTCTTGCACTCGGGTCTTACTTGCAGCCAGTTGGTCACTGTGGAAAGAGAATGCTGGACTAGATGGGCTCTTGACCTGACCCAGCAGAATCTTCTTAGGTTCCCATGTTCTTCCACTTCCACTGTCAGAGGAGGTAATGCCTCTAGGTACCAGTGGTTGGAAATCACAAGTCGGGAAAGTTACCTTTGCACTCAGGTCCTGCTTGTGAGCATCCCATGATGGGCATCTGGGTGGCCTCTGCGAGGACAGGATGTGGGACTAGGTGGGCCACTGGCCTGATCCAGAGATGGAGGGAATCATGCTTCCAAATGCCAGTTGCTGGACAGGAGCTCTCTTGTGCTTGGGTCCTACTTTTAGGTTTCCCATTGAGCATAGATGTCAACCCTCCCTTTTTTGCGGGAAACTCCCTTATTCCAATGCCGTTTCCCGTTGCTGTCCCGGATTGTTGATATCCCTTAAATTTCCCGGATTTCAAAGGAAGCAGCTCCTCTCCCTCCCTGCCGGCCAGGGAGGCTCCTCAGCTGCGCTGCTCGGCTGCCAATAAGGAGTCTGAGACCGACTGGGGGCGGAGCTTGCATGCCTTGTGCAGCCAGACCCTCACGCCCAACCAGACAGCCAGCCTGCCTGCTGTCTATGAGCTCGCTCTTTCGCTCATCTGTTCATGCGCAGCCTCTGGAGCGCAGGGTGGTGAGGCTACTTGGTGCCATTGCACCGCCCTCGTGGCATCCCTTATTTTCAAATCCGAAAGTTTGGAAAAATCCCTTATTTTCAAATCCGAAAGTTGACAGCTATGCCATTGAGACGTCTGACTGATGACTGTGCATACAGGATGCTGGACTAGATGAGCCATTGCTCTGATGCAGCAGGACTCTTTGTATGTTTTTACTAAAGGTGTGGTCCAAGGGACGATTTATTTTACTAGAGGGAACCTCTGAAATGATGCGTGCTAAGTCCACATGCTAACATCTTTTGATTCAGTTATTACAGGAAGACAGTGATCAGCTCATGCATGCACCAGAATCCCCAAAAATCAGAGTACTGCAGTCTTCTTTTCTCAAGGCTCCCCCTTCAAAAAAAGGTCTAAATTTCACACAGCTTTGCTTTTTTTTTGCAAAACTCCAGCCTCCTGTAAACCCCAAGAGTCAGTTGGGTTTCCTTCCACTGGGCTGTCCCTTTCCCCCTGAGGGATTTGTGAGCCTGCTGGAAGAGCCTTAAATCTGTCAGATGGGTGATAATTAATAATCATTTTGAGACAACGACGAGGGTGAAAACATGAAATGTGCCTGGATAATGAATATTCACGAAGGGCCGCTGATAAATGGGTGGTTGGCGCTGACGGCTTGGCATGTCTGTGGCGCTGCCAAACTGGAGGGGAATCTGAAAGGTGAAAACGGGAGCTTGAAACGGCTTGCAGAAATGTCAGAGTTTTGGAAGCAGCAGAAAAAATGCTTGGGAGATACTTGCCAGGTCTGCGGCTATGCAATAAAACATGCTGTTGTCTGGAAAAGTTATCCAGCAATTGGCTGATCTGTTTCTGAGATGCATGGCAAATTCTTGCAGGAGAAGGCCCTTGATGGCTATTAGTCATGATGCTATGCTGTGCCTCCAGTTACACTATGGTCCTCACTCCTACAGGAAGGAGTGATGGCCACCAAACCAGATGACCTTAAAAGAGGACCAGAGAAATTCACGGAGGAAGAGAAGGCTCTTAATGGCTACTAACCATGAAGGTTATGCTCTGCCTCTACATTTGGAGGCTGCAATGCTGGAAACCACAGGAAAGGTTTATAGAATCAGAGAATCATAGAGTTGGAAGGGACCCTGAGGAACATCCAGTCCAACCCCCTGCAATGCAGGAATATGCAGCCATCCCATACAGGGATCGAACCTGCAACCTTGGCATTATCAGCACCACACTCTAATCAACCGAGCTATCCAGCTCTTGTGCTTGAATCCTGCTTGCAGGTTTCCCAATAGAGGCATCTGCTTGGCCACTGTGAGTACTGGATGCTGGACTAGATGGACCATTGGCCTGATCCAGCAGGCTCTTCTGACATTCCTATGATTTCTTAAAGACATCAGATGCTGAGCAGTATATATATTTTCCTTCTTTGGCCATTACACTTAAACTTTCCTGCACCCTGTGTATTTTGGTATTCGAGGTCTGCGAGGATGGGTATTGGGTCTTACTCATGAGAAAGAGAACATACGAAGAGATCAGCTGGATCAGGCCAATGGCCCGTCTAGTCTAGCCTCCTTTTCTCACCGTGGGCAACCAGATGCCTCAAATAAAAGTCAGCAAGCAGGACCTGAACACAATAGCATTCAGAGAAGGACCTCATCCAAAATCACAGAATCTCATATAGGAGGTTAATGCCCTTCAGATAGCCTGGGCCTAAGCCATATAGGGCTTTGTAGGTTGTAACTGGTATTTTGAATGGTGCCTGGAAACTGACCACTAGCCAGTGGAGCTGTTGTAAAAAAAGGGATGCTGGTGGCGCTGTGGTCTGAACCACTGAGCCTCTTGGGCTTGCCGATCAGAAGGTCGGCCTTTCAAATCCCCGTGATGGAGTGAGCTCCCATTGCTCTGTCCCAGCTCCTGCCAACCTAGCAGTTCGAAAGCACACCAGTGCAAGTAGATAAATAGGTACCACTGCGGTGGGAAGGTAAACGGCGATTCCGTGCGCTTTGTTTTCCGTCACGGTGTCCCGTTGCACCAGAAGTGGTTGAGTCCTGCTGGCCACATGAGCCGGGAAGCTGTCTGTGGACAAACACTGGCTCACTGAAGCAAGATGAGCGCCGCAACCCCATAGCCGCCTTTGACTGGACTTAACTGTCCAGGGGTCCTTTACCTTTTTAGCTTGTAGAAAAGGAGTCCTGCAATAAAGAAAGAAACCCTTTAGGAAGGTTGAGCTGTCCTTGGTGCTGATGGCCCTAGCCTGACACTAACCACTACACTGCATTGATTCTAAGATAAATCACTGCCTTGTAGTCCTTTTGTTCTTTTCCCACTATCCCTCTCCACTTGCCCAGAGTTTCAGCCATCCCTAGCAGCATGGACCTCATTTGTGAGTTGCATTTCTGCTTGTTTGACTCCATAATAACATAAGAAGAGGCTGTTGGATCAGGCCCGTGGCCCCTCTAGTCCAGCATCCTGACCTCACAGTCGTCGACCAGATGGCTGTGGGAAACCTGCAAGCAGGATCCAAGCACCCAAGCAGTCCACCTTCTTGTGATTCCCTGCAGCTGATATCCAGAAGCATTACTGCTTCCAACCAGGGATGCAGAGCATAGCCATCACAGTTCGTAGCCAGCGATAGCCCTCCCCTCCAAGAATTTGTCTGTTTTGTCTTCAGTGGCCACCTAGGGTGGGATATAAATGAAATACATAAATATGCTTTGTGCCCCACTTCCAGGCTGATGTTCCCTCTGGATTCCTCTGGGTTTGTTTGCATTGCGGCAACGTTGGGGAATTGAAGCTGTTTTGCACAAATAAAGGCCCCTCGCTCACAGCCGCCAGAGCCTCAGAGAATAGGAGACAGCTTGCTTGCAATTCTCCAGCTGTCGTGGTACAAGTCACTCTGGGAAAGAGGGCTCTCCCGCCTCGCTGTCTCCCCCCCCTCTTCAACATCTGTCCTTTGCTCTCTCTGAAAGGTTATGCAGTGGGAATTCTTGGCACGCTCTGCGCTCTGAAAAGGTCCCAGATGCTGATTGATTGGCGAGTGAGACGAGTTGGGACTGAACTCCCATTAAGAACGAAATGAGGGATCTTCCAGCCTGGGTAAGAAAACGTCAGCCAAAGGTGGAATACCTGGGGAGTATGGGTGCCTGCACCTACCCATTCTGGTTTCTCATTTTTAAGAACATAAAAACAGAGACCTGCTGGATCAGGCCAGTGGTCCATCTACTCCAGCATCCTGTTCTCACAGTGGCCACCCAGATGCCTTAGTGGAAAAGCAGGACCTGAGTCCTCTCCCCTCCTGTGGTTTCCAGCAACTGGTATTCAGACACATTGCTGGCCTGCATTGCGGCTGCCTGAAACCCTACAGATTGCTGCCAGTCAGTGTAAAGGTAAAGGGACCCCTGACCATTAGGTCCAGTCGCGGACGACTCTGGGGTTGCGGCACTCATCTCGCACTATTGGCTGAGGGAGCCGGCGTACAGCTTCCGGGTCATGTGGCCAGCATAACTAAGCCGCTTCTGGCGAAACCAGAGCAGCGCATGGAAACACCGTTTACCTTCCCACCGGAGTGATACCTATTTATCTACTTGCACTTTGACATGCTTTCGAACTGCTAGGTTGGCAGGAGCAGGGACCGAGCAACGGGAGTTCACCCTGTCACAGGGATTCGAACCACCGACCCTCTGATCGGCAAGCCCAAGAGGCTCAGTGGTTTAACCCACAGCGCCACCCGCGTCCCAGTCAGTGTAGATATTACTAATCCCTATAGACCAAGGGTCTGACTTGGCATGTCAGCTTCCTCTGTCCCTCCTCAATTGCATATGAATACTTTTTCGAGAGCGGCAAGAAAGAAAAGTCATGCAGGAAAAGGTATAGCCGAGGGACACTTAAACCCAGGCATTTGACTGGGACATCAGTCTTTAAATCACTGTGGCATTCAGTCTCTGGCACTAGTAGAATATATTTAAGTAGGAAGAGACCTGATTTTCACCCAGCTGATGGCAGAGGAAGACAGGCGAGAATCCGCCGCAGCCAAAACTCGGTGGAATTAAGGCATCTCATTGATAATAAAGACTATTTCATCTTCAAGTCTCTTTGCTTTGAGTTTCTCCTACACTGTTTTTCCTGTGGCTCATTCATATATGTATTTCATGGCGGCGAGCTATTCATCAAGTCTGATGGCTGCGTCTGCTTTCTCTGTTCTCCCTAATTTTCCCTTTTAAAGCCACCAATCTAAGACGGGGAATCTTTTGCCGAGCAAATACATGACCTCCAACAGAAGGAGGGAGGGACCCACAGTAAGCACATCTCAGACCTCTTTCAAGACTAGGTCTCTTGCCTGGAATTTTTCTTAATCCATAGCTTATCATTTTTCCTGGTTTTTTTATTTTTAATTTGACCATTTGCAGCTTAGGAACAAAGGGATCTACCTTATCAGATCCATTGGTCCATCTAGCTCATATTGTCTACGCTGACTGGCAGCAGCTCCTTCAGACGTTCAGGCTGCATTCTCTCCCAGCTGTGCCAGGAGATTCCAGGGATTGAACCTGGGAACCCATGCATGTAAGGCTCTACCATTGAGCCACAGCCCTTCCCTGCTTCAAATCCTTAAATTGTAGCCTTTGTGGTTCTGAGTAAAGGGCTGATTCAAAAAGGATGTATCAAATCACACCACTGGTCCTTTTAGTTCAGAATTATCTACAGTGTCTGTAAGAGGCTGTTCAGGATTTCAGGCAGGAGACATTTCCAATCCCACCTGGAAACTCTGGAGATTGAACACAGAGATTCTGCATGCAAAACAGGTGCTCTGCCACCATTCAAGGAAATCTATATCAGAAAGAAGAGTAATGGCTTAGAAATAATATCTTTCTATATACATAACAATGTAGGGCTGTCATCAAGCTGCAGTTCACAAGGCTGCCAGTAGGTGGCTATGTCAGCTGCAGCACGAGGAATGGCAGACAGGTGAGCAAACAAGGTACAGTTCACATTGGTTTTTCTACCTCCTTTTGTCTATGACCCCACCCACCGCTGGCTTGTGCCCCGCAAGAATGAAGGGAATGTGGACCTCCGGTTGTAAAAGTTTCCTTGCCCTACAATTTCCTTTCTGCTCTCTTTCGTCACTTGCTCGCTGCCCCCTTATTTCATCTGATTTCACTCCGTTGGTCTCTCTGAAGCTGTCAACACTGGACCCCTTGCTGCCATCCCTCAAGGGAGTGGATTCATATTTCTGAGATTCCCCCTCTGGTGAAAACACTCAGCTTGGGGGAGGTGGCATTTCAGGGGGCCAGGAGACCTTCTGGGCGTGGCCTCTCCTGGGTGGTTAGTGGGATGTGCAGAGCAAATAATGCCATGGTGGTTGTTTTTTTTTTTGCCTTCCCTATGGATTCCTGCATTGCAGGGAGGTTGGACTAGCTGACCCTTGGGCTTCCTTCCAGCTCTGTGATTCTATGAGCCTGTGATCTGCATGAGCAAATGCTCTCCTACAGTGCCAGGCTTTAGAGCTTTCTGCCAGTGTGGTAGTGCCTTCTCATTTCAATGAGCCAACTCTCTTCTCCTGAGTTTCATTTTTAATTAAATTATTCAGTACTTTGAGGCTCTTCAAAGTGTGCGGAGGAGCCGCAGGAGGGGAGGAGGAGGACCCTCCCTTTTAAATATGCCTTTCCTGTTTCATTGGGCTTCTGTCCTTTATCTCTCAGCTTCCAACGAGTCACACACTTTCCTCCTTTGCTGTTATCTGCAGCGTCCCCAAGCCTTGAACTTGCCAAATCCTAGTACCTAATTTCTTAAAAGGAGGTTTTGTACTTCCGTGAAATGATTAGATCACATCTCTCTCTCTCTCTCTCTCCCTCTCTCCCTCCCTCTTTCTCTCCCTTTAGGCATCTCTCCATATATCTGATGTTCTCTCCCTTAATGTTTCTTGCCTGTTCTTCCTTCCCAGCTCTAAACAATGCAAGAAAGACTCAGTTCCTGCATATGTAGACCAGGCTTAATCCAATGTCCACCACCATATCCTGTGGTAATGAGTTCCACTGGCTAACTGCACATATTGTGTGGGAAGAGCACCTTTCTTTTCTTTTCTTTTCTTGTCCCTTCTTGACTGCCAATCAAATCCAGCTGGGTGTCCCCAACTTGTATGTTTTGGGAGAGGGAGGTGGGGAAAGTCCCCCTGTCACATTGTCAGCAGTTATTGGGCTCCGTATCCCTTCATCGTTTCCAGCAGTTATTGGGCTCCATATCCCATCATCCCTCCCCACTGGCCATGCTGGCAGGGGCTGACAGGAGTTAGAGTCTGGCCAGCAACATCTGGGTGAGCACAGATAATAATAATAATTTATTATTTATACCCCGCCCATCTGGCTGAGTTTCCCCGGCCACTCTGGGCGGCTCCCATATTAAAAACACATATTAAAAACACAATACAGTATTAAACATTAAAAACTTCCCTAAACAGGGCTGCCTTCAGATGTCTTTTAAAAGTAAGATAGTTGCTTATTGCCTTGACATCTGATGGGAGGGCATTCCACAGGGCAGGCGCCACTACCGAGAAGGCCCTCTGCCTGGTTCTGCCCTCAGATGTTCCCCATCCTCATCTTAGGGCACTTAGAAAACATAAGGTTTTTTGGAAGCAGACTAGGAATCTTGGGAGACAGAGTCTTCTGCTGGTGGCATCTCCAAGGAGGAGATGGATCCACTCCCTGATCTGTAGGGAAGGATATTTGGGGCCTGAGCTGTTTAGGGCTTGGGATACTAGCCATAGCTGTCAACTTTTGGATTTGAAAATAAGGGATTTTCCCAAACTTTCGGATTTGAAAATAAGGGATGCCGCGAGGGCGGTGCAATGGCACCAAGTAGCCTCTCCACCCTGCGCTCCAGAGGCTGCGCACAAACGGGTGAGCGAAAGAGCGAGCGCATAGATGGCAGGCAGGCTGTCTGTCTGGTTGGGCGTGAGGGTCTGGCTGCACAAGGCATGCAAGCTCCGCCCCCAGTCGGTCTCAGACTCCTTATTGGCAGCCGAGCAACGCAGCTGAGGAGCCTCCCTGGCCGGCAGGGAGGGAGAGGAGCTGCTTCCTTTGAAATCCGGGAAATTTAAGGGATATCAACAATCCGGGATAGCAGTGGGAAATGGCATTGGAATAAGGGAGTTTCCCACAAAAAAGGGGAGGGTTGACAGCTATGATACTAACATGAACACCTTGAACTGAGCCTGGAAATGAACTGGCAACCAATGCTGCTGTTTTAGAATATGGGTTTGAGGCAGGAAGAACCAGCTGCACAAATATAAGATGGGGGAAGACCTGGCTTGCCAGTAGTATCATGTGACAAAGATCTAGGGGTCTTAGTGGACCCACAAGCTTAACATGAGTCAACAGTGTGATGCAGCAGCAAAAGAAAGCTAATGCTATTCAACAGAAGTCTACTGTCCAGATCAAGGGAAGTAACAGTTCCACTCTATTCTGCCTTGGTCAGAGTGCTGTGTCCAGTTCTGGGCAGCGCAACTGAAAGGAGGAGGTCGACAAGCTGGAATGTGTGCAGAGGAGGGCAGCCAAGATCATCAAGGGTCTGGAAACCAAGCTGTATGAGGAGCAGTTGAAGGAGCTGGGTATGTTTAACCTGGAAAAGAAGAGACTGAGAGGAGATAGCCATCTTCAAATATCTGAAGGGCTCTCACATGGAAGATGGAGCAAGCTTGTTTTCTCCTGCTCTGGAGGGTAGGACTCGAACCAGTGGCTCCAGGCTCCAAGAAAGGAGAGTCTGACTAAACATCAGGAAAAGTTGTCTGACAGTAAGAGCTGTTTGACAGTGGAATGGTCTCCCATGGGAGGTTGTTGACTCTCCTTCCCTGGAGGTTTTTAAGCAGAGGTTGAATGGCCATCTGTCATGAATGCTTTGGTTGAGATTCCTGCATTGCAGAGGGTTGGACAAGATGACCCTTGGGATCCCTTCCAACTCTACAATTCCATCATTCTACAATTCTATGCCACTGCATTTTGGACCACTTTAAGTTTTGAAGTCATCTTGGGCAGCCCTGTGCAGGTCCGAATCCAGGAGTCCTCTACTGACCTCCCCTTCACCTGGGTTTTTACCCACCCATGGTGTTGCCTCCCCAAAGACCAGAATATTAAGAGATGAAAACCTGAATAATAGAGTTGGGGGGCAAGGCAAGTTCCATCTGCAAGCCACCTTTCCCCCTACATGTTCTTCCCTTAAGGTACCATTCCTAATTTGATTTCCATCTGGATAGGGTTGAGATGATGTTAATTGATGGGGGAGGTCTTATGCATTGGCCTTGCAATGCTGCATTTCTTTCAATATAGCATTTTGTGCTGTGTTATTCCCTGCTCTCCTGTGCCCTGACAATTAAGCTCTTTTGTACAGGTGTGCTGAGTGCTCAGAGGTCAGATCCTGTCCTATCTGTGCGTTCTTGGCACACAATCAGGAATCTGCTGGTTTCATTTTTTATTATTCTGCAATTGTAAGGCATTTTAAAACATATATTTTTTAAGATATGATTAAGAGCGCACCTTCCAAGGCTGAAAATCTCATCATTTCCTTTTAATAAAGCCAATATTTAAATGCACATATGAATATATACATGTAATCAATGCTTGCTTTTCATCCAGCTTTGTAATAGACCAGAATAATTCAATTAATCTGTACATATACATGAAAAAGGACACGCAATATTTATACAATCAAACCTGGAAATGCTTGTTACGCAAAGTATCTTTCTATCTTCGTGTTCCCTGACTCAAATTAATTCTGGCTTAAAAACCAATCCATAGCTCCAAATACAATCAACTACACTTCAGCGGTGACATAAATATAATAAAGTGCAATATAGGCCAAGGTTATAAATACAATCATTAACCGTAATAATAACTCAACACTATTTTAAATTAGTTTGAGTGAATTACAGCAGTTAATATCTAATCCATATCTATTCCTCATAAAGTTCATGAATAATCCCCAATTACCATTAAAACTTTCTGTTCCTATCCCATAACTGAATGCACTTTGCAACCTTTCGCCGTTTCTACAATATCCCAGATTTTAACCAAACAAATTTTCATCTTACTGTCCCTCCGATGTGTAGCTATCGAAAGGTTTGGACCTGACAATGGGTCCTGTAGCAGCTCGACAAATTTCCTTCCTTTACCGTGTCATTCAAATAACCTGACAACATCAGGAGAGCATCTGTTGGCATGTTGTAGCCACTTAATAGAATGCAGTCTCCCAGTACCAAAAGAGGCGTGAAGAGGGAGGAGGAGAGACAGGCGCAATGGCAGAGTCTGAGATTGCTTGGGAAAAACCTGGGGGAAGAGGAGATTTCGGCAGCTGTGGGAAGGCGGGGAACTTCCCCCTTCACCATGACCTCACAAGGCCTACCAAGAAGAGCCGTTATGCTCATTAGGCATGGCTACCCTGAACAGGTCTTGTTTCTTCTAATAAACATCACTTACTCCGTGTGATTTATTGCTGGCTGGATCCCTGACACCGTGATTTCTGATTTGCAGAGGGTTGGACTTGATGTCCCTTGGGGATCCCTTCCAATTCTACAGCCCTATGAATCTATGATTCTTATGTTATGTTCTTATGTGCTTCCCAAGCCATCCAATCCGCTCCATCTGTAACTCCATCCCCTGGGGGTCCTGGTGATTGGAGTTTTCACTCAGGAAGGTTTACGATGCTCCTGGTCCCTTCTTGATGGAATTACAGCCAAGCTGAGTTTTCAGCCTTCAGCCAGGGCTCCATTACTCGAGTGGCTATATAGACTTCCCCCTATCCCCCCCCCCATTTCCTTGTTATGACATCATTACAGGTTTGATAAGGATGTAAACACCTGTTTATTATAAATCCAATTACATCCTTCCTGGATGTATAAATCACACATTTAATTCCACTTCAGAAACATTTCTGTCCTAAGCGGAGAAAATAACCGCTATTTATTTCCGTCATGAATTCTCGCGGTGGCATAAATATTTATTAAGCCATGCATGATCAACCCCATTCATTTTTATTTTATTATTAACAATGAGAAAAATATATCGCAGGCCTGGCCGAGAGACTTGTAGCCTCAAACTCCCTTTGAAGTTTGCCCCGACTTCCAAGCAAGGAGAATCGTGTAAAAAGAAAAAAAAGAAAAGGAGCAAAAAATAAAATAAAAAAATAAAATAAAAATTGGTCAGTGCATCTTGTTGTGTGAAGTAATTTCAGACTGGTAAGTCTGCCGATATTTGTAGCCTCTGTTGCAGGTACAGGTTTTACCACCTAGTTTCAGAAACACAACCTGTGGGTGATCACGGAAGGCTTATTTACCAGAACGTGTTCACACAGTTGCACATTCCACTAGCCATACTGACTATGCTCTGCCTCTGTGCTTGGAGGCAGTAGTGCAGGCACCCCCAAACTCAGCCCTCCAGCTGTTTTGGGACTACAATTGCGTGTAGAGGTCACCAAGCCACCCCCACCAATAAATTCACACATGAGACGTAATTTTTGTTTGGGTTTTTGGCATAGTTTTGGCCACAACTTTATTGAAATACAAAACACGTGAGTGGTTGCGTAGGCATTGGTTCACGCTGTCCAACGGGACAGAGCTGACCACCTGTCAGCGAAGAAGACTAGCTGTCCGACGGGACAGAGCTGACCACTTGTCAGCGGGGGGAAATCAGTCTGGAGAGAGTTGAATGGAGGCTGGGCTGCAGAGACCTCCCCCTTCCCCAGAGGTCCCAGGGGCTCATGCACGGCCCTGCAACCCTACCGGGTTTGGACAAGCATATTGAGACGCTGGATTCCTTTAACGGAATTCCCACTCACCATGATCACTTTTGGGGGGCTACCGCCCACCCATTAACCAACACAACCAATGCCTAACCGCCAACCTTACAAGTTGTGACTAGTTGCTACGTAGTAGGCGAAAACCAAATGGCACAGCCAATCAGCCAAATGGAAAAATTCCTACTAGGCCCCTGCCTCAAAAGCAGACGACCCCATGACAGGCAACAGCAAGGTCAACGCACAAGCCTATACCAGGGAGGGAGGGGGGCGGGAGATCTGAAGCTCGCAGCAAAGAGGGAGGTCACACCACATGCTGACCCTTTTAAAGGACGCTGTGCTGTCCATCACAAATAGATACATGTGTTTTTCCCCAGCAACACCCTGGGTCAATACTAGCTGTGGCCAGCAAGCCAAACCCCCAGCTACAAGGGGAGGTGGCTTTCCTGCCCCCACCGCAACACAAGCTCTCTCTCTATAGTGGAGAACTCGCTTTCCCATCATCCCCAACCACTGGTCCTGTTAGCTACGGATCATGGGAGTTGTAGTCCCAAAACAGCTGGAGGGCTGAGTTTGGGGATGCCTGCAGTAGTGCTTCTGAGTACCAGTTGCCAGAAGCCACAGGAAGGCAAAATGCTGTTGTGCTCAGGTCCTGCTTGCTGGTTTCCCTTTGGGGAACCTGGTTGGTCACTGTGAGAACAGGATGCTGGACTAGATGGGCCACTGGCCTGATCCGCCAGGTCTTTTTCTTATGTTCTTATGCCCGGTCTCCTTCCCCCCTGCTCTAAAAAATGCATTTCAAAACATAGAATCATAGCTTCAAGATGCCACCGTCCCAGAGCAGATAATAGAACCATAGAATTGTAGAGCTGGAGGGGACGCCGAGGGTCATCGTTTTATTCTGTGAACCGCCCTGAGACCTCTGGGTTTAGGGTGGTATATAAATTCAATAAATAATAATAATAAAATAATCACCATCTAGTCCAACCCCCTGCAATGCAGGCATTTGCAGGTGTCCCATATGGGAATCAAACCCACCACCTTGATGTTATCAGTACCACACTCTAACCAACTGAGCTATCCAGTTGTTCTTTGCTTGGTTTCCGTGACCTTGATGTTTCCTTTGTGAGACAGACAGATGAAGTGGCCGTTCCAAAACCTGGACTCTCGGAAGATCCAGCCGCAGAACTTCTACCCCCTCCCCAAGATGTTTCAGCTCCTTCCCAGGCATTGCAAAAGGTAGGGTGTCTGGATCGAACCTCCTCACAAGACTCGGCTCCCTAGCAAATAAATCACTGATGAACAGCAACGGTGCCAGACCTTAGCTGCCAGTGACCTTAGCAATACCTAAGGTAAAGGTAAAGGGACCCCTGACCATTAGGTCCAGTCGTGACCGACTCTGGGGTTGCGGCGCTCATCTCGCTTTATTGGCCGAGGGAGCCGGCGTACAGCTTCCGGGTCATGTGGCCAGCATGACTAAGCCGCTTCTGGCGAACCAGAGCAGTGCACGGAAATGCCGTTTACCTTCCCGCCAGAGTGGTACCTATTTATCTACTTGAACTTTGACATGCTTTCGAACTGCTAGGTTGGCAGGAGCAGGGACTGAACAACGGGAGCTCACCCCATCGCGGGGATTCGAACCGCCGACCTTCTGATCAGCAAGCCCTAGGCTCTGTGGTTTAACCCACAGCGCCACCCGTGTCTCTTAGCAATACCTACCATGACAGAAATAGGAATGCCGTGCAACCGGAGGGCAAACTTCAAGCAGGACCTTGCATTGCAGGGGGTTGGACTGGATGACCCTTGGGATCCCTTCCAACTCTATGATTCGATGATCGAAGCACAACAGAGCCTGATGCAAAGGATGAGATGACACCTTCTTTTCCATGTGCGGAATCAGACAAGATATGCAGTTGAACCTTATTTCAAGGTTGCTCATTTAAACTGAGCCTCCCTCCCACCCACCCCATCATTTTCTTTCACTCCCTAGATCTACTGGTGCTCATCTTATGCCCACCGAGGACATCCTGTAGACAGTCCAAAAATTCCTCACTGGTGGATAACCAGCAGCTATGGTTGCCCACGGCCGGTGTCATGCCAGCGTCCCCAGCCAGCAGCTCTCTCTCTTGACACAAACATCTGCCATCCTGACAAAGGAAATAAGGGCAATTATGGGGAGAGACCATTGATTTTGGCAGGAGAACCCAGCTCTCATATTCGCCCCCTCTCCCCATCCTTAACACACACATGTTTTCTCGGTGAGGCTGTCTCCCCGTATCCTCTCCTGCATCTGTCTTGAGCATCATAGCCGCCTCTTGCCAGCGGCGTCAATAACAGGTCGCGGATGGAAAAAGCCTGGCTCTCCGGGTCTCCTTTCCCCCTTCGCATAGCTCAGTCACCCAGGGCAGCATTTTCTTCTTCTTTCTCTCTGTGTGCCGGAGTTTCAGCCTGAAATATATGCATGCCCCACTTCCCCTTTTCTCTCCCATACCCTTGCTGCCAGGATATACGCCGGGTTTTGTACTACATGCTTTGCGTGTTGACAATGATTCCTGCCGGTTGTCAGGTAGCATCAGAAACCTAAGGAGGACTTCTTTACGGGTGGTTGGCTTAGCAGATGGACTGCAGATTCTTGGTATGGAGTAGGAGTTCATTCGAAGCCTCCCAAACGAAGAAAATTAACGTGGATTCATCTTCAAGCGGCACCGAGTTAAACTATGGAACTCGCTCCCGCAGGAGGAAGCGATGGCCACCAAGGTAAAGGTAAAGGTAAAGGGACCCCTGACCATTAGGTCCAGTCGTGACCGACTCTGGGGTTGCGGCGCTCATCTCGCGTTATTGGCCGAGGGAGCCGGCGTACAGCTTCCGGGTCATGTGGCCAGCATGACAAAGCTGCTTCTGGCGAACCAGAGCTGTGCACGGAAACGCCGTTTACCTTCCCGCTGCAGTGGTACCTATTTACCTACTTGCACTTTGACATGCTTTCAAACTGCTAGGTGGGCAGGAAAAGGGACCAAGCAACGGGAGCTCACCCCGTCGCAGGGATTCAAACCACCGACCTTCTGATCGGCAAGCCCTAGGCTCTGTGGTTTAACCCACAGCGCCACCAAGGTAGAGGGCTGCTGGACAAATTCGCAGAGGAGGAGAGAAGACAAGCTGGAATGTGTGCAGAGGAGGACAACCAAGATGATCAAGGGTCTGGAAACCAAGCCTTATGAGGAACAGTTGAAGGAGCTGGGTATGTTCAGCCTGGAGAAGAGGAGACTGAGGGGAGATATGAGAACAATCGTCAGTTGTTGCAAGAGCTGTCACACGGAAGAGGGAACAAGCTTGCTTTCTCCTGCTCTGGAGGGTAGGACTCGAACCCATGGCCTTCAAGATACAAGGAAGGAGATTTCAACTAAACATCAGGAAGAGCTTTCTGACTCTAAGAGCTGTTCAACAGGGGAGAGGACTCCCTCGGGAGGTTGTGGACTTCTCCTTCCTTGGAGGTTTTAAAGTAGAGGTTGGATGGCCGTCTGTCATGGATGCTTTAGCTGAGATCCCTGCATTGCAGGGGGTTGGACTAGATGACCCTCGGGGTCCCTTCCAGCTCTACAATTCTATGATTCTGGGCTATGAATGGCTGCTAGGCATGATAGCAATGTTCTGCCTGCCTCCACCATTGGAACAGTAAAAACTTCTGAATGCCAGCTGCTGGGAACCACAGAAGGAGAGAGTGCTCATTGTGTTTAAGTCCCGCTTGGAGGCTTCCCATTAAGACATCTGGCTGGCCACAAGTTCAATCCTATGACATTGATTATCCCTGCTTTTGCTCCTTGATATTTGTTTCCTTTTCCAACCCACTTTGTTTTTATCTGCCACCTTCACATATCTTTGCCTTGTTTAAATTGTAGCTTTAAATTTGTGTGTGCGGCGGAAGGAACGGTTTATATTGGCCAACTTATAAATGGAACAAACAAACATCGGTGATTCTGCGTGGCTGTGAATGTATTTACTAACCGCATTTACTTGGTTCGTCAAAATTCCCAGTGCGCCATTCAGATTTATTTATTTTTTAAAAAAGCAAACGCATGCCATATTAAAGCATCAAAATTATTGGAAGGTGTGTGTGTGTGTGTGTGCCTCTCTGTGCGTGTGACTGGTAAATAGCAGAAGGGACTGCGTAAGAGCGATAAAATTGACAAACCACAGCGGAACCCGAAATGAAGAGTTTAAAAATGAAGCAACATCACAATTCAATGAGAAGCATGGGAAAAAGAAAATCCTAAGAGTATAGGAAGAGCCCTGATGGATCAGGCCAAAGGTCCATCTTCTAGTCAAGAGATAGAAATAGAAATGGTCAAATCTCTTGTTTTCAAAGTGGCTGAACAGTTACCTGTGGAAAGGAGCAAAGCTTAGAGGCTAGTACCTAGTGCTGGTCTTACTCAGAGTAGACTCCTTGAAATTAATTTCCTAGATGGCAAAATTGTCGAAGGAGCTCAAGGTGGGCTTCTCCTCCTCTCCATTCCAACCCAGGGCCGGCGCGTCCATTAAGGCGAACTAGGCAGTTGCCTAGGGCACCAAAATGGAGGGGGCACTGGCCAGCCTGCCCCCGCCACCCGCCGCCGCCCCAACCAGCGGCGGAGGAAGCAGCTTGGGGCGAAAACCGCGGCGGCGGGGGTGCCAAAATGGAGGGGGCGCTGGCCAGCCTGCCCCTCGCCCCCCGCCGCCCTGTGCTGCCCCAACCAGCGGCGAAAACCGCGGCGGCACGGGGCGCCCGGCCGGGCAGGGGGCAGGGCACTGTACGTCATGCGCAATGACGTCACGTGGCCCGCCCCCTCGCCTAGGGTGCCAAAATCCCTAGCACCGGTCCTGTTCCAACCTAACAACGATCCTACGAGGTAGGTTAGGTTGAGAGAGGCAGTGCCTGGCCCAAAATCACCCAGCAAGCTTCCTGGCCGAGTGGGGGATTTGAACCCGGGTCTTGCGCTCTAGTCACACCGCCACACTGGCCGTAGGTGTGCGCACCCTCAAAACCACACATATGCACATGGCTTGGCTATTGAATCTAGTGATTCTCCACCATGCGCAGGCGGCTGAAATATCTTGGTTTTGTTGGGGGAAATTGGATACCAACCTCTTTGGAAGACAGTGACCTTATTTCTGACAAAAGGGCGCACTCCACCTGCCACAGGGCTTTAGAATTTGCTTTCTTCCCCTTTCTCCCTTCGCGGGGGCACCTCCTCCCTCCTCTCGCCTCCACGTGGCATTTCGAAACGCTTTGTTGGACGGAGCCTTATTATCCGCATGGTTTTCTCTCCTCACCCTCCTCGTCTCCGGAGGAGGCCCTTCCTTTTGCCGACAATAGAGAAATTGGGTCAATGAGATTAACTCTCCCTGCAAGGGGAGTGCAATGGGGGCAGGATAGAGGGGGGGGGGGAAGAGAAAGAAGAGTCTCGTTCCTGATCTCAAGTGGCCTCTTCCCAGTCCGCGTTCAAACTCACAGCTTGCAGCGACTGTGAGCCGCAGTGGCTCTGCCCTGTCTCCACGGTCAAGTGCAGCGATGCTTCTGAATACCAGCTGCTGGAAACTGCAGGAGGGGAGAGTCGTCTTTGGATCCTGTTTCGGGGTTTGACACTGAGGCAGGCTTCCTCAAACTCGGCCCTCCAGTGGTTTTGAGACTACAATTCCCATCATCCCTGACCACTGGTCCTGCTAGCTAGGGATCATGGGAGTTGTAGACCAAAAACATCTGGAGGGCTGAGTTTGAGGAAGCCTGCTGAGGTGTCTGGTTGGCCACATGTTGGACTATGCGAGTCATTGTCATTGGTCTGTTCTAGGGGGTCTCTTGTCATGTACTAATGCACCTCTTGGGAGCATCGGCGGAGCTAGCCGCTTGGGCACCTGGTGTGGCATGCATGCCCTGCGCCCATAGGCAGGGTGAGCCAGGGCAGAGAGTAATGCACGGAGCCGAGGATCTTGCTCAGGCAGAGCTGCCGCGAGCGATCCCGCACGGAAGAGCACAAAGAGCAGCGCACGCGGCAGGTGCGAGCATGCCAAGCCTCTGCATAATCAAGGATGGCGCTGTGGTCTTAACCACTGAGCCTCTTGGGCTTGCCGATCAGAAGGTTGGCGGTTCGAATCCCTGCGACGGGGTGAGCTCCCGTTGCTCTGTCCCAGCTCCTGCCAACCTAGCAGTTCAAAAGCACACCAGTGCAAGTAGATAAATAGGTACCACTGCGGTGGGAAGGTAAATGGCGTTTCCGTGCACTCTGGCTTCCGTCATGCCAGATGAAGTGGTTTAGTCATGCCGGCCACATAACCCAAAAAGCTGTCTGTGGACAAACGCCAACTCCCTCAGCCTGAAAGCGAGATGAGCATTGCAACCCCATAGCCGCCTTTGACTGGACTTAACCATCCAGGGGTCCTTTACCTTTTTGTTTTTTAAAAAATCAAGGATGCCACAAAAAATTAAGGAAAAAACACACATACATGGAATCTGTCATCTTCCTTCAGAAGGAGATTCAGATGAAAGTAGGGGAAAGTGGGGAAACTATCAAATAGAGGAGAATATCGGGAGCTCTTGTATGCTGCCTACTGATAAATGCCTTTCTTTCTTTCTTGGCTCCAAGATCTTCTGGGGAGGACCATCTCTAGATCACACCACCTGCACACTTGGTGGGGACGCAGGAGAGGGTCTTCTTGGTGGCTGCTCCCAGAAAACTTTGGATCTCCCTCCCTGGAGAAGCCAGACTGGCTCTTTCCTTGTCGTTCTTCTGCCACTAGGTGGACCACTGACATGGTGTGACAGACCGTTCTTAAACTCTTAACAGTGGCAGTAGAGTGCTAGAGAAAGCCTTGAGCTAGAGAAACCCCGCAGAAGGGGCAAGAAAATTGTGCTGTATCTATTTCAACATAACAAACATAGATTTTATATATATTTTTAAGCTGTAATCATAACGGGGTTAAAGCTGTTTTAATCAGGCTTCCGGCGCACTTGTGAATATCCTCATCTAATTCCCGGCATCACACATTTCCAAGCCGGTGAAGACCTATCTGTGCAGGCCATTAGGACTTAATTACTATTTAAGTGGTCTCATTTGTTCGCTGCCACCCCCTGCGCCCCCACCCTGTCAGCAAGATCAGAGGGGTGGGTGCAGGGAAATCCTCTCCCTTTAGCCCGGAGTTTTATTTCCCTCTCTCGGCCGAAGATCTGATTGGATCTCCGCAACTCCTTTTCGAAAGCAGCGAGGTCTATCGTCCTTCTGGCCTCTGATTGATGATGGTGCAATCCTCTCCCTCTGCTTAGCATGCGGGCAGAGATCCTGGGCGCACGGCAACGAGATACCCATTCTGCTAAAGGAACCCTGGGAAAAAGGAGATATCAGTGCTGCGGAAGGGGGGCTGTGTGCGCACGTACGGAGACGCAGGCCAGATAACTCCTGCGCTCAAGGGAAAGGTGGTCAGATACATTATTCATTAAGAGCAATTTCCCCCCGGGGAAATTGGGATGCCCTTGACCTGGCTTGCTAGGAGGATGCTGCGCCAGATTCCTTTTCGGGGGATCTGGGGCATGGGCTGCAGTGGGGTGGGGGGGAGCCACAGGAACCCCTCATTTATATGGCAGGGCTAATGCCAGTTGACCATGCGACAAAGGTGTCAGAGGCTGCGGAGAAGCGCTCCTAGAAACGTCATTCAGCGTTTTGCACTCTTGGCATGCTCAGAGGCCGGGGTGGGCCGGAAGAAAGAGATGGTGAGCCCACCCCATTTCAGTGGCAAAGCAGAGACTGATTAGAAAAGACCGCAGAGAGCATGGGTGGTCAGAGGGAGGGCCGCACTCGCTTCCCGGCAACCTTCTGAGGGCCACATACCAGTGGTGTATGGAGCCAGAGACAAAAGAGAGAGGAGTAACATGTAGAGTAGCCTACTTGATTTATTATTATTATTATTATTATTATTATTATTATTATTATTATATCCATCTATTCATTCATCAGCCCAGTTTGTTAGAGTGCAGGGCTGTGGTTGCAGGTTCAGTCCCCGTATGAGACAACTGCATATTCAGGTTGGATTAAATGATCCTCAGGGTCCCTTCCAATTCTATGATTCATTTAATCCAGGCTTCCTCAACCTCGGCCCTCCAGATGTTTTTGGCCTACAACTCCCATGATCCCTAGCTAGCAGGACCAGAGGTCAGGGATGATGGGAATTGTAGTCTCAAAACATCTGGAGGGCCGAGTTTGAGAAAGCCTGAAATCCATCCTGAATATGCAGTTGTCTCAAACGGCGATTTATTTATTTCGTTTCCCAGATTAAAATTTTACAGTCACATATCGAGCATACAGCATAAAAGCAAGATTCCAAGGAATCTCTTGAACTTCCCTTCTCCCCTTTGTGGGTCCTGCATGTTTTATGATAATCCAAATCTTTTCCCTCTCCGTTGTGTCCAAAATTCACTATTAAGCTACAAGTGATATTCCAATCCTACTAACAATTTTAACTGTTTACAATGGTTATAAATTTCCCCCATTCCTTATTAAAATTTCTGATTTCTGATTCTTCCGGTCATTTTAGCCATATCGGCATAATCCATCCACTTGATCTTGCCATTCTTCTCTGGCTGGGACTTGTGGGATGTAAACACTAGAGCAGTCAAGTACAACAATGCTAGAAGGGGTCTCGGTCCTCCAGCCACAACTTCCTGGTCACCTGGACTGAGACAACTTCCTCTTGCAGCTAGATGTGGGAGTGGCTTTACCTGGGCAGGTTAGAACAAAACGCACAGGTCAGCAGCCATTCTCTCTCTTGCCTCTCTCTCGCCTGTATTATCAGGAAGGATGCTCAGTTGGCTTCCAGCCAACTGGGGCCTAATGGACTTCTCTCCCACATGGAGAGATTCCAATTGTACATATCTTTACTATGCATAAGCCTGCCTTCTTTTGGGAATCTTACTGCAACTGAATGTCCGTGAGTAAACCTTTTATATCTTTTTATAGAAGACGTGTGCTGTGTCTTATTTGAAGAGGGACAAAGGGGAAATATATAGTGATAAACCAGGAAACTAGATTAAGTTGATTCTAGCGAATCAAAGCAACTTCCGCTGTGTGTATTTTAAAAGGGAATGTTACTCTGCTAGTTGAACTTGCAAGCGCAAGTAAGGATGAGATATATTAAATTATAAATCATCATCCACGTTCCCAAACATTCCCACAGGACTTTGACTTCTTTCCATCTCTGGGCCAATAACATCCACGCAGCCGTGGTTGCATACATAAATACAGTGGTACCTTGGTTTACGAACTTAATCCGTTCCGGAAGTCCGTTCTTAAACCAAAGTGTTCTTAAACCAAGGCGCGCTTTCCCACAGCAGCGGGGGACTCAATTTACAAATGGAACACACTCAACAGGAAGCGAAACATGTTCTGCTTCCAAGGCAAAGTTCACAAACCAAAACACTTACTTCCGGGTTTGCAACGTTCTTAATCCAAGTTTTTCATAAACTAAGCTATTCATAAGGGACGCGGGTGGCGCTGTGGTCTAAACCACAGAGCCTAGGGCTTGCCGATCAGAAGGTCGGCGGTTCGAATCCCCGCGATGGGGTGAGCTCCCGTTGCTCGGTACCAGCTCCTGCCAACCTAGCAGTTCGAAAGCACACCAGTGCAAGTAGATAAATAGGTACTGCTCCGGCGGGAAGGTAAACGGCATTTCCATGTGCTGCTCTGGTTCGCCAGAAGCGGCTTAGTCATGCTGGCCACATGACCTGGAAGCTGTACGCCGGCTCCCTCGGCCAATAAAGCCAGATAAGCGCCGCAACCCCAGAGTCGTCCGCAACTGGACCTAATGGTCAGGGGTCCCTTTACCTTTAAGCTATTCTTAAACCAAGGTACCACTGTAGTCTTTTCTGCTCCCTTGGGATTTCGGCACCTAGAATTCCTAAAAGGAAGGCTTAATCTTTTGTATTTTTATCCCACCCCTTTCTTCAAGGAGCTAAAGGTGCCGTACATGGTTCTGCCCCTCCTCCTCTCATCCCCACAACAACCCTGCGAGGTAGGCTCAGCTGAGAGTGAGCGACTGGGCTCAAGGTCACCCCAGTGAGCTTCATGGCCAACTGGGGATTTGAACCTTGGCCTCCTAGATCCTAGTCACCATTTAATCCCCACAACAATCCTGTGAGGTAGGCGTAGTCTGGCTCTCTAACCACTACACCGCACTGACTCTAGTTTCCAGTTTCTACACTCATTTGCCCTCTCTCTTTATTCCACTCAGGCAGAGGCGTAGGGTCAGGTGGTACCCGGTGCGGAAAATTTCTTGTCACCCCCCCCCACTGATTTTTTTTTTGTCTGCAAAAATGGAGTTTTTTTTGCATATGAAATGTTATTTCATATTTTCTTACAAAGGAATAATAATAAGTAAAAATAAACTTTTATTTATATCCCGCCCTCCCTGGCCGAAGTCGGGCTCAGGGCGGCTAACGTCAGATACATAACATTGATATAAAATCAAACAATAATTAAATTACCTCCTAAAAACATGTCAAAATCCAATTAAAGTCTAATGAGATGGCTTTCCACAGGGTTAGGGTTGGGAACAGTAAGTTGGGAACTGAATTGGAATTTCAGCCTTCACAACATAGGAAAACGGCCAAGTAAACAGCTATTTTCGTGGAGGAGGGTCAAGATATTAACTGATATGCATGAAATTTCATATATAGCTATATAATCCATAGTGTAGTAAGATAAGACCTTTGGAGCAGGCATTTTCAAAAATAGACAAAAGTTTTTTATGAACCACCCTAGTAGGGCAGTAATTGTTCCTTGATAATTTGTCAACCCCCTCCATGATGGAACCTGGGGCGGACCGCCCCCCCCCACTTCCTACGCCCCTGCACTCAGGCAAACAAGACACATGCTCCGAGTTCGAGGAGAGTTCTGCTGCAGAGAACCTGCATGACGCGCAGAAGGGCCTAGGTTCAAATGGAGGCTGTGATGGGGAAGAAGAGCTCACGGCCTGAGACCCCAGAGAACTGCTGTCAGCCAGGACTTAGATGGGGCCTTGACCTGATTCGGTATGAAGTAGCTTTTTATATTTATCTTATGGGGAGGATAAGGCCAGACAGGGGAAGATACTCAAGGAGAGCTAAGGAGCGATGTGGAGCAGAGAGAGTCTCAGGGGCCAGCTAGTAAGGACTAGAGGGCCGCATTCGGTTCCCCAGCCCTGACATAACTGGAACATCCGTAGCTCGTGTGAGTCAGGAGCGTCTAACAGCTTGCGATGAATAATCTTCCAAATGTGGAAGATGAAAACTAAACTCGGGTGGTTTCTACCCCCCTTCCTTCCTTCCTATCCCTTCTGGTGAGTGTGCATCTGCATGAGTGTGTAAATGCATTTTGTCACTCGCTGACAGCTTGATGAAAAGCGATCAGGAGGGGAGAGATCCGTAATAGGAGGGGTGGGGGAGAGAGAAAGAGAAAGAGACGGGCTGACATTTCCTTGGCATCTCGGTGATCCACTTTGCCTCTACTTTGGGATTTCTGGGGGAGGATTCTGAGGCTGAAGAGCAGAACTCCTTCCTCCTCCCTCCCCGCCCTGAGTTCCTGCACCAAAAAACATCACATGAAATCACAGGAAGTGCCAGAGACAAGTATGGCTACATCGGAACACAGAACAAGAGGGCGTTCCAAAGGAGAGGTGCTGCCGGTTCTGATGCCGTGTAGAATGGACATCCTGTCTACATAAGGACATGTCAGTCCGGATAGCTCATTTGGTTAGAGCCTGGTGCTGATAATGCCAAGGTTGCAAGTTCGATCCCCGGATGGGACAGCTGCATATTCCTGCATTGCAGGCAGTGGCGGAGGAAGGGGGTGCGGGGGGGTTGGGCCACCCTGGGTGTCATCACTGAGTGGGGTGAGAAAATGAGTTTGTTTGTTTTAAAAAAAAATTGGCTTGGAAAACTTTTTAGGCTTAGGCTCCCACAGGTTCCGTGCTGCCTGAAACGGCAGCGTGGGACTTGTGCCTGCCTACTACCTCTCCTGAGGGACGCAGGTGGCGCTGTGGTCTAAACCACAGAGCCTAGGGCTTGCTGATCGGAAGGTCGGCGGTTTGAATCCCCACGACAGGGTGAGCACCCGTTGCTAGGTCCCAGCTCCTGCCCGCCTAGCAGTCTGAAAGAATGTCAAAGTGCAAGTAGATAAATAGGTATCGTTGCAGCGGGAAGGTAAACGGCGTTTCCGTGCGCTGCTCTGGTTTGCCAGAAGCGGCTTAGTCATGCTGGCCACATGACCCGGAAGCTGTACGCCGGCTCCCTCGGCCTATAGAGCAAGATGAGCGCCGCAATCCCAGAGTCATCCGTGACTGGACCTAATGGTCAGGGGTACTTTACCATCACCTTTATTACCTCTCTTTCAGCTGCCTTACAGCTGAGGGGAAGGCGGTGGGGAGGCTCCAAGCATTGGAGTGTCCCGTCCCCATGGGCGGATTGCTCCGCCCTGATTGGCAGCTCGCCCCACCCCCACCATGGATCGCTCCGCCCCCGGCTGCAGGACACCCCCCCGCACCAGGCACCCGAGCGGCTAGCTATGCCGCTGGTTGCCAGGGGGGTGAACTTGATGACCCACAGGGTCCCATCCAACTCTACAATTCTATGATTCTATGTTAAGATGAGCCCTGCTGGATCAGGCCCAAGGCCCGTCTAGCTGAGCTTCTTGTTCTTACGCAGAAGCTGCCAGAGTGATGTCAGGAAACCTGGTTTCAAGCTCCTGCCCTCACTCTGATCTGGCTTTATGACAACGCCGAGGAGCGTCAACCCTATTTTCAGTCCTTCCTGCAGCCAGTTTGCTGCTGTGCCCAAAACGTTTGTCGTAGGGTTAGCTGTGATATGGCTTCTCTCTCCTTCCTACAACGATCCAACCGGGGATCGCAGAGCAAACGTGGTGACATCGCGGCACGATGTAGCCAGTCGGGCGCTGACGTTGCTGATGGTGAACAAAGCCTGCTCAGAATTCCTGAAAAGGCGAAGCATTTCGGAGCAAATCCCTGAAAAACCAGCAAGTCGGGAGGAGAAGAGGGCGCTTCCGAAGGAAATTTTTTGTGGGAGAGAGACTGCCCTCCCAGCCACACACTTCCTGTCCCTGCTCTGCTCTGTACCACTGGGAAACAGAGATTGCAGTAGCAGCTTCATGTGCAGGATGGAGGGGGCATTAAAGCTGAGAGCCATCTGGAATAGTGCGGCGGAGTGGAGAAATATTAATAGCGCGAAAGAGGCATTCCCTCCTTGCCTGGGATTTGCGGCATTATTAAAGGACTGTTAATCTTTATGCTCTGGAGTCGCCGTGCGTCCAGAGGGACCTCTCTCTCTCTTTTTCCCCCCTCCCCTTTTTAATTTTAACGGCGGAGGGAGGGGAGGGATGGCTTCCGGGGGCCGGGAGAGAGGATGCACATAGAAGCGTTTGTGTGGCACCATAAGAGCATAAGAACATAAGAAGAGGCTGCTGGATCAGGCCAGGGGCCCGTCGAAGCTCAGCAATCTCTTTTCACAATGGTCCAACGGATGCCTGCTGGAAAGCAGGGTGCAGGATCTGAGCACAACGGCTGTGGTTTCCAGCAAGTGGCGTTGAGGAACGTTGCTGCTTCTGATTTCGGAGGGCAGAGCGTAGCCATCGCGGCTAGGAGCCATCCTCAAGGCAGCGGGTCATAGAATCGTAGAATGGTACAGTTGGAAGAGGGGGTCCCGACGGTCATCTAGTCCAACCCCCTGCAATGCAGGAAACTCAGTTAAAGAATCAATGACAGGTGGCCATCTAAGCTCTGCTTGAGAACCTCCAAGGGGAATCCACAACCTCCCGAAGCAGACCATTCCGCTGTCGAACAGCTCTGACTCTGTTTTTCCTGTTTAGCCGGAATCTCCTTTCTTGGATCTTGAAGCCATGGGTTTGAGTCCTACCTTCCAGAGGCATAGGAGGCAATTTGATACTGATTCAGACCCTTGGGCCCATCAAGCTCAGTACTGTCTGTGATGACCCTAGGAGACCAGGGTTCAAATCCCCACTCGATTGGGGGCCAATCACTGCCTCTCGGCCTAGCCTACCTCACAGGGTTGTTGTGGATTAAATGAGCAGGGAGAGAGGAACCATGTATGCCACTTTGAGCTCCTTGGAGAAAAAGGTGGGATATAAATGTTATAAATAAAGACATATTAATATATGCATTTCTGCCTATTATACATATTTTTGGAAAGTCAAAATCTCCCCTCTCCCCACACCATCCAAGCACCTTTACAGTCACCAAATCATGGACTCAGCTATATAGCTGCAAATAAAATGTTTAAATGTGTTGCAAAGTGCATTATACAAATGTGACACTAGATGGCAATGGTGAGCTATGGCAAATTCAATATATTTTTCAAAACATTTTTTTTAAAAAAAAGCATTTTCACAATGTTTTTTATATGTGTCTAGATTCCACCCACAGCATGTTTGTGACCTTTTGAGCTTCACAAGAAGGGGGATTTGCCGCCATGGCATCACACGTGGAGTATTTTTGTTTTCTAAAAACTATTTTTATTGAAATTTATCCATCTAATCCAAATAACAAAATAGAACTTCATGAGACAAGTCACATAAGAACTCAGCTGAACCAAACAAAGGCTGGTCAATGGGATGTCACAATCACCAGAAGAAAATATAAAGCTGGTTATTTGGATATTTGCAACGAGATACAGACAGCTATGGGGATAGTACCATTGTGAGAAACGGGGGGGGGGGGCACAGGACTTGTAAGACATACAGAAATGGAAAACTTTAGCTGAAGCCATCAGGAGTGCAAGGGGCACCAAGAGTAAAAGGCTCTATATCACACCAATAAATAGTTTCAATCAATCCAATGTTAATTATCCCAAATTTCTTGAGAGGCATGTAGATGAAACAAATGTAAATTTCCTTTAAAAAAAAATGTATTCAATAAAATCCCACCAAAGTGAGGCATAAGAGGTTGCCTTTGTTTGTTTGTTTGTTTTAAGAAAAAAAAAACCACAGGTTTACCGGATAAGTTTTGGAAGTTCGGCAGAGAGGCCTCTTCCCTTACAAAGTATAGGTACCCCTGACCATTAGGTCCAGTCGCGGGCGACTCTGGGGTTGCGCGCTCATCTCGCTCTATAGGCCAAGGGAGCCAGCGTTTGTCCGCAGACAGCTTCCAGGTCATGTGGCCAGCATGACTAAGCCGCTTCTGGCGAACCAGAGCAGCGCACGGAAACGCCGTTTACCTTCCCGCCGGAGCGGTACCTATTTATCTACTTGCACTTGACATACTTTTGAACTGCTAGGTGGGCAGGAGCTGGGACTGAGCAACGGGAGCTCACCCCATCGTGGGGATTCGAACCGCCAACCATCTGATCGGCAAGCCCTAGGCTCTGTGGTTTAGACCACAGCACCACCCGCGTCTTCTCTTACCTGTATATAGTACAGTAAATCCAGGAAGGGGATCAAGCGCCTCTTTATTTCCCTGTAACTCCCCCTCCCCTCATACACCTCGAACGCAATTGTCATGCAGCGTTCTCACCAAAGGCAGAGGCGTCTGTCTCCAGAATTATTTCTACAATCTCTCCCTGGCACTGATATCTCTCGCTTTGCAGGAGTCACGGCTATAAATAACTCCCCCCCCCCAATTCCACAACATTCTCATTCTCCCCCCCCCTCTTTTTAAAAAAATCATCCTTCTGTTCCTTCCTGCCTTGTCCTCCCCTCCTAGTCTGGTAGCCAAGACTTCCTTAAAAAAAGAAAGAAAGAAAATCTTTAGAAATAATGCAGTGGAAGGGTTAGAGCAGGGGTAGGCAACCTAAGGCCCGTGTATATATGTATTGAATTATTTTAGCTTATTTATATATTTTTGCCTTGTTCTATTTTACTCTGTTGTATCCAGTGTAGATGTACACTGTTTTGCATATGGTTTTATATTATGGGCCTCTGGCCGTAAAAAATAATAAAGTAACCTAAGGCCCATGGGCCGGATGCGGCCCAATCACCTTCTTGATCCGGCCCACGGACGGTCCAGGAATCAGCGTGTTTTTACATGAGTAAAATGTGTCATTTTATTTAAAATGCATCTCTGGGTTATTTGTGGGGCCTGCCTGGTGTTTTGACATGAGTAGAATGTGTCCTTTTATTTAAAATGCATCTCTGGGTTTTTTGTGGGGCATAGGAATTCGTTCATTTCCCCCCCCCCCCAAAAAAAATATAGTCCAGCCCACCACATGGTCTGAGGGACGGTGGACCGGCCCACGGCTGAAAAAGGTTGCTGACCCCTGGGTTAGAGACACCCACTTGCGGGGGGTGGGGAGGCAAGGAGGGTGGGGTCTTAAGGGTTCCTTTGTAACTGTAGGCATTGAGCGAGATGCAGGAATTAAGATGGGGAGGGGGGCAGAATCAGAGCGCAAGGGTGTGTCAAGGCTGAGCTGAGGGCAATAGTCTACTGCAGGCATAGGCAAACTCCGCCCTCCAGATGTTTGGGACTACAATTCCCATCATCCCTGACCACTGGTCCTGTTAGCTAGGGATGATGGGAATTGTAGTCCCAAACATCTGGAGGGCCGGAGTTTGCCTGTGCCTGGTCTACTGTGAGCCCAGAGATAAGAACGGGAGCCTGGGAGTGGGAGCCCTGGGAAAGGGAGCCCTAGGAAGAAGAAGAAGAAGAAGAAGAAGAAGAAGAAGAAGAAGAAGTGGAGGAGGAGGAGGAGTTTTGGATTTGATATCCCACTTTATCACTACCCGAAGGAGTCTCAAAGTGGCTAACATTCTCCTTTCCCTTCCTCCCCCACAACAAACACTCTGTGAGGTGAGTGGGGCTGAGAGACTTCAAAGAAGTGTGACTAGCCCAAGGTCACCCAGCAGCTGCATGTGGAGGAGCGGAGGCGTGAACCCGGTTCACCAGATTACGAGTCTACCGCTCTTAACCACTACACCACACTGGCTCTCTTAAAGCAATATCATATCACTTTGAGCACACATAGCTTCCCCCAAAGAATCTTGGGAACTGTAGCTTTTGAAGGGTATAGAGAGTTGTCAGAAGACCACCCTTACCCTATTCCCCTCACAGAGCTACAATTCCCAGAGCAGTTTACAGACCCTCCAAGTGCCCCTGTTTTCTAAGGACAGTCCTGGGTTTATGGAAACCATCCCCGTTTCTAATTTGATCCTGGAATATCCCAGTTTTCCTGAGGAAGTCCCCATATTCATCGGAGAAATATTGGAGGGTATGGAATTATTAGACCCCCTAACCAAGGAACTAAGCAACTATACAGCTCTTTGTAGGGAAGTTTTAAAACGTTTAATGTTTTATTGTAGTTTTATATATGTTGGAAGCTGCCCAGAGTGGCTGGAACAGCCTAGTTAGATTTGCGGGGTATTATTATTTCTGCCAACAGAAAACTGTATATCCCGGGACATTTTTTAAACAACCAATCAATAAGCCCTATATAATAACTATTTCTGGTATCTGAAGAAGTGTGCATGCACACGAAAGCTCATACCAATAAGAAACTTACTGGTATGGTTGTTGTTGTTCAGTCGTTCAGTCGTGTCCGACTCTTCGTGACCCCATAGACCAGAGCACGCCAGGCACGCCTATCCTTCACTGCCTCTCGCAGTTTGGCCAAACTCATGTTGGTAGCTTCGAGAACACTGTCCAACCATCTCATCTTCTGTCGTCCCCTTCTCCTTGTGCCCTCAATCTTTCCCAACATCAGGGTCTTTTCTAGGGAGTCTTCTCTTCTCATGAGGTGGCCAAAGTACTGGAGCCTCAACTTCAGGATCTGTCCTTCTAGTGAGCACTCAGGGCTGATTTCTTTAAGAATGGATAGGTTTGATCTTCTTGCAGTCCATGAGACTCTCAAGAGTCTCCTCCAGCACCATAATGGTATGGTAGTTGGTCTCTAAGGCAGTGTTTTCCAACCTCCTCGGGGCAACGGCACACCTGCCCCACGAAAAAAATCTCGCGGCACACCACCACCACATGCACCCCGACCCGGGGGGCGGGGTGTCCGCGCGCCCTGGCGGGAGGGAGGGGAAGGACCCAGGCGGGCGAAAATGGAGCGGGAGATCGGCGGGCCAGGCGCCCGCCCCCCCTCCAGCGCCCAGCCCCCCGGCAGCACCTCCACCCGGCCCCGAGCGAGCCCGGTGGCACCGGCACCTCCCGCCCGTCCCCGACCGCGACCGGGGCGGCAGAGGCAGCGGGCGAAGCACCCGGCAGCCCCGCGAAGGCGGCGGTCGGCGCGGGAAGCCGGGACCGACCCGGAAGCACAGCAGCCGGTGTCTTTCCCGCGGCACAGGAGCCGGTGGCTTGCGGCACACCGGTTGGGAAACGTTGCTCTAAGGTGCTAACTTAGTTGGTCTCTAAGGACGTGGGTGGCACTGTCCTCTCCTGTGTTTGCCCGCAGCTGGTATTCAGAAGCATTGCTGCCTCTGATGCTGCAAAGCTCCCAGCAGAATCCAATCGTCGCCATCACTGACTTTGTCCTGAGACAAGGTGGGTCTCTTTTGCGTCAAGTACTCACTGACCTTTGACCTTCTCCTTGCCCGCAATGGAGTTTTTACCCTCCTTTAGCCCAGGACGAGCCCTGACCTGCAAGCTTTTTGGCTGAATTATGTGGAAGGAAAAGCAAGTCTTCACACCGGCGATTAGGATAAAAGTCCGATCAAGACTCGGTTTATTAGGAGAAGGCAATTGTGTTGGAGAAGAACCTCATCAGCAGTGCCAGATTTATGTATAGGCTAAACACCGTCATGGGGATTTGAACCACTGACCTTCTGATTAGCAAGCCCAAGAGGCTCAGTGGTTTAGACCACAGCGCCACCCGTGTGTTTTTGTGTGTGGGGTGGACTAGATGAGCCTTAGAGGCCCCTTCCAGCTCTACAATTCTATGATTCTACAAGCTCAGTTGTGGTGCACGTCACAAGGGGACTTGAAGGTGGGAAAGATTCGTGCCTCCCTCCCTCCATGCCAGTTGCGGGCAGTAATGAAATGCTAGTCACACGCCCGTAATGAACTGCTGTGAGAGAAACTCTCTTTTTTCCGAAGCTCCCAGCAAATTAGATCTGGATTATTGGAGCAACGAGAATTGAATGATCGGAGATCTTATCAAGAGGGAGTTGGGACTCGTTCCTGCGCTTTTTTACGGCCCTGAGCCGCGTGTGTTTAATTACCTGGTATTAAACCTCCCCCCTCTCTCTCCCCCTGCTTCCTTCAACAAGGAAATGAGCAAACAAACCAAGACCACTGACACAGATCGGCAGCACGGAGCGTGGCCGCAGGGTGGGAAGACCTGATGTGCCACTTTCCTCCACCTCTTTGGGGGAGCGAGGCGGGGAAAGTGCGGGAAGATGAGGGCAGCCAAAGGTAGATGACTGCAGAGGAATGCAAAGCTGGGAGCCCTCCAGAGGGAGAAGAGGAGGAGGAGGAAATCTGTCGGAGCAGATGGGCGAGATGTCTTTGCAAGCTCCTGAGCAATTTCATCTCCCCGGGAGCTTTGCAGGGACATCGACGCAGCTGGAACAGAGCCTCCCTGGCCGGCAGGGAGGGAGAGGAGCTGCTTCCTTTGAAATCCGGGAAATTTAAGGGATATCAACAATCCGGGATAGCAGCGGGAAACGGCATTGGAATAAGGGAGTTTCCCACAAAAAAAGGGAGGGTTGACAGCTATGCAGGAGGTCAGACTACGACCCACAGGGGCAGCTTACAGCTTCTACAATTCTATTATTCAAATAATAGTTCTAAGACACCCTTGACAGAATCCGGGTGCAGAACCAGGAGGGCAGCTCTTTGCCAATTAGCAGGGAGCACCACGGCGCAACTTGGTTTCCACGTCACCAGCCAGGGAGGCTCCTCAGCTGTGTTGCTCGGCTGCCAATAAGGAGTCTGAGACCGACTGGGGGCGGAGCTTGCATGCCTTGTGCAGCCAGACCCTCACGCCCAACCAGACAGACAGCCTGCCTGCCGTCTATGCGCTTGCTCTTTCGCTCACCCGTTCACGCGCAGCCTCTGGAGCGCAGGGTGGCGAGGCTACTTGGTGCCATTGCACCGACCTCGTGGCATCCTTTATTTTCAAATCTGAAAGTTTTTGGAAAATCCCTTATTTTCAAATCCGAAAGTTTGGGAAAATCCCTTATTTTCAAATCCAAAAGTTGACAGCTATGCTCCTGCGGTGCAGGAATCTCAGCTGCAGAATCCCTGACAGAGGGCCATCTGACCTCTGTTTAAAAACCTCAAAGAAATCATGTGTGGGATGTAATCCACTGGGAGCAGTCAAATACAACATTCCTTGTTTTCCTAGAGTGGCCATGCAAAAGGATGTTGGTCCAGCCAGTTGAACTTCCTGTTACACCTGCCTGGAGCATCCTTCCTTGCATGTGACTAGTGGGTGGGCGTGACCTTTCCAGACCTGGCAAAAGGCCAAGGCATGCTGCCACTCTCTCTCGCTTCCATCTTCCTTTCGTCCTGCAAACTTCATGGACTGAACTGCTGGCTGCCAGCCAAGCAGTCCCCCAGGTCACCTCCCTTATGGGGTAAACCTGTTTGTACATGCTTGTAACCTTAAGCCTAAAGCCTGCCTTCAGGGATCACACTGTGCTCTGCCTGATCATGAGTAAACCTTCTTTTTACTGCTTATGAATAAGACTGTGGTGTCTTTATTATTTTAGGAGGGATTCAAGGGGTCTTACCATGAAAATATTAGTACACATTTCAATCTGGACAAGCCAGATTGGATTGCGTACAGTGGTACCTCGGGTTAAGAACTTAATTCGTTCTGGAGGTCCGTTCTTAACCTGAAACTGTTCTTAAACTGAGGTACCACTTTAGCTAATGGGGCCTCCCGCTGCTGCCGTGTGGCCGCCGCACGATTTCTGTTCTCATCCTGAAGCAAAGTTTTTAACCTGAGGTACTATTTCTGGATTAGCGGAGTCTGTAACCTGAAGCGTCTGTAACCTGAAGCATCTGTAACCCGAGGTACCACGGTATTGTCTTAAGAAACTCACACAAGTATGCAACCAGTTTTCTGCTATGCGTGAGAAGGGAAATGTGAACTCTGCTAAGTAAAGGAACTTGCTAGTGCAAGTTGGGAAGGATCTTAATAAACAATATATCCTCTCCTGCCACCCTCAACATTCCCACATCATGGAACTGTAGAGTTGGTAAAAGATAAAGGTAAAGGGACCCCTGACCATCAGGTCCAGTCGTGTCCGACTCTGGGGTTGCGGCGCTCATCTCGCTTTATTGGCCGAGAGCCGGCGTACAGCTTCCGGGTCATGTGGCCAGCATGACAAAGCCGCTTCTGGCGAACCAGAGCAGCGCACGGAAATGCCGTTTACCTTCCCACCAGAGCGGTTCCTATTTATCTACTTGCACTTTGACGTGCTTTCGAACTGCTAGGTGGGCAGGAGCTGGGACCAAGCAACGGGAGCTCACCCCGTCGCAGGGTTTCAAACCGCCGACCTTCTGATCAGCAAGCCCTAGGCTCTGTGGTTTAACCCACAGCGCCACCTGGGTCCCTTTAGAGGAAGGGACCTCTAAGGGCCATCTAGTCCAACCCCCTGCGATGCAAGAACCTCAGCTCCAGAATCCTCGACAGATGGCCATCCTACTTGTGATTTAGAAACCTCCAAGGAAGGAGAGTTCACCACCTTCCGAGGGAGTCCATTCCACTGTCAAACATCTTTTACCGTGTTGTAACAGAGCCTAGGGCTTGCTGTTCAGAAGGTCGCCGGTTCGAATCCCCGCGACGGGGTGAGCTCCTGTTGCTCGGTCCCAGCTCCTGCCAACCTAGCAGTTCAAAAGCACGTCAAAGTGCAAGTAGATAAATAGGAACCGCTCCGGCGGGAAGGTAAACGGCATTTCCGTGCGCTGCTCTGGTTTGCCAGAAGCGACTTAGTCATGCTGGCCACATGACCCGGAAGCTGTACTCCGGCTCCCTCGGCCAATAATGCGAGATGAGCGCGCAACCCCAGAGTCGGACATGACTGGACCTAATGGTCAGGGGTCCCTTTACCTTTTTAATTATTATTAGCCTGCCCTTAACCCTAAGGTTCCAGGGTGGGTTGCAACATTAAAACACAATATTAAAAGCAGTTTTAAACAGCTTACAACCAACAGAAATAAGGCAGGTCCCAAATATATACATATCAACTGTCTAAAGCCAAGCTGAAGAGTCTTCAGCATTCGCCCAAAGCTGTATAATGAAGGTGCCAGGCAGGTCTCTGTGGGGAGAGAGTTCCACAGCTTAGGGGACACCATAGAGAAGTGATTTCTGTAGCAGCAGCAGCCACAAGTATTTGAGGGTGGAGGAAACACCATGAGGGCCTCCTCTGCTGATTTGAGCACCCAAGAAGGTACATAGGGAAGGAGGCAGTCTGTCGTATATTGAAATGGTTTCACAACGGGGGGTTTGCTTGTTTGGCTCTGGGGGTTTTACCTGTCCCGGGATCATCCTTCCCCTACCCCAGTTTTTGCAAAGGGACTAGATTGTGTTCTAGAACTTTGCACATGCTAAGAGACTCATAACTAAGTCTTTCGGGCTTAAAAGCCCTTGGCTATGAAACAGTTCTACAGTTACAACTGGATATAGAATAACCGATTGGTTCAAAATTGGGAAAGGAGTACGACAAGGCTGTATATTGTCTCCCTGCTTATTTAACTTATATGCAGAATTCATCATGCAAAAGGCTGGACTGGATGAATCCCAAGCCGGAATTAAGATTGCCGGAAGAAACATCAACAACCTCAGATATGCTGATGACACAACCTTGATGGCAGGAAGTGAGGAGGAATTAAAGAACCTTTTAATGAGGGTGAAAGAGGAGAGCGCAAAATATGGTCTGAAGCTCAACATCAAAAAAACTAAGATCATGGCCACTGGCCCCATCACCTCCTGGCAAATAGAAGGGGGGAAAATGGAGGCAGTGAGAGATTTTACTTTCTTGGGTTCCATGATCATTGCAGATGGTGGCAGCAGTCACGAAATTAGAAGACGCTTGCTTCTTGGGAGAAAAGCATTGACAAACCTAGACACTAGACAGTATCTTAAAAAGCAGAGACATCACCTTGCCGACAAAGGTCCCTATAGTTAAAGCTATGGTTTTCCCAGTAGTGATGTATGGAAGTGAGAGCTGGACCATCAAGAAGGCTGATTGCCGAAGAATTGATGATTTTGAATTGTGGTGCTGGAGGAGACTCGAGAATCCCATGGACTGCAAGAAGATCAAAGCTATCCATTCTGAAGGAAATCAGCCCTGAGTGCTCACTGGAAGGACAGATCCTGAAGCTGAGGCTCCAAGACTTTGGCCACCTCATGGGAAGAGAATACTCCCTGGAAAAGACAATGATTTTGGGAAAGATGGAGGGCACAAGGAGAAGGGGACGACAGAGGACAAGATGGTTGGATAGTATTCTCGAAGCTACCAACATGAGTCTGACCAAACTGCGGGAGGCAGTGGAAGACAGGAGTGCCTGGCGTGCTCTGGTCCATGGGGTCACGAAGAGTCGGACACGACTAAACAACTAAACAACAAATGAAACTGACCCCAGATCCAATCTGATGTGGCCTGCTAATGAAGTTAAGACATAACAAATAATTGTTTCCACGTTATGCACCAAATTTGCCCTTGAACAACCTGATTTTTTTTTCTTTATCTCTCTCTTATATTGCATATTTTCCTGCCTAATGAGAACGAACTGCTTCTTTTAAGTATGTATCCCTGGAAAAAAAGGTGAATTAATTTGTCGCCCCTCCGCTCCTCTTCCTTCTCTCCCCCCCCCCACCCACAAGCAACGTGAACTGATGTATTCATAAATTGCTGAGGAAAGTTAGATAAACAGGGAGTTTACAGGATCATTTTTCTATTTTCCAATTTGACCAAGAAGGCTTTTAATCAATTCTATGCGCTGTGCACTCTGATTAAGCCCTGGGAAGGCTGTTCATGCTGAGCGCCAAGATGGGGTCCCGGGGAGTCAGGGAAATTGGCTCCTAATCAGAGATGAATATGGGTCAGATCCCCACCCAGTGCTCCACTCCTCATCCCTCCCCAACCATATCCATCTACCCCACTCCTGACCCCAAAGCTTCTCTTTGCATCCTGGGATTAAGAACATAAGAGTCTCCTGCTGCCTCCAGCAATGGACATTCAGAAGCATTCCTGCCCCCAACTATGGAGGCAGAACATAGCTATAATGACTAGTAACAACCCCGGTCAGTCTGTGTATGCAGTGGACCAATGGTCTGATAAGACATCACCCTATGTTCCTATACACCAATTAGCCTCCAGAAAGCAGTTCTGAACTGCAGCAAGTAACTGGCAGCAAGTCCTACTGGATTGCACCACCCCATGGCAGATGCTGGCAGGACAACAGGTCCAAGGTCCAAAGTCCAGTCAGGCCAGGTTCCCAGCTCTGCAGCCGATCCAGAGGTCAAGGCACCAGGAGGTCAGTTCCACACAAGCATAGTCCCGAAGAGCATCTTTGGACCACCCAACGTGGGAAGCTGAGCAGACCCAGCACCTCAGCTCTGGGCTTGATGAGGCAGGTGACCCTCACCTGTTCTGTGCCTACTCCAGCCGAGCAATCGCACACCTCCTTCCATAGCTAGCGAACCCCACCTGGTCAGCTAGGGAGCTGAGCTGTGGGTCCTTGCCTGCCTCAGCCTCCAAGAACAACTCTCCCACTGCTACCTATGCCTCAGAGCCTGCCGTGTTCATTGAGACAGGGCTCTGGTGATGGGTCCTGTGCGGTTCTGGTTCCTGTGCACTGACCCCCATTCCCTCACCATCCTCCATCACCCCATGAGTACTTCCTACACCAACCTCTCCTTCCCCATCCCAGGCTTGCCCCGGTGTGTCCCAGTCTTGGCTACACCCCTAGCTGGGATCCTCTTTCTGCCAGTTCATGGCAAAAGCCTTGAAGACCCTGTGTGCTTCTGAGACAACAGCTCTCCTTGAGCAAGTTCTGGCCACCGTTGGCCCCAGTGAACTGTCCATGGTGCTGATTAAGTGATCTGTCCGTGGTGCCATTTAACTATGCCTCTGAACATACATAGCAGGAAGTAGGCACTAAATTGCACCCTAGCAAGAGGGACACGCTTTTAGGTTGCCACTGGGTTTTTTCTTCCTTTCTCAGAATGCCTTATGCCAAGTCAGACCCTTGCTTTATCTAGATCACTATTGCCAGCACTGATTGGCAGCAGCTGTCTGGGGTTTCAGGGAGGAAACATTCCCTACCCACCCTGGAGAAGTGAGGATTGAACTTGCTGCCTTCTACATGCAAAGCCATTGCTTTATCACTGGACCTCAGCCAGAATGCAGTTGGTTCCATGGTGTGCGAAGGGGGACTTCATTTGCCTCTCCTGAATCCGCTGCCCATCAATCATAAGAGCATAAGAAGAGTCCTGCTGGATGAGACCTGTGGCCCATCTAGTCCAGTGTCCTGTTCTCACAGTGGTCAACAAGTGAGCAAAAGAACACTCTCTCCTCTTGAAGTTTCCAGCAGCTGGTATTCCATCGCTTCTTCCAACCGTGGAGTCATGGCTAGTAGCCATTCATATTTTTTAAATCTGATTTTTATTAAATTTTCTGTTTTACAATTCCAGATAAACATTTTACATACTTAAGATATCAATGCCTCCCCTTCTTCTCTTTCCATAGTTTATTTTACATATCATAAATCCCTGCATATTTTACAAAAACTATACCAATCCGTGTTCCATTATTGCATCCATCAAAACTTATTTACACTGTTGAATTTATCTTAATGCTGCCAGCGTTTTCAGCCATACACAGTTATTTCCCACATATTCAATAAACGTTTTCCAATCTTCTTTAAACGTATGTTCTTCTTGTTCTCTTATTCTATATGTGAAGTCTGCAGGTTGCGCATATTCCGTCAGCTTAAGTTGCCATTTTTCTTTGGTTGGGACCTCGCTCGTTTTCCATTTTTGAGCTAACAAAACACGGGCCACAGTTGCTGCACACATAAATAAGCTTTTATGACACCTGGGAATTTCAGTCTGGATTATCCCCAACAGAAAGGACTCTGGGGTTTTTTGGGAAAGTAATTGAAACATTTTTTTCAATTCATTATAGATCATTTCCCAATACTCTTTTACCCTTTTATATGTCCACCACAAATGAAAGAACATTCCCTCCACCTCTTTACACTACCAGCACTTATCTGATTTGGACTTATACATTTTGGCAAGCCTACTCGGAGTTACATACAATCTGTGAATCATTTTCAGGTAGTTCTGCTTCAAAGAATAACATGCTGTAAATTTCAAGTCGCTTTTCCTGGAACTCTGGCTAGTAGCCATTCATAGCCTTATAGTTCACCATGAATGTCTACAGTCCTTTTTTAACAGTCCAAGCTTGTGGCCATTTCTGCATCCTGCAGGAGCGACTTCCATAACAGAACTATGCACCGCATGAAGAAATTCATTATTTTATCTGCCCTGAATCTTCCAACATTCAGCTTCGTTGGACGTCCACAAGTTCTGAAAGACCCATGACACTTTTCAGAAATGATAGCTCTTGCCTCTCCGTGGCTGGGAGGTCATGTACTAGCCTTGGATGACGCAAGAGCACCTTCTAAACAAGAACACAGCCTTAAGACTACTGTGATGGCCTGGGATTCAGACTCAGATGCTGAACCTGAGGGATCCCAGCCTGCACAGGATTCCCCACCTCCAAAACCAGCAGAGCCGGGGCTTGGGCCTGAGTCTGAAGGGTCCTCACCTGTGCTGGATCCTCAGGTGTAGATCTGCTGAGTCTGCTCTGGCTCCTGATGGGATGGAAGACCCATTGCCTGCAGGTGCTCCACTCCCAGCCCTGCCAGGGGAAGCTGAGGTTGCCTCTGGGTCTGGTAACCCTCCAGCCTCTCCGGAGCTGCAGAGGCAAAGGGCAGAGAGGCAAAGGGAACTGAGTTCCCACAGGAGGAGTGCTCGCGCCTCCAAGCCAGGAGAGGCGAGTCACCAGAGGATCGGGGACGCCCTATGCCTCGAGGCAGATAAAAGCCGGCCAGCCCCAGCCCCAAGTTGCAGGAGCAACATTGTTGGATACCAGTTCCTGCTTGAAATCTGTCCTGCCTGAGCTCCTGACCCGCCCTGGTTCCCTGCTTGCCTACCTGTTCCTGACTTCGCCTGACTCCCTGCCCTGCACCCAGCTTCAGTTATTACGGACTGCCTTTACGTTACCCCTCTGACCATGGACTGGACTTGGACCTCGCATTTCGGATACCCCACGGGACCAGCACAACTACAAAACCCACAATGCAGTGCGACTGAACATAGATGCAAAGCTGGGGTGGTGTTGCCTCTCAGGTTCTGCCCCTCACTCGATGTGTTGGTGCCAGATAAATTTGGAGGAGTAGACGATATATTGTTCTGAGATGCAACCTTTTGGGGGCTGGGGGGGGGGAGAGAAGTCAGTGCATCACAGAAGTCTGGTTGCATTGTGCCATTGCAGCCACCTCCCTCCAGCAAATTCGGCAACAAGTTCCTCCTTCGCCATTACCACCATCGCCCTGTGGCGTTGCATTAATGTTTCAGCCTCCGCATGCCCGCTGCCTCCAGCTCCTCAGCCTGCAAATTGGGTCTGGGAACTGATTGAAAATCTAGGCCCATCAGCAAAGAACAAGCAGATTTAATTAAACATAACCTTCCCCTTAGCAAGAAAATAAAATGCATTCTCCTGATAGAACTATTAGTATTTACCACCCCGCCCCCTCGCGCTTTTGTTTGGACATCCCTCCCCCCTCCCTGCTTTCCCTTTTTAATACCTCTTCCTTTTTATTGTCTACGACTTGGAATAAGCTCGATCTGATTTACATAAATGAGCAGGAGGATCTGTGGAGTTGGGCGGGGAGGGGATGAAAAGAAAGAGGCAGCCATCTCTTGGGGGCAGGTGGTTGCTTGGAGTTAAGGACAAAAGGAACAAGGTATTTATATGTGGTTGGCGTGTGTGCTGTGGGTGGGACGAAGGTACCTAGCATCTCAGTGGAAGGGCAGTAATTTAGTTGCACAATAAGTGTGTGTACTTGGCACGCAGAAGGCCCTGGGGTCTGATTCCTAGGAATCATAGAACTGTAAAATTGGACGACACTCCCAAGAGTCATCTGGTCCAACCCCCTGCAATGCAAGAATCACAGCTAAGGAATCCACGACAAGTGGCATATCCAACCTCTGTTGAAAAACTTCCAACAAAGGAATGAAAATATGAAATTTACGGCATGTATCACCTTGAAAGAGAATGTACAAAAAATGGATGTATAGATGGTACTTAACACCGGTTAAGCTGGCAAAAATGTATAGGATGAGTGATAATCTATGTTGGAAATGTAGAAAGAAAGAGGGTGGATTTTATCATATGTGGTGGACATAGAATCATAGAATGGGCTTGAGGGCATCCTGATTGGATGATGGGCTTGAGGGCATCCTGATCAAGTTTGCAGATGACACCAAATTGGGAGGGGTGGCTAATACCCCAGAGGACAGGATCACACTTCAAAATGACCTTAACAGATTAGAGAATTGGGCCAAAGCAAACAAGATGAATTTTAACAGGGAGAAATGTAAAGTACTACACTTGGGCAAAAAAAATGAAAGGCATAAATACAGGATGGGTGACACCTGGCTTGAGAGCAGTACATGTGAAAAGGATCTAGGAGTCTTGGTAGACCACAAACTTGACATGAGTCAACAGTGTGATGCAGCAGCTAAAAAAGCCAATGCAATTCTGGGCTGCATCAATAGGAGTATAGCATCTAGATCAAGGGAAGTAATAGTACCGCTGTATTCCGCTCTGGTCAGACCTCACCTGGAATACTGTGTCCAGTTCTGGGCACCACAGGATACTGACAAGCTGGAACGTGTCAAGAGGAGGGCAAAGGCCTGGAAACGATGCCTTATGAGGAACGGCTTAGGGAGCTGGGTATGTTTAGCCTGGAGAAGAGAAGGTTAAGGGGTGATATGATAGCCATGTTCAAAGATATAAAAGGATGTCATATAGAGGAGGGAGAAAGGTTGTTTTCTGCTGCTCCAGAGAGGCGGCCACGGAGCAATGGATTCAAACTACAAGAAAGAAGATTCCGCCTAAACATTAGAAAGAACTTCCTGACAGTAAGAGCTGTTCGACAGTGGAATTTGCTGCCAAAGAGTGTGGTGGAGTCTCCTTCTTTGGAGGTCTTTAAGCAGAGGCTTGACAGCCACCTGTCAGGAATGCTTTGATGGTGTTTCCTGCTTGGCAGGGGGTTGGACTGGATGGCCCTTGTGGTCTCTTCCAACTCTATGATTCTATGATTTGGGTCCTGCCCTCCGGAGCTGGAGAAAACAAGCTTGCTCCACCGGGAAAGCCTTCAGATATTTGAAGATGGCTCTCACATCTCCTCTCAGTCTCCTCTTTCCCAGACTAAACATACCCAGCTCCCTCAACCGTTCCTCACAAGGCTTGGTTTCCATGACCCTTGGTCGCCCTCCTCTGCACACCTTCCAGCTTGTCGATATCCTTCTGAAACTACTGTTCCCAGAACTGTACATTGGACTCCAGGTGTGGACTGGCCAAGGCAGAACAGACTCTTGCTTCCCTTGGACCCTGGACTTCTGTAACCACCCAGGGAGGGTGCAAATCAGGGCCGGTGAGGGGTGTGGCCTGCAGCCAAGAGATGTGGCAAAATCTGGGGAGAGTTCCAAGTGCAGAGAGAGAAGACTGGAGCCCGGGACCCTGAGCTTCATGTAAATGGGAGGAGAAGCACTTGGAGGGAGAAATGGAAAGACAAATGTTTCTTTTTGAGAAATGTAATGTGATCTAGGGATGGGAGCAACGGGAAGGAGATGAGGGCGGGGGGAGAGAGGGCTGAAGTGGGATTACGATTTCTAAAGTTCACTGGGTCCCCAGTGGCCCTTAAGAGAGAAAAGCTTTCTGTGGACCGGGCAGGGAGCCAAAGATCTCTGTTTGAACGTGAAATAAAATATGATCTACGTGGGAGCAGCTAATGCCTCTTTCGCTGCCTTCTCCCCTCTCCTTTATGCAGAGATGAAATGTCACACTCTCAGCTGCCAAGCACAGGGCTGCAGCTTCAGACATGGGATGGTTCACCTTCTCCAGGGAGTTGCTTGGCAACAGTTTGGTGGACGGCTTGAGCAGGACCCCAGTGGGATTCTAAGTTGGCCAGAGAGGCAGTGTGGCGTAGTGGTTAGAGTGCTGGACTAAGACATGGGAGACCAAGGTTCAATTCCCCACTGGGCCATAAAGCTCACTGGGCGAACCTACCTCACAAGATTGTTGTAATGTTAAAATGCGGGGGACGACGACGACGACGACGACGGAGGATCATGTTTGCCAATGTGAGGTCCTTGGACGAAAAGGTGGGTTCTAGATAATTCACTACATCTCATGCACATAATTTATTATACACAGTACTTTCCCCCCCTAGGGGTACTCAAGGGTACCCCATTTTTAAAAGTGTGGCACTTACTGTATCAACTTCGTGGTGAGTACTGCCACCTTTTTTTTCTTTAAAAAAGCACTGATTATACATTATGTTGTTTAACAGTATTTGTATACAGGCACCCCCAAACTCGGCCCTCCAGATGTTTTGGAACTACAATTCCCACCATCCCTGACCACTGGTCCTGTTAGCTAGGGATGATGGGAGTTGTAGTCCCAAAACATCTGGAGGGCCGAGTTTGGGGGTGCCTGGTATACCACTTCACTATAAATATACAAAGGATACAGAATCTGTATACATTAAAACTGTCAACCGTTTCCCCCAGCTCTTGATCAGAGTGATCAAGTGTAGAAAAGATGGCCAACTTCACATAACTTCTTACAAGCGTTTAAAAAAATAATCTGTGTCCTTTTTATTATGTATTTCGTGTTTTGGCTTTGCATTTTTGTGCTGCGAACCGCCCTGAGATCTTTTGATGAAGCGTGGCATTTAATAAATAAAAGAAATAAATAAAAGGATGCGATGACTGTAAGAACAAAAGAAGAACCTGCTGGATCAGGCCAGACGAGGCTCAACTAGTCCAACATCCTGTTTCGTAGCCAACCAGATGCCCCAGGGGGAAGCTTGAAAACAGGAACTGAGCACAAGAGCACTCTGGCCTCCTGCAGTTTCCAGCAATTGGCACTCAAAGGCAAAAACCATGAAGCACAGCCATTGTGGCTAGTACCCTTATTCTTCTCCAAGCCCAATCCCCTTTTAAAGTCACCCTCCATAAAACTGTAAGTTCAGCTTTGGTGAACTAGGGCATTGTGTTACTGTGTTGAGCTTCCCCCTCTCTCTGATAGTGATGAGGAACCTGGGGATGAGGGTCCCAGTACCCAATCTCCGAAGGCCATCAAGCAGGAAGCCAGAAAGAGTCCTGCTCTAAAACCTCCCAATTTCTCCCAATCAGGAAGAAGCCGAGGGGGGAAGAAGGGTCAGAGGGGGAAAGTGTTCACGTTAGAAGGTCACAGAGGAGCAATAAAGGCTCCAGAAAGGTTCGCTGTGCAAGGGGTTAGATCTTTTCACGTGTGAACTGTGGAACTCAGTCTAGTGATTTAGTGCTACCGTGATGCATTTATGACTGGTCAAAGCACTAAATCAATTGAATGAGTTTCATGGCGTCTGTGAGTGTTTCATCTCAAAGTGGAACTTCAATCGCTTCCAGAAACTCTGCAAAACGGACGGAAAGCTTCTAACGAGGTGCCTACACACGAGTATTCTCACGCAGCCAATTTGCACTCCAAAAGTGTGCCATTAAACCTGCTTACGTGGTGATACTTCTCATTATACCCTGTCTAGTGTGACATGATGACTTCCTGGCACCTTCAGAGGAATGAGAGGAGAGGGACCCATTCCCCGTATCTCGCTGCCAATGGGGTCCTCGTTTGGCCTTTTCACAGCATCTGAAAAATGCCGAGAACGGTCCTGAGGTTGGTGCACTGCTCATGTGTCCAAAATTGCCACAGGGAATTTGTGGCAAGGGATGATTGAGTGGCCTTATGTGACACAAATAGGGAGTTTCCGTTTCTGATGGACCAAAGGCTTCAGGGGAATATTCTGCTTCTGATCAAGGCACTCCTGTTGGGGCTTCAACAGCAGATACCTTCTGAGATCACAACCCAGGAACATAAGAAGAGCCTGCTGGATCCGACCATTGCCCAATATAGTCCAGCGTTGTTTCCTTACAGTGCCCAACCAGATGTCTGTAGGATACCCAAGAGCAGCACCCAAACCCAAGAACACTCACCCTTCCTGTTGTTTCCAGCAATGGCTGCTAGCAGCTGTTGACCGTCCTCTTCCCCATGAATCTGTCCAGTCCTCTTTTAAAGCCCTCCAGCTGGATGACCAACACTGCCTCCTGGGGCAGTGAGTTCCATAGTTTAACTAGGCACTGCAAGGACTTTCTTTCTTTTCTTTTTTTAAATATTAATATATAAACTTTATTCTCAATCAAAATTGATAATACAAAACAAAAGCAAACCATACAACACAAAACAAAAAAATACAACACACATCACAGGACCAACAACAAGCAACACACAACACACAAAACTCGTACACTTCTTCATATGTAACATAGATTCTGCTTATTCTTATTCTTAATCACAGTGCTCAAAAGGCATGGATATATATAAAAAGATACTCTGATTACCACACAAAAAATACAGTGATTACCATTTATACAATCGTCCTAAGCAGAAGAGAAAAACAAATACAAGACCAATTTAACTTCCTTAAATATAATTATCCACTTCCCTGTTCCTTCTCTCCTTTGATTCAGAATGATAAAATTTTACTAATCTCTGACACCTCTAAATCTACTACTTGTCCAAAATTATCTGGTCTTGTTCGTTATTATGTCCCAATATTTTTTTTTATTTGTATTACAAGAGTTAGTCCGAAACGTGTACCGTGATCGTGTCCCACTTTGCTTTTAAATAACATAAGAATCTATTCCACTCTTCAAAGAGTTTACTTATCGGGCTATCCTTTAGGTTCTCAGATAAATGTGCTAGCTCAATATATTCAATAGTTTCGAAAATCCATTCTTTCTTACTTGGGATTTTGTCATTTTTCCAATATGAAGCCACCAGGATCCTTGCTGCAGCGGATGAATATAGAAAGAACGTCCTGTGTTTTTTTGGGTATCTCTGGTGCTGTTATTCCTAAAAGGTAAGTTTCAGGGGATTTCGGGAATTTGATTGCTAAGATACCTTCCAGTTCTAAATGGATCTCATTCCAAAAGGTGCAAGGACTTTCTTTTATCTGCCCTCAATCTTCTGGCAATCAGCTTCATTGAGTTCCACCCATGAATTCCAGACCCTCCAAATGTCCCTATTTTCTAGTCCTGGATTTACAGAAGCCACTCCGGTTTCTGATTTGATCCTGGAATGTCCCGCTTTCCCTTAGGACATCCCTATTTTCACCAGAGAACTGTTGGAGGGTTTGGAGTTATGCGACCCCTCTGAGCCCAGCAGGTAAGTAGCTAAACAGCCTTTAGAAGACACCTGAAGACAGCTCCGTATAGGGACTTTAAAAAAATAATGTTTAATGTTTCATTATGTTTTTATGTATGTTGGAAGCCGCCCAGAGTCGCTGGGGCAACCCAGTCATATGGATGGGGTATAAAATAATAAAATTATGATGATGTAATAGGACGTCCCTGTTTTCATCAGAGAAATATTGGCAGGTATGGAGTTCTAGTGTTATGAGAGAGAGAGAGAGAGTAGGGATTACAGGACAAAATCTACCAAAGAAGATAAAGAATTTATTTATGTATGCTACAACTGCGGCAAGAGTTTTGTTAGCACAAAGATGGAAGAAGGAAGAAACACCAACAAAGGAACAATGGCAAGAAAAATTGATGAACTATGCGGAATTGGCAGAACTAACATATAAATTATGGGAAAAGGACAATCGGAACTTTAAGGAAAAATTATTTGAAAATTCTGGGTTTTTTTGAAAAAACAACGAAGAGATTTAGAATTATTGGCAGGCTTTGAATAAACATACACAAATTTTATTAGTAGAACATGAATATGAACAACAGGAAAATGATATTTATAATTGTATAACATGCAGAAATAATATGAAGTAACAAAACAGTTAGAGTAAGGGAGCTGATGGAAGTCCAGAAGAGGGGGGGAGGGGGAGGGGGGAGGGGAGGGGGGAGGGGGGAAAGGGGGGAATGCAATTGATTGTATTGTTGATAATTTGTATGGATTTGAAATTTTCTTAATAAAAAATTCTTTAAAAAATAAGAGAGAGAGAGAGAGAAACCCTTCCCTCAATACACTTTTTCCTTTTCAAAGAGAAGAAAAGGATGCTCTGAAATAAACTGACATCAAAAACAACTTTCCTTTCTCTATTCATATATATATATATATATATATATATATATATATAATTTCACCTCAAGCTAAACAAACGCATGCGCGGCTGACGGGGAGCGAGTTATGTGTACGGCATGATGGACAGGCAGGCGATGCAAAACAGCATTTTTCAATGCTGCTGCCTTTCGGATCTCCGTTTCCAGTCCGTTTTTCTCCCTGACACACGCGGGGCGGGAGGAAAAACCCAGCAATCACGTTATAATTATAAGTTAATTAAAGCTGAGGAGATCAAAGCCACTTTAGACAGATTAATGATACGCCAAATGCTGGAAATTTCACCAGTTTACGTATTAGCGACATTGTGGCAATGAGTGCGCGCCTTATTATTTTAAAGAAACTGCCGTTGTGTTCGCCAAGGCGGCCTTTTCATTCTCCCTCACCCCCCCACCCCCCACCTCTTTCTTTCCCTCTCTTGATGGATCAAGGATTTCTCAAGCACCAACAGCTGTGGGGATTTATATGTGGAGGAAAAGGAAACATTCAAATGGATTATCAGACAGAGGGGAGGAGAGAAGTAAATGTGTGTGTGTGGGGGGGGGGGGTTATAATAAAAAAAATAGTAGGAAAAAAGGAAATGGAAAGGGGAAAATCACATTTATTGAAGCACTGGGCTTCTAAAATTAGGCACAACGTATGCAGGAAATAAACCTTCCAGCCTGTGAACATCTCCAGTCAACTTATTTTGAGGGGTTGTGGGTGACATTTATAAGAAAGAGGCCTACATGAATTTGCTGGTTTGGAGTGGAGAATGCAGAGTTAAATCTTGGCCCTCCCTCGCCCAGGGGACAGTGTTGGTCACCAACTTGGCTGGTTTCAAAAATAATAATAATGAAAAATAAATTGGACAAATCACTGCTCCTCTCTCCTGGGACACTGCCCTGGTCCCCTGCCTCTGCCACAAACTCTCCAGAGCCCTGCCAGTCCCTGACATCCAGCAATGGCTGGAGAGCTGAAGGTTGTGCACCGCTGGGTTTAGACAGCGGTGAGCTAGATGGACCTGGGTCCTGATTCTTTACAAAGCAGATTCGTAGGTGGCTGTGTCTTAAGGGAGAGAGCATTGCTAGAGGACATCCTTTGCTTGCAGAAGATCGGAGATCCCGGGTTTAGTCCTTGACATTTCCTGACAGAATGATGCCAGACCAAGACCCCGTTGAAATACGGGCAGAATTGATGGGTGCATCATCTGAGCTGGAATAAGACTGGGTCTGATCCCTCCTCTGTGGGAGCTTCTTTTAAGCAGTTAAGTGGGAGTGAGAAGGAAGAAGGGGGAGAAAAAGGAGTGTGTGGTTGGAGGGTGGCTGGCGATGAGTGCAGAGTTCCCCCGGGAGATTTCCCTGAGATTGGAAGGATGCTCCATTAGGCTTGGGGTGTGAAGGCACCGGGAACTCACTGTCCCTTTGTGCCTGTTAAGGGAAAGGAGTGTGAAGAAGTGTCTGCTGCCTCCCTTAGTGGCCCAGTCCCCAAACTTTTATGCTGCAGCTAGAGAAACAGGAGCTCCTTGAAGCTGGAGAGAGGAAGGAAATGCCCAGTGCTTCTGCTGCATCAAGTATGCAGTGCAATCTCAGAGGGTTTTACCTATAAAGGGGCATAAAACCCTGATTGTTTGCCTCTTGCACTTAGAAAGGATCCCTTGTTGTTTGGATTTGTTTGGTCATCGCCAAAGCTTTGAGAAAACGAACACGCTGACTCTGAAGTGATGTCTCCTCCGAAGTCCTTGCCGTGCAAAGCAAATGCACTTTTATAGAACTGTAGAGTTGGAAGGGGCCCAAGGAGTCATCTAGTCCAACCCTCTGCACTGCAAGAATCACAGGCAAATGTTTCCTGATTCATGGCCACCCCATCTCTGTTCAAAAACCTCCAATGAAGGGGAGTCCACCACCTTCCACGGTGGTCCATCCCACTGTTGAACAGCGCTTGCCATCAGGAACTTCTTCCTAACATTTAGTCGGAATCTTATATCTTGTCATTTGAATCCATTGGATTCCATTTGAATCCTGCCCTCCAGAGCAGCATAAAAAGAAGCTTGCTCCTTCTTCCATGTGACAGCCTTTCAGATATTTGAAGATGGCTATCATATCACCTCTCAGTCTCCTTTTCCCCAGGCTAAACATCACTAGCTCCCTCAACCATTCCTCATGGTTTCCACACTCTTGATCATGTAGGCCACCCTGCTTCTCACTTGTTCCCATTTATAAATATCCTTCTTAAATATATGCCTGCTTAACTATCATGGCAGCCTGGGACGCGGGTGGTGGTCTAAACCACTGAGCCTAGGACTTGCCGATCGGAAGGTCGGCGGTTCGAATCCCCATGACAGCGTGCGCTCCCGTTGCTCGGTCCCAGCTCCTGCCAACCTAGCAGTTCAAAAGCACATCAAAGTGCAAGTAGATAAATAGGTACCGCTCCGGCAGGAAGGTGCACTGCTCTGGTTCGCCAGAAGCGGCTTAGTCATGCTGGCCACATGATCCGGAAAAACTGTCTGCGGACAAACGCCAGCTCCCTAGGCCAGTAAAGCAAGATGAGCACCGCAATCCCAGAGTCGTTTGCGACTGGACTTAACTGTCAGGGGTTCTTTACCTTTAAAAAAAAAAAAAAACAACTATCATGGCAACACTCTGAAAGGTTATTGGAAACTGTAGTTTGGTGAGGGTGCTGAAAAATTCCCTCCCTGGGAAGTCTAGTCCCATCTCACATTACTATATTTCTCGGGGATCCTGGAAGAGAGATAATGATGGCAAAATTAACTGGGAACCATAGTGTAGGTCATGTCATGCTATCTGGCATGAATGTAGTCCAAGAGACATGGAGGGTGGAAGGTTGGTGAAGGCTGTGTAAAGGCAATACTGATCGAGTAAACATTGCCCCAGCTCTTAATAGCCTTTTGAATCTGACTTTGCAGCATAGGGAAGAAGAAGAAGAAGAAGAAGAAGAAGAAGAAGAAGAAGAAGAAGAAGAAGAAGAAGAGTTTGGATTTGATATCCCGCTTTATCAGTACCCGAAGGAGTCTCAAAGCAGCCAACATTCTCCTTTCCCTTCCTCCCCCACAACAAACACTCTGTGAGGTGAGTGGGGCTGAGAGACTTCAAAGAAGTGTGACTAGCCCAAGGTCACCCAGCAGCTGCATGTGGAGGAGCAGGGAATCGAACCTGGTTCACCAGATTACCAGATTAGGGGAAATGTGCTTGCTAATTGATTGGGATCACTATTCCAGAAAGAAGGCAGCAAGCTTTTTTGGGTGGAGTGATGTTGTAGAGCACAGGTGGGTTTGAAGGGAATACATCACCCTTGCTCAGAAAGCATTGTTTTCCAACCAAAATCAGTTTGGGTGAGCATCTGCAGTTGACATCATTCCTCTGAACTGGAGTCACTCTTTTTGGGATATGGGGTTGTCCCCGCCTCCCTCCCTCTTGCGATTTAACCTTGAATGCATCCAAGGACCATCTCATTCTTTTCTCCTTCATCCCAAACCTAGATTCCACAGGTCTAGGCCAAGCTGCGTTCCTGTCTCACTTCTGCCAGTCTAAAGAGGATCCTACCTTCTCCTTGCATTGGCCCCCTCCTGAAATCTGCCGGCCATTTAGCCGACTCTTAGCATCTGGGACTGGTTGGAGTCTTTCAGCACACACACACACAGTCTGTCGGAAGAGGACAATAAAAGAGGATTTGTTTCTCTTTCCTTACAGAGGTATCCAGACAACTGCCACTGGGATCAATATGTCAGCACGAGTTATGGAGCAAGATCACCCGCTGGCTTTTGACAAGGTGTTAGACAATGAGTATATTTACCCCAGGACATCACAAGGCAGCATTGATTTATGGTGAATAATTGGGAGGGAGGGAAGGAGAGGAGACAAAAGACTCTGAAGCTGCTAACTTTCTTCAGCTGCTCAGTTTGCGCTGTCAAGAGTGGACCTCTGGGTCACCTTTTGGTTAAGTTTTTTTCTTGGAGGCCAGCCTCATAATGATGATGATGATGATGCTATTATTTATAAGCCACCCATCTGACTGGGTTGCCCCAGCCACTCTGGGCGGTTCCCAAAAGAATACAATTAAACATCAAACATTCAATCCTTGTAGAACAGAACGAAGATTGTCTTGTTCAGTCTTGCCTGGCTGCAACCAGATGTTCTGGAAAGGCGTCTCCATAACTTTAGGAAATTTTGGGACAGCTTACTTCAGCTCAAACCTGTTGTGGAGCATAAGAAGATTCCTGCTGGATCAGGCCGGTGGTCCATCTAGCCCCACATCCTCTTCTCACGATGGCCAGATGAACATAAGACATCATGAAGAGCTTGTTGGATCAAGCCTACTGGGTTCTACCTAGTCCAACATCCTAGTCCGACATCACAGCGGCCAGCCAGAGGCCCCAATGGGGAGCCGGCAATCAGGATTCAAACCCAGCTCGAGCCCTCTCCCTGTCCTGTGGTTTCCAGCAATTGCAGTGCCCACCTACCCACTTTACCTCTTAGGAACAACCTTCTTTCATAGAATCATAGAATTGCTGAGATCAAAAGGGCCTCCTTTGGCGTAAGAAAAGTCCGTCTGAACTTCAGTATTGAAATCCACATGCCTCTCAGAGGAATGGAAGAAGATTCCTGCTGCATCAAGCCAATGATCTGTCTAGTCCAGCATCCCGTTCTCAATGAAAATATGGATGTCCTAAGGAAAAGTGGGGCATTCCGGGATCAAATCAGAAAATGGGATGGCTTATATAAATCCAGGCCTGTCCCTGGAAAACAGGGACACTTGGAGGGTCTGCAATACCCTATACCAGGGGTAGGCAACCTAAGGCCCATGGGCCGGATGCGGCCCAATCGCCTTCTCAATCCGGCCCGCGGACGGTCCAGGAATCAGCTTGTTTTTACATGAGTAGAATGTGTGCTTTTATTTAAAATGCATCTCTGTGTCCAGGGCGGCTGTCTACCAGCTCCATCTGGTACGCAGGCTGAGACCCTACCTGCAGACTGTCTTGCCAGAGTGGTGCATGCTCTGGTTATCTCCCGCTTGGACTACTGCAATGCACTCTACGTGGGGCTACCTTTGAAGGTGACCCGGAAACTGCAATTAATCCAGAATGCGGCAGCTAGACTGGTGACTGTGAGTGGCTGCCGAGACCACATAACACTGGTCTTGAAAGACCTACATTGGCTCCCAGTACGTTTCCAAGCACAATAGACCTTTAAAGCCCTAAACGGCCTCGGTCCTGTATACCTGAAGGAGCGTCTCCACCCTGATCGTTCAGCCTGGACACTGAGATCCAGCGGCGAGGGCCTTCTGGCGGTTCCCTCACTGCGAGAAGCAAAGCTACAGGGAACCAGGCACAGGGCCTTCTCAGTAGTGGTGCCCCGCCCTGTGGAACGCCCTCCCAGCAGAAGTCAGAGAGATAAACAACTATTTGACATTCAGAAAACACCTGAAGGCAGCCCTGTTTAGGGAAGTTTTTAACCTGTGATATTTTAATGTATTTTAATATCTGTTGGAGGCCGCCCAGAGTGGCTGGGGGGACCGAGCCAGATGGGCGGGGTACAAATAATAAATTATTATTATTATTATTATTATTATTATTATTATTATTATTATTATTTGTGGGGCATAGGAATTCGTTCATTTTTTTCCTTCAAAATATAGTCCAGCTCACCACATGGTCTGAGGGACGGTGGACCAGCCCACGGCTGAAAAAGGTTGCTGACCCCTGCCCTATACACTACTCCACATTGATAGGTTTGGTTACAAAGCAGTGTGAGGACCCAAATGACAGGCCCTCCAAGTGTCCCTATTTTCCAGGGACAGTCCCAAATTTACAAAAATAAAAAAATACTAGTTTCTGATTTGATCCTGGAATGTCCTGTTTTTCCTTAAAGGTAAAGGGACCCCTGACCATTAGGTCCAGTCGTGTCCGACTCTGGGGTTGCAGTGCTCATCTCGCTTTATTGGCTGAGAGCCGGCGTACAGCTTCCGGGTCATGTGGCCAGCATGACAAAGCTGCTTCTGGCGAACCAGAGCAGCGCACGAAAATGCCGTTTACCTTCCCGCCAGAGCAGTTCCTATTTATGTACTTGCACTTTGACGTGCTTTCGAACTGCTAGGTGGGCAGGAGCTGTGAGCAAGCAACGGGAGCTCACCCCGTTGCAGGGATTCGAACCGCCGACCTTCTGATCAGCAAGCCCTAGGCTCTGGTTTAACCCACAGCGCCACCTGGGTCCCTTAGATATTAGGATATCCCTAATTTCATTGCAGAAATGTTGGAGGATGTGGAGTTCTCCAACCGTTGAGCCATCTAAAGGCAGTCCTGTATAGGGAAGTGGTTTTTTTAAATGTTTTATTATGTTTTCTATACATATTGGAAACCTCCCAGAGTGGCTGGGGAAACCCAGTCAGATGGGCAGGTTATAAAGAGTAAAATTAGTATTATGGAATAGGATGTTCCTATTTTTAAATGGAGAAATGTTGGAGCGTATGCAATGATTCACAGTCTCGGACATGGGTCAAGCACGTTGTGGTGGCCTTATATATACTGTATATACTCTGGATCTCTGGATGTGAGTGCAAGTGACCCAGGGAGGCCCGAGCTGGTAAACGGTGGCTTTCCCAGACACGACAATGACCCGGCAGCTGCAGATGTGACGGGAACAGCTGTTTTGCCTGGCTGGGGAATGTGTGTGCGGCACTTTAGATAGAGGCCAACAGCTGTCGCCAAAAGCTTTTGGAGAAGGTGGTTTTGAAAGTCGAGGGTTCAGCACTCGCATCTACGAGGGGGAATTTGCATTAAGCTGTATTCAATTTTTCAAATGGTTGTGGTTTTTTTTTGTCGTTTCATCTCTTTTTGGTTTAAAGACAGACGAGAAAAAGAAGAGATGTGTGTGGGTGTGGGTGTGTGGGTGTAATCACGAAGGACCTGGAATATGAATGGAAAGCCTGTGCTTGTGAACAGGCTGCTACAAGCACCCCATGGCAGACCAGGAAGGGTGCTCTGATTTTTTTTTTAAATAGCATATGAGACTGCCTTATACCATACAGCTTAGTAATGTCAGCACGGACTAGTGGCCGCATTTCTCCAGGGTTTCTCCCTGGAGACGCGAGGAATTGAACCCCAGACCTTTTGCATGCGAAGCGGCTGCTCTGCCACTGAGCTTCGGCCTTTGCCTTAAGACAGGCATAGGCAAACTCCGGCCCTCCAGATGTTTGGGACTACAATTCCCATCATCCCTAGTGGTCAGGGGTGATGGGAACTGTAGTCCCAAACATCTGGAGGGCCGGAGTTTGCCTATGCCTGTCTTAAGACATAGCAACAAAGGAAGCTTCCAGTGTGGTGTAGTGGTTAAGAGCGGTAGACTCATAATCTGGTGAACCGGGTTCACGTCTCCGCTCCTCCACATGCAGCTGATGGGTGACCTTGGGCTAGTCACACTTCTCTGAAGTCTCTCAGCCCCACTCACCTCACAGAGTGTTTGTTGTGGGGGAGGAAGGGAAAGGAGAATGTGAGCCGCTTTGAGACTCCTTTGGGTAGTGATAAAGCGGGATATCAAATCCAAAGTCTTCTTCTTCTTCTCTTCTTCCTTGTGCAGAGTCAAACCTTTGGGTCCTCCAGCATTGTCTACAGTAGGTCTGGCAGTAGGTCTCTGGGGTTTCAAGCAGGGAGTTTCTCCCACTCCTGAACGCATCACCTAGGCCAGGAACATAGGAAGCAACTTTATATTGAGTCAGATCCTGGGGTCCATCAAGCTCAGCATTGTCAACACTGACTGGCAGCAGCAGCAGCAGCAGCTCTCCATGGCTTCAAGTAGGAGTCTCCATACTTGGAGATGCTGGGGATTGAACCTGGTAGAGCAAGTCTGCTGCTCTACCACTGAGCTTCAACCCTTCCCTGAATGCATCATTCTAGGTGAGGAACATAGATTCTCTGCACTGACTGGCAGCAGCTCTTTGGGGGGGGGGGGTAAGAAAAAGAACCTTTATTTGCATCAGCCACTAGTCACAGCAATAAAATAAAATAAAATGTACAGAAGATAGAGGTAAAAACTTAGCTTATTGGGAAATGATATATAATGAATTGAAAAGGATGTTCAAAATAACTTTAAAAAAAAAAACAACAGAAGCTTTTCTCTTGGGAATTATAGGGACAGAACTACCTAAATTGTATGGAAATTTATTTATGTATGCTACTACAGCAGCAAGAATGTTACTTGCCCAAAAGTGGAAAGAAGCAGAAGTCCCAGAAAAGGAAGAATGGATACAAAAACTCATGAATAAGCAGAAATGGCGAAACTTGGTGGAAGAATAAGAAATCAAGATAGCAAACTTTTTAATAAAAGAATGGAAATGGTTTATTGAATATTTACAGATAAATCGTAAACAGATAAAAAACATTTGCAGGATTAATGTAATAACTTACGGTTTCATAAGAGTATACATTTACAGTAGATAAATAAATGAGCAAGTTAAATGAACTTGGATATGCAGAAAATATTTAAAAAATTACGGTAATTGAAGGAACTGCAGAAAGAGGAGGAAGGAAGTCAAAATTTGGAAATGTTAAATTGATTGTAAAACTAATGAAACGTATAAATTTGAAAAATATAAATAAAAAACTATTTAAAAACTTAACTATACAAAATACATTCTGGAGGTTTACATTAATAATCAAATAATAGATCTTATTCTAATTGCCCCTGCTAATTGTTTGTTGCAGTTTTATCTTGATCTGCTAGAATAAAGGACACAGTAGCAATGGTTGAGAGACCTGGTATGGATAGTAGTAGAGGATTAATAACCTCCTTAAATCTTTATCAATAGTGCAAGACAGAAGCACATGAGCTACTGATTCAATACTGCCATCTCTGCATGGACGGCTCTTTGGGGTTTCTCTCCCAACTCTGAAAGCATCATTCTAGTCCCTAGGCTACGGACATAGGAAGCCACTTTATACTGAGTCCATCTCACTAGCTACCAATTAGTTTCTGCACGCAATTCAAAGTGCTGGTATTGACCTATAAAGCCTTAAACAGGACTGCAATACCTTAAGGGCCGCCTCTCTCCGTATGAACTGACCCAGACTCTGCTTTCAGAATCTGAGGCCCTTCTCGGTGTGCCTCCTTCACAAGAGATCCAGAGAGTGGCAACACAGGAACGGGGCCTTTTCTGCAGTGGCTCCCCGCTTGTGGTATGCTCTCCCCAGGGAAGCTCACCAGACGCCTTCATTATACATTGGGCCAGTCCATTGGCGACAGCCAGAACTACAGAGAGAGCTGGAAGGTGTGTCCAAAGGGCAACTGAGGAGGCAGAAACACCCCAAGATGAAGGCAAGAACACAAGGAGAGGCTGCTAGATCAGGCCAATGGCCCACCTAGACCAGCATCCTCTTCTCACAGTGGCCATCCAGGTGCCACTGCAAGCAGGACCCGAGCTCAAAAGCAACTCTCCCCCCCTCTGGTTTTCAGCAACTGAGATTCAGAAGCATTGAAGAGCCGTCTTCACGAGCAGAACTCATTTGGAACATCTTTCCAGCATCATTCCTTGCACGCATGATGTCATCCTGCGCGATGCTCGTGCCGCGGCAGCCCTGCCGCTTAACGCTCCTGCTATTAACATACATTTTGGGTTGTGGTTTGAGCAAGCGCTTGAGCTTAAAATACATGACCTAGTTTTCCCTCGGAATCACTTTCAGCCTAAATCTGCCTCGTTTGGATTTTCTGAATCTCTGAGCATTGCAAAGAAACTTGGTTTGGGCCAGGGGAGAGAGCGAGAGAGCGAGTTCTCCTTCTGCTTCTGGGTGGACCTGTGTGGATTGCAGTGGTGGGCCGGGTGGGACCGACCGGCTGGGTGAAATGCAGGGAGCCTGACAGTAGGTGGCGCCAGAGCCAATGACGGGCAGAGCCAATTTAATTGTGGGTTTTGTTCCTAGCCTCCTCCCGCTTCCCACTGAGTTCTATAAGGGCAAAACCAGGACTAAGGAGGAGGAGGACACTGACAACCAGTTTCACCATGCCTCACCCATGGACTGGTTGTAGTAAGTAGATAGGCAGGTGAGGGCCTGGATGCAGGCAGAATGGGGGTGGTGGGGCAGTGCCCCATTAGTTCTAAGGGGCAGCACATGGTGCCTTTGGCTTAGAGTCATAGAATCGTAGAGTTGGAAGGGACACTGAGGACCATCTAGTCCAGCCCCCTGCAAAGCAGGAATATGCAGCTGTCCCATATGGGGATCGAACCTGCAACCTTGGCATTATCAGGACCACACTCTAGCCAACTGACCTATCCAGGCTGCTTCTTTTGGAACCATCAGTTGATTCTCAAAGTGCTGCTAAGGGGGCTTTGCAAGACCCTCTGGTCACTGGCACTTCCCAGGCTATGTATTTGCGAGCAAATGGTTTGATCAGTGGTGTAGCAAGGGCGGAGCATAGGGGGCGGGGCGCCCTGGGTTCTAGGGGAGGGGGGTGACAAGTTGGCAGCCCCTCCTGCCACTCCCCAAGCTGAGCCCCACTGCCCGGTGGCTCGTAAGGTTGCCATGGGAGCAGCAGCCCGGACGGAGTGTGCATGTGCGGAATGTTGCACATGCGCACTCCGTCCGGACCGGCGCTGCTGCTCCTGCGGCGACCTTGTGAGCTGCCAAGCGATCACGAGTGGCGCGCGTAAGGCCGTGCTGCTTTTCGCGCACGGCAGCCCCACGAGCCGCCGATCGCTCAGCGGCTCCCCCAGCCGCCGCGGAAGCAGTAGCGCCGGCCCGGATGGAGTGCGCATGTGCGGGATTCCGTGCATGCACAGTGCGTCCTGATGTCACGACGCACGTCAGGACGCCCCGCCCCAGTGGGTGCCTCCGTTCGCTGCCCCGGGCGGCCGAAAGGCTTCCTCTGCCTCTGGGTTTGATTTTTCAACCTTGGGTGGTGTCCGCTGCTTGCCCTACTCAGAGTAGCCCCACTGATGCTAAGGAGCGTGCCTAACTTAAACCCATTCATTCCAAGGAATCTTCCCTGAACAGGACTTCGTTGCATACAAACCCACCCCCACCCCCTGTATTCGCGTAAGAACATAAGAAGATCCTGCTGGATAAGTCGAATCGCACACTGAGTTTAGCATCCTTTCCCCACGCGGTACCTATCCAAAATCAAGCTTGGGGCAGAGAAGAAGTCAAGGCAAGGACTCTCCTAGAGGACAGTCCGGCCTCTAATCATCCCCCAGATTCCCCAGTGAAATAACTTTCTGACCACCTTTGATGCCTGCATAGCAGGGGGTTGGGCCAGATGACCTTGCTTGCTGGCACCCACCTGTTTTGAGAAACAATGGAGTGCAGCACCGGGGGTGAAGCCAAACCACAGCAGACCTCCTTGGGGCGCAAGCCTGGGCAGTGTGTATGGAGGTCCTGGGCTTCCCCAACGACAACAGCCCCCTCTCATTCTTACTGATGTGGTCCAAAGGTAAGAAAAGCAATACACTTGGCACCAGTGGACGTTAAACAGCACAGCACAACACACTTGTTTCTGACCCCTCCTCCTCCTTCCCAATGTCACTACCACCATCCAATCGACAGACAGACCACCCACAAACACTACTGCTGGCTCCGCCGGCGGGTATACAGCCACGCCGGGAGGAATCGCCATTTTCGCGGTTTGCAACGTAGTGGCGCTGTGGATTAAACCACAGGCTTGCTGATCAGAAGGTCAGCGGTTTGAATCCCTGCGACGGGGTGAGCTCCCGTTGCTCGGTCCCAGCTCCTGCCCACCTAGCAGTTCGAAAGCATGTTAAAGTGCAAATAGATAAATAGGTAAACGGCGTTTCCGTGCGCTGCTCTGGTTCGCCAGAAGCAGCTTTGTCATGCTGGCCACATGACCCGGAGGCTGTCTTCGGACAAACGCCGGCTCCCTCGGCCTATAGAGCGAGATGAGCACGCAACCCCAGAGTCGGACACGACTGGACCTGATGGTTAGGGGTCCCTTTATCTTTACCTTTAATAAACAGTTGTAGAAACGAAGACAAAAACGGGAGGGACAAACGGAGAACACATAGACTGAACTTCAACGAGATAAGGTGTAAGTAAACATACACTTTCTCTTTCATACTGTATCTTACTTTTGCATTTCACCAAATCAGCCACAGCAAGGCGTGGCCGGGTCAGCTAGTTTTATATAAAAACATACATTCTACTCATGTAAAAACACCAGGCAGGCCTCACAAATAATCCAGAGATGCATTTTAAATAAAATGACACATTCTACTCATGTAAAAACACGCTGATTCCCGGACCGTCCGCGGGCCAGATTGAGAAGGCGATTGGGCCGCATCTGGCCCACGGGCCTTAGGTTGCCTACCCCTGCTCTACAGCACGTGCTGAAACCGCCTTTCTGACTGCTGGACCCACTATTGGTCTTGTCTGCTCAATCCACCAGAGCCTGTCTTCACATGCAGAGAAACTGCATCGATCTCTACAGTTCTATGACTATGATCTCACAAGCCACTTGCCAGTTTTAGCTGGAAAACCCCTCCCATCTTCTTCTGGGGACTTTCTAAATTCAGGGTTGCAAAACTGGCTCGAAATGGCTTCTCTTTCCCTGCCCCGCCTCCCCCAACCTCCCCGCTGGAAGATGTCGGCCTTCCAAGGGCTGGATGGAAGATTCCAGGCCATCAGGAAAGCATCCAGCCCCATTAAAGGACCATTAAGGGTCTCTTGTCAAAGTCCCCAGGCTGCTCATTAGAGGCCCATTCACAGACATGAGCCAAGCTCCTGACAAGGGTTTGGAGCAAGCATTCGCAAACTGGCACCTATTAAAAAGGTCCGAGAAATCAATAGTCTTCTGGTGCAGGATTTTGATCCTAATACGCCCTTTTTATTATGTATTTGTGGGCTTAAAATAGCTATAGGACAGCCATCGCTATTATGAAGGGGAACAGAGGCAGTGTAGAGCGTGAATGTCCCCATTTTCATCGGAGAAATGTTGGGAGGATGTAGAGCATCTGCTTTGCATGCATATGATCTCCTCAATGGCATCTCCAGGTAGGTATAAGGCCATGTACTTTGCTCCTGTTTAAATCAGCCCTTTATCAGAAAAAAAAAATGAGGACTAGAATCTTATTTAATTGCGGAAGTTCCCATGTTAGATCCCTGACATCTTCAGGTAGGCCTGGCAGAAGTTCCCTGCCTGAAACCCAAGAGAGCTGCTAACAGTCAGTGTGGACCATAATGAGCTAGATGGACTAATGGTCTGACTCAGTATAAATCACCTTCTTTATACTCCTTCCCACAATCCGGTTCTTCATGCCCTCCAACACTTCTCTAGTGAAAATAGGGATGTCCCATTCCAGAATAACAATAATTTTATTTTCTATACCCTGCTCATCTGAGCAGCTTTCAGCATGTGTAAAAACATTATAAAACATTAAACATTAAAAAACACACAACTTCCCTACCCAGGTCTGCCTTCAGATGTCTTCTAAAGGTTGCATAGTTACTTATCTCCTTGGTTCGGGGTGGGGGGTGGGGGTCACATAACTCCAACATTTCTCCGGTGAAAATAGTGATATCCTAAGGCAGTGGTGGCTAACCTTGACACTCCAGATGTTTTGGAACTACAACTCCCATCATCCCTGACCACTGGTCCTGTTAGCTAGGGATGATGGGAGTTGTAGTTCCAAAACATCTGGAGTGTCAAGGTTAGCCACCACTGTCCTAAGGAAAAGTGGGACATTCAGAAACCGGGATGGCTTCTGCAAATCTGTCCCTGGAAAATAGGGACACTTGGAGGGTCTGCTTCTCTCTCTCTCTCTCTCTCTCTCTCTCTCTCTCTCTCTCTCTCTCTCTCTCTCTCGTACTATTTGCCTTTTCTGTCTCTCTACAATTTCTCTGGCAGCTATGGAAGTCAATCTCTGAGGAGGCAGTGATGGAAACCCACCTAGAGGTATTCAAAAGAGGATTAGACAGATTCGTGGAGGAGAAAGCTGTCAGTGGCAGCTCGCCACGGTGGCAATGCTCTCCCTACACAGTTGGAAGCAGAGATGCTTCTGAATACTGTGGGATGTCATGCTAGAGCAGACATGTGGGGGAATGTTTGGTCCAGCCAGTCGAAAACTTCCTGTTTCCTCCTGGCTGGAGCATCCTTCCTTTGCATGGGACTAGAGGTAGGTGTGACCTTACCTGTCCAGGTAACAAAAAGGACAAGGCACACAGCACTCTCTCTCTTTTTGACTTCCTTCTTCGTTGGACCAGCTTTTTTAGCTAGGACTGCTATGCTAGCTTTCAGCTAGCATAAGCACTGGAACTATCCCCCCATAGGGGGTAGATCCACATGTACATATTTGTAACTAAGTCTGCCTTCAGGAATCCACCTGTGAACTGATGTGAGTAAACTTCTTTTATTGACTTTAAATAAGATTGTTGTGTCTTTATTTTTTTAAGAGTGATTAAAGGGAATTTACCAGGAATCTACAATTCAATCTGCAGACAGACTGAATTGTATAATAGTGAGAGGCTTACACAAGCCTGCAACCAGCTACAGTGGACCCTCGACTTACGAAGGTAATCCGTTCCGACGGGACCGTCGGAAGTCAAAAAAATCGTAAGTAGAGTCCCCATAGGAATGCGTTGGATAATGCATTCGTAGGTCGAAAAAACCTTTGCAAGTCGAGGAAACCGCATTTAAAACAGCCGCAGCTTACGATCGGAAGTCAAAAAAATTCGGAAGCGGCGGCCGCTTTGATCCCTCGTAACTCAAAAAACTCGTAAGTCGGGTCATTCGTAAGTCGAGGGATCACTGTATCTGCTGTGCATGCAAAGGGGAATGTAAACTCTCCTAAGTAAAGGAACTTGCTAGTGCAAGTCAGGAAGGATATTAATAAACAATATATCCTCTTCTGCCACCCTGAACATTCCAACAAATACCACTTGCAGGAAGGTACAGGAAGGAGAGAGTCCTGCCTTTGTGCTTAGATCATGCCTGAGGGTTTTTCCCAAGAGACACATCTGCTTGGCCACTGTGCTAACAGGACGCACACCCTCCAAGTGTCCCTCTTTTTCAGAAGCCATCCTGGTTTCTGATTTGATCCTGGAATGCCCCGCTTTTCCTTTAGGACGTCCCAATTTCCAGAGGAGAATTGACGAAGGGTACGGAATGGGACATCTCTCTTTCTTTATTCCTTTAATTCCAAAGTTCACAAGTTGAGCCTGCCGTTCCCGTTTCGGAAAACATCGTGTGCCCGCTTCTGAGATCTGTCTGGGCACTTAACAAGCTGGTGCCCATATGCTGCCCGTCGGCTCTGCTCATTCCGTGGGCGCCTGCCACAGCCAAGCGTCTGGCACGCTGTGGCTCGGAAGAGGCCATAACGAGGACCTGCTTCGCTGGCTCTCTGCCATTGGAAATGCAGAGGCCATTTTGGCAGCAGCCAAGGCAATCAGGGAGGCTGCCTTTGCAAGCTGGGAAGCAAAGTGGGTCCAGATTCCCCCACCTCACCACACCTGGGAGGCAGCCAGGAGCTCTTCAAATGCACATCTGCCCACTCCAGGCTCCCTGCTCTGCCTGGGAGGAAGGAAGGAATGGAAGACTTGCTGAATCAGGGCACGAAGAACCAGATAATCATAGAATTGTGGAGTTGGAAGGGATCCCCAAGGGTCATCCAGTCCAACCTTCTGCTATGCAGGAATCCCAGGAATCCCTGACAGATGACTATCCTAAAGGTAAAGGACCCCTGACAGTTAAGTCCAGTCGTGAACGACTCTGGGGTTGCAGCGCTCATCTCGCTTTACTGGCGAAACCAGAGCAGCGCACGGAAAAGTCACTGTGCCTCTCGGGCTTCCAATCGGAAGGTCGGCAGTTCGAATCCCTGCAACGGGGTGAGCTCCCGTTGCTCTGTCCCAGCTCCTGCCAACCTAGCAGTTCAAAAGCACACCAGTGCAAGTAGATAATTGGGTACCACTGTGGCGGGAAGGTAAACGGCATTTCCATGCGCTCTGGTTTCCATCACGGTGTCCTGTTGTGCCAGAAGTGGTTTAGTCATGCCAGCCACATGACCTGGAAAGCTGTCTGTGGACAAACACCGGCTCCCTCAGCCTGAAAGCGAGACGAGCGCCGCAACTCCATAGTCGCCTTTGACTGGACTTAACTGTCCAGGGGTCCTTTACCTTTTTTTTTTTTTACTTATTTGGGGTTACAGGAAAGCTGAGTAAGTGGTGACACGATCGAACTTTATACAAGGGTGTGTGTCAAGGAGACACTGGATAGAGAAACATTTTCCTTCCTCTCTCATAACGCTAGAACTTGTGGACATCCAGTGGGAAGGAAAAGGGGAGGGATTTAAAGGCGAAAATAATAACACCACCAATGCCATCCAAGTGGATAGCCCAGTCGGTTGGAGTGTGGTGCTGATAATCCCAAGGTTGCAGGTTCGATCCCCTTTTGTGGGACAGCTCCATATTCTTGCATCGCAGGGGGTTGGACTTGATGATCCTCATGGTCCCTTCCAGCTGTACAATTCTATGGTCTATGAATGTACCGGAGGGCAGCAGGTTAGCTTAGCAGGAGCAAAGCAGGCTGATATTGAATAACAGAATTGTAGAGTTGGGAGGGACCCAATGGGTTTTCCAATTGAACCCCTTGCAATGCAGAAATCACAGCTAAAGAACGCCTGGCTTGGGGAACAAATGAAGAGCTAGCTGCCCGAAGCAGCTGAAGGCAGGTCTTCCACTGGGCATTTCTGAATCCTTAAGAATTTTCTCTCTGCCCCTTATTAATCAAGCGACATGAGTCTTGAAGGCAGGGATGAACGCTCTTCTCCAGTTTAAGCTTCCTGGAACAATCAAGAGCCACTTGTAATATGTGGCAGATGCCAGAGGCACCGGGTATGCAGGGTGGCGAGATCGGTAAAGACCACCCCTCTCCATCTCTCTTGAACGGAGCGTTGCCTATAATCACCGCATCTTCTCCGTGTTGGTTTTGTTCCATGGTGCGTATTTAATTTTGAAAGCAGGAGGGAGAAAAACGTGAGTGAGACAAAGAGAGAGACACACGGAGAGAGAAATCAATGAACAGGAATCTTAAACGAAAAAGGGTTTGTGGATAATAAGGGCATAACTGGTGGCTCTCATTCTTAAGGCTTTTGATGCTAGGGGCAAGCCAAAAGGGGTGGCATCCCTGCTCCCTAAATCAGTATGCTCACTGGAGGATGAATAAGAAGAGAAATCCATGACTGTCGGGATGTGTATAGATGCAAGGATATATTTATAAGATATTCTTCTTCCTGCCTCACGTTTGTGAGCTCAGCAGAGTGCATCCCTTTGCAGCTTAAAAGGAAGCTTAGACGGGCTAGTTTAAGCAGAGGTTGGATGGCCATCTGTCGTGGATGCTTTAACCGAGGACTCAAAACAATGGCTTCAAATGACAAGAGAGGAGATTCCAACTAAACATTAGGAATAACTTTCTGACAGCAAGAGCTGTTCCACAGTGGAATGGACTCCCTGGAAATTTGGTGGACTCTCCTTTGTTGGAGGTTTTGTGCAGAGGCTGGAAGGCCATCTGTCAGGGATCATTTAGCTGCAATTCCTGCGTTGCAGGGGGTTGGACTGGATGACCTTTGGGGTCCCTTCCGACTCTTCAGTTCTATGAAATGTGCTCCCCATTATTTGCATATTGGCCCATTCAGACTCAGAGAAGAGCGTCTGAGATGCCTATAAGGAGGAGGATATTGAAAGCCGCTAAACTTAAACCGAAACTCTCAGTGACAGGCCTTCTGTCTGGGCTCCTGATTAATAGATGCTCCTTGAAATAAACCAAAGGCATAAACTGCCAAGGAACAACTTTGTATCATGGAGACGAGCTGTGTGAGCCCGTTGGTGGAGGTGTCTCTTGAAGTGAAATGATCTGTGTTGAGAATCTTTATCAACTTTTTTTTTTTTCAAAGTGATGATAAACATAGCCTGGTTCATTAATAACTCATCAGTGTGTGCCTTCTGATGCGGCACCGTAATACATTTTTAACCAATGGTTCTAAAACGAGCTATCATTGAACCCATTAGATTACATGGCAATGTATTGATTGCAGCGGCTATGCACATTATTTAAACGTTCCCGCTGAGGGAGGCCTTGCAGATCATAAGCCAACACATGTCTCTTTCTGCTAGTAGCCGAGTGCTGGAGGCAGCCCCAATATCTTCCCACCCTCGCCTCTGTAGGCAGGAAGCAATTTCAGAGAAATGAGAGGTCTCTGTAAGAACATAGCAAGAGCCTTGCAGGATCAGGGCCCATCTAGTCCAGCATCCAGTTCTAGCAGCAAAAGCCCCCAAACAGGATCTGAGCAGAAGAGCAACTCTCCCCTCCTGCGGTTTCCAGCAACTGGTATTCAGAAGCATTGCTTGCTCCGACAGCAGAAGCCAAGCCGAGCCACAGTGGCTACTAGCCACTAGTAGCTTTGTCCATGAATTTGCACAATCCTTTTCTAAAGCCACCCAAATTGGTGGCCGTCAGTGGCTCCTGCAGGAGTGAGTTCCACCGTTTAATAATGAAGAAATCCTCTCTTTTCTCACCCAATGCTCAGCTTCATTGGATGGACATGAGTTCTAGGACTCATCCACACAGCTGCAAATAAAACGCTTTAAATATGTTGTAAAGTGCAATATACAATTGTGGCACCAGAGGGCAAGAGTGAGCTATGCAAAATTCAATGTATTTTTCAAAACTGTTTTTTAAAAGCATTTTCACAATGTTTTTTATATGTGTGTAGATCCCATCCTAGTAATCGGAGGATACTCCAGATTATCCAGAAGGATACTGCGTTTGATGGTATCAAAAGCCATTGAGAGGTTGATGAGAATGAACAAGGACACATTTCTCTCTCTCTCTCTCAACAGTGGGGCTGCCATATTTCAAAAAGTGAAAATCCGGACACAAAAGTTGTTGAGCTTCTTTTTTTCCTTTAAAAAAAAAAAATAGACAAAAGGTTTTTTTTTCCTATTTTTTTTAAAAAAAATAATAGACAAAAAAAATCAACACTTCCAATATAGGCTGCCATATGCCGGGGTTTTCTGAAAATTTCAGATGTATGGCAGTTTCTGTGCCCAAACTGGACATATTTAGAAAATCAGTTTCCTCCCAGAGTGCCTTTTTGAAATGAAACCAGAACTGTATTCCAAAGGGCAGTCATACCATAGATTTGTATAGTGCCATTCTGGTATCTGCCGTTTTAGCTTCAAATCCTTTCCTAATGATCCCTAGCATGGAATTTCTCTTTTTCAGGGCCACCGCACACCAGGTCGACATCTTCATCGAGCGAGCTGTCAATCCATGCATCTTCCAAGGTACACTTTCTACCTGGTACATATGGCTTGTTGTGGTTGCTCATATTGGTACAGCACAGGACTGAGTCAAAAGGAGGGTGTGCATGGGTGGGGGGGGAAGGAAGGTTTGCACACATGCTGTGCCCCCTTGAACAATAGCTCATGTATGTAAATATACTTGCCCATGAAGAATGAGACAAGATGCTTTGCCCTCCCTATGACTTGACTTTATTCAACATCTTTATCAATGACTTGGATGATGGGCTTGAGGGCATCCTGATCAAGTTTGCAGATGACACCAAATTGGGAGGGGTGGCTAATACCCCAGAGGACAGGATCACACTTCAAAATGACCTTAACAGATTAGAGAATTGGGCCAAAGCAAACAAAATGAATTTTAACAGGGAGAAATGTAAAGTACTACACTTGGGCAAAAAAATGAAAGGCACAAATACAGGATGGGTGACACCTGGCTTGAGAGCAGTACATGTGAAAAGGATCTAGGAGTCTTGGTAGACCACAAACTTGACATGAGTCAACAGTGTGATGCAGCAGCTAAAAAAGCCAATGCAATTCTGGGCTGCATCAATAGGAGTATAGCATCTAGATCAAGGGAAGTAATAGTACCACTGTTTTCTGCTCTGGTCAGACCTCACCTGGAACACCAGTTCTGGGCACCACAGTTCAAGAAGGATACTGACAAGCTGGAATGTGTCCAGAGGAGGGCAACCAAAATGGTCAAAGGCCTGGAAACGATGCCTTATGTGGAACGACTTAGGGAGCTGGGTATGTTTAGCCTGGAGAAGAGAAGGTTAAGGGGTGATATGATAGCCATGTTCAAATATATAAAAGGATGTCATATAAAGGAGGGAGAAAAGTTGTTTTCTGCTGCTCCTGAGAAGAGGACACGGAGCAATGGATTCAAACTACAAGAAAGAAGATTCCACCTAAACATTAGAAAGAACTTCCTGACAGTAAGAGCTGTTTGACAGTGGAATTTGCTGCCAAGGAGTGTGGTGGAGTCTCCTTCTTTGGAGGTCTTTAAGCAGAGGCTTGACAGCCACTTGTCAGGAATGCTTTGATGGTGTTTCCTGCTTGGCAGGGGGTTGGACTGGTTGGCCCTTGTGGACTCTTCCAACTCTATGATTCTATGATTCTATGTAACTTTTTCTAAACTAAGTCTGCCTTCTGGGATCCTATGTGAACAGAGGTCTGTAAGTAAACTCTTTATACTTTTATAGAAGACTGTGTTGTGTCTTATCTTTTATTTGGGAATAAAGGGGGAAATTCCAGGACAGTTATTATAGAGGTTTTAGCGAACCTGATCAACGCATCTGCTGTGTAAGTTTAAAAAGGAAATGTAACTCTGCTAAATTGTGAGACTTGTTAACACAAGTTGGAATAGGATATAATAAACAATATATCCTCTCCTGCATCTCTGAACATTCCCACAGATGGACCAGTGGTCTGATGTGGCACAAAGCTGCTTCCTATGTTCTTACATCTTAAGGTAAGGGCCTGAACTCCGTGGTAGAGCCCCTGCTTTGCATGCAGAAGGTCGCAGGTTCAATCCCCAGCACCTCCAACTTCAAGGGTCACATAGCAGGTAAAGGCAGAGATGTGTCTCTGCCTGAGACCTTGAATAATCAGTCGCCAGTCCGAGCAGATAAACACCAGGCTACAGGGACATGTTGTTTTATCTGCTATAAGCCACCTTTTTATGTTCCTCAGGTCTGCAGGGGGTACAGCCCCTCTTAGCCCCTATTAATTAATTTCTTCCCCTCTGCAAAGGTGTCCATTGCTGCAGAGCCTGTGTTCACAGATGTTCAACATCCCAGGAGTTGATCGATTTGGCTGCTAAGCGTGTCAGATTATTAGCGGGGAAATTCATCTTGCAATGGCCGATGGCGGTGGGGGGGGGGTGGAGTTCTCTGTTGGCCCTCTGAGCCTTATTCCAAACCTCAGGGCAAGTATTTTCTTTTGCAATTTTTAATTTGGTTTTTTGCTTGCCCAAAGATCTACATCTCTGGTCCACTGTGCTGAGCCATTTTTCTGCCGGAGGCAAAGGACAATATGACACCTTCACCACCACCCGCATTCCAGGCACAGAAGGAAGCCAGATTGGCAGCTAACATAAGAACCAGTGGCCAACCAGATGCCCTGATGGGGGATTTCCCATTAAGAGGGTCTGAGCACAAGAGCCCCATCCCCTCCTGCAGTTTCTGTGGGAATGTTGAGGAAAGTAGGAGAGGATGTATTGATTAAATATTATCCCTCCTCACTCATGCTAGTGAGCAAGCAGCAGAGCACATTCCCTTGCAGGTTGCTGGGAGCAAGTTGATGGATTCGTTAGAATCATTTAAGTTGAGCAATCCATTGTGGCTTGTCCAGTCTGGCTTGTTCCTGGTAAGTTTCCCCTTTTATTTCCCTCTTAAAATAATAATAAGACGACAGTCTTGTTTAAAAGTAAGAGTAAAGTTTACTGAATTCGGTTCACAATAGTATTCTGAAGGCAGGCTTTGTCTTGTGGTTACAGTTACATTTGTAGAGAAAAGTCTGAGCTAGGTCTCAGACTTTCTGCCTTGTGGCTTCCATCCTCTGTAAGGATGAGCCATGTCAAAAAAGGCAAAACAGTAAGGAAGATGGCTGTGTGACTAGCTCTTTTATAGTGTCTGTCAGGGTCACACCCATCTACCTGGTCACACACAGGGAGAGGATGCTCCAGAGCAGGTATGACAGGAAGTCCTCCCTGTCTGGAGCCCCATCCCCCTGTGTGTCCACTCTAGGCAACAGGAAATGCTGTATTTGACTGCTTCAGTGATGATACATCCCACAGTTTCCAGCAAGTGGAATTCAGAAGCATCACTGCCTCTGAGCACGGAGGCAGAGCACAGGCATTGTGGCTAGTAGCCATTGATAGCCATGGATTTTTCCAGTCCTCTTTCAAAGCCATCCAAGTTGGAAGCAGTAATACTTTTGAATATCACTTGCTGGAAAGGAGGGGACCATTGACCTGGACAAGCAAGTGGGCATGCCAGTGAGGAAGCCAGGGCTGGATTTAGATGAAGAGACCCTAGGCTATTCCACTTGTGAGGCCCCTCCCTATCCCCCCCCTCACAACTAGAAGAAAATGGAAGAGTGTTATAAACAAAATTGAGTGAAGCCAAGGATGATGACGGGTATTTAAAATTCTGCAATTGACAATTTCTCTAAAGGACATAAGATATTATTGTTAAATACCATGGTGATTTTTAAAAATGCATAAAATTAACACTGAAAATCTTTTGCAGTAACTGAACTTTGTAAACCTTTTGGGCCTGGGCAGGTCGCAGGCCTCTCTGTTATATACCTGCTGGAATTGACAAGGCATCTGACCCTCACCTGAATCTTATAGCTCTCCTTTTGAGCGCTTTGGTCTGCCCACCAGATACCAGACACTCTACTATTCAAATTAGGCCCCAGTGTTTTTGTTACAATCCCCCTTCTCAATTAAGTAATCAATTTTAATCTAGAATTTAAATTCTCAAAACTTTCTTATTTGTTAATTTGAGCAAGTAAACTACTGCTCTCACTTCATTACAAACAGTATTTCTACCTGCAACACACTTGAGCAAACCTGCTTCTCTTCCTTTCACAGATATTTTGTTGCCATTTGCAACTGTAGCTGCCTCTGATTAGTTATCATTTAACTCTTGGGGAAAATAATTAGCATTGCACGTCATGTGCATGGAAGTTGCCGAACCAATTAACCAACTAGAAGGATTACTGTTAACAGCACCAGTTTTCCTATAACTTGATATTGCTGGATAGTTTTGATGAACTGCAAAAGCATTTGTAGTTTGCTTTCTGTTGCCACCCTGGAACTTTCCTTTAATAGTGCCACTTTGTTTTGTACAATTCCTTGCAAATGAAGGAAAACAACTTTTCTGCTTGTATATGTTGATAGCATAATTTTGGTTACTGAGGACAAACAAGATTGTACAAAAACAAGATTGGGTGCAGGCCTGGCCAGGACATAGGCGTCCTGACTGTGACAAAGGTGACCTGTGTGCTTGCTTGCTTGCTTGATTAACAGCTGCTGGGAACTTCAGGGTCCCTGCTCTCCCTTCTTATGGTCTTTGTACTGGACCTTGAGACTCCAATAGAAAGCATTCCATGTCAAGAAGAAGGGCATGTGGGCACCCTATCAAATGACAGGGCAGGAGCTACATGGAGCAGGGCCTTTTCACTGGTGGTGCCCATTGTATGCCTCGCTCTTCCCAGACCTGCTCTCTTTTGGCCTGTATTTTGGAGCTTTATAATTTAGGAAGACTTTGGAAGAACTGGTTGACAAGTCTTATCAGTCGCTAACGTATGAGCAGATTTTATTTGCTGCTATTCTGGGCTTCTGGTGCACCAGGGTTTACACCAGCATAATAGAGTTGGCCAGGATGCCAGAAGGGATACAATTTATGAGCTTTCTCCATTATCTGGATGGCAAGCAGAGTTTCAACTTTAGTTGAAAGAGTTCGGAATGCAGTAGCCTTGTGGATTACCACCCAACCCAACTCAGCTGACTGACCTTCACACCGAGGTGGAGCCATAAGTTCTGGGGCTCTTACTCTGAGCTGTTGCTCCATCATATTGTAAATCTTGTTGCAAGCCATTAAGGGACCTTGCAGTTTTGAGACAATTTAAGAGGGGGATGGAGAAAGAGAGAGATCAATGTTATTTTTTAACTATGCCAAAATCATAACTTTTTAAAATGGCAAAATCAATGCAAAACTTTGGGGAGAAAATTATGTCAGATGTACATTGCAGCAGGAAATAAATAAGGTTGCTTTCTAAGGTATAGATGACTAGATGATTCTTGGGGTCCCTTCCAATTCTACAATTCTATGATTTGATGATTCTATGAAAGCAGCAAAGGAAGGAGCAGCATCCTATGCCTATTTAAGGATTACTTTTTTGGGGGGCTGAGTCAAGTGGGGTCCATTTAGCCCCAGTCTCACGAGTCTAGACAAGCCCACAAGAAAGTCTTTAAAGCATCCCTGATTTTGGCATTCAGAGGTAGACTATGGCCGAAGAAGGAGGTTCCACCATAACTTCCATTGCTAATAAGAAATTAAGAATCAGACATGGTCAGACTAAGATGGAGCCAATTACTCTAGCATAGGGGCTACTTAGGTATCTGTAAGTAGGATATGAAGACAAGAATTGTCCTGTGCTTGATCTCAACATCTCGTACTTGGAGGCATATTGGCTCTAGCTATCAATAGCCTCCCTAAATAGGGTAAGGCCCAATGAGAAGAGCCCTGCTCGATCAGGTCAACGGCCTGCCGAGTCCAGCATCCTGGTCTCAAAGTTTATTATGAGAAGTCCCAAAGAAGGACCTGCTCTCAACAGTGCCCTCTCTCCCTACTTGTGATTCCAAGCTACTGGTATTCAGAGGGAACCAGGGAGCTTCATTTGGCATCTGAGAAGGAGATTGAAGGAAGAGCCTTGGCTAACAGCCCTTTTGGTCCAGCATCCTGTTCTCAGGGTTGCCAAGCAGACAACTCTTCTGGGAAGTCTGCAAGCAGGACCTGAGAGAGCAGTAGAACACTCCCGCTTGTGCTTCCCAGCAGTGGAGTTAGGACATAGCCAACAATAGCCTTGCTGTTCAGTCATTTAGTCGTGTCCGACTCTTCATGACCCCATGGACCAGAGCACACCAGGCACTCCTGTCTTCCACTGCCTCTCGCAGTTTGGCCAAACTCATGTTAGTAGCTTCGAGAACACTGTCCAACCATCTCATCCTCTGCCGTCCCCTTCTCCTTGTGCCCTCAACCTTTCCCAACATCAGGGTCTTTTCTTCTCTTCTCATGAGGTGGCCAAAGTACTGGGAGTCTCAACTTCAGGATCTGTCCTTCTAGTGAGCACGCAGGGCTGACTTCTTTAAGAATGGATAGGTTTGATCTTCTTGCAGTCCATGGGACTCTCAAGAGTCTCCTCCAGCACCATAATTCAAAAGCATCAATTCTTCAGCGATCAGCCTTCTTTATGGTTCAGCTCTCACTTCCGTACATTACTACTGGGAAGACCATAGCTTTAACTATATGGACCTCCATGAATTTGCCTAATCCTAGTTGGTGGTCATCACTGCATCGTATAAGAACATGAGCCCACTGGATCAGGCCAGTAGCCCATCCAGTCCAGCCTCCTCTTCTCACACTGGACACCCTGGTGGGAAGAAGGCCACAAGCAGGGCCCAAGCATGAGAGCATTCTCCCCTCCCACAAGTTCCAGAAACTGGTTTTCAGAAGCATCAACGCTTCCAACAGTGAATGCCAAAGCCATTCTGGCCAGTAGTCCATGATAGCCTTATTCTCCTCCATAAAGGTAAAGGGACCCCTGACCATTAGGTCCAGTCGTGCCCGACTCTGGGGTTGCGGCGCTCATCTCGCTTTATTGGCCGAGGGAGCCGGCGTACAGCTTCCAGGTCATGTGGCCAGCAAAACTAAGCCGCTTCTGGCGAACCAGAGCAGCGCACGGAAACGCCATGTGATGACCTGGGAGTCAGACTCAGACGCTGAACCTGAGGGATCCCAGCCTGCACAGGATTCCCTGCCTCCAGAACCAGCAGAGCTAGGGCTGGGGCCTGAGTCTGAAGGGGACTCACCTGTGCTAGATCCTCAGGTGCAGGCATCGGCTGAGGCTGATCTGGCTTCTAATGGGATGGAGGACTTATTGCCTACAGGTGCTCCACTCCCCGCCCAGTCAGGGGAAGCTGAGGTTGCCTCTGGGTCCGGTAACCCTCCAGGTTCTCCTGAGCTGCAGAGGCTCAGGGCAGAGAGGCGAAGGGAACTAAGTTCCCGCAGGAGGAGTGCTTGCCTCCAAGCCAGGAGAGGCGAGTCACCTGAGGATCGGAGCTGCCCTATGCCTCGGGGCAGATAAAAGCCGGCCAGTCCCAGTCCCAAGTTGCAGGAGCAACATCGTTGCTACCCAGTTCCTGTTCCTGGTTCCTGACCTCAGCTTTGTTACTTCGGCTTCGTGACTTCGGCTTCGTGACCTCGGCTTCGTGACCTCGGCTTCGTGACCTCGGCTTCGTGACCTCGGCTTCGTGTCTTCTGGTTTGAACTGACTTTGGCTGGCTTCTGACCTGGACTGTTTAGCCTCGGCTTTATCGGACTGGACTAGACCTCACCTATTGAATACCCCTCGGGACCAGCTCACTGCAGGAGCGATACCTATTTATCTACTTGCACTTTGACGTGCTTTCGAACTGCTAGGTTGGCAGGAGCAGGGACTGAACAACGGGAGCTCACCCCATCGCGGGGATTCGAACCGCCGACCTTCTGACCGACAAGCCCTAGGCTCTGTGGTTTAACCCACAGCGCCACCCACTTGTCTAATTCTGTAAGATCAGGTGCCAGGCGATCCATCAGTAAGAACACTGCCTACGTGAGAGGAACTTCACCCCATCTCACCCTGAGAATTTCCTCCCCCAAATTTGCACCCGAGAGATGGCTTGGATGGCAACCGGCTCTTCGCTCTGCATCCTCCCAGTATGCTTGGAGGTGAGTCGATAACGGTTATAACCTAATAATTATTTTCCTCCCATCTCTTTCTCTTTTTTCAATTTTATTTTTTAATTAGATATTGATAATGGATGCAGGTGGGAAACGTCTCAGGCAGGTGGGTGACACGGACCAGCAGGGAGGGATTGGAAAGAAGTGAGCTGGGAAATGATGCATAGAAGATGTCCGGAATGCAAGATCAACAAGGTTCTGGAGTGGATTGGGGGGGGGGGAGAAGGGGCTGTAGTAATGCCAGTCCTTCTCAGAGTCATCTTGAGCCTGGGGGTCATTTTGGACTCACAGCTATCCATAGAGATGCAGTGGAACTCCCTCCCATCAGATGTCAAGGAGATAAAGAACAGCACATCTTTTAGAAGGCATCTGAAGGCAGCCCTGTGTCAGGAAGTTTTTAACATTTGATTTTTTTAATTATGTTTTTGTATCTGCTGGAAGCCACCCAGGGTGGCTGGGGCAACCCAATCACATGGGCGGAGTAATACTGTATATTCCTGCGTATAAGACTACTTTTTAACCCAGGAAAATCTTCTCAAAAGTCGGGGGTCGTCTTATATGCCGGGTCGTATTTCTTATACGGCGAGTATATCCCAAACTCTATATTTTAACTGGAAAAGTTGGGGGTCGTCTTATACGCCCAGTCGTCTTATACGCCAGAAAATACGGTGCTAATGCTAATGCTAATGCTAATGCTAATGCTAATGCTAATGCTAATGCTAATGCTACAGTCGTACCTTGGTTGTCGAACGGAATCCGTTCCGGAAGTCCGTTCGACTTCCAAAAACATTTGACAACCAAGGCACAGCTTTTGATTGGTTGCAGGAGTTTCCTGCACACAACCAATCGGAAGCCGCAGAAGCCGCGTCGGACATTCGGGTTCCAAAGAACGTTCGCAAACCGGAACACTCACTTCCGGGTCTGTGGCATTTGGGAGCCAAAACGTTCAAGTCGCAAGGTGTTCTGGATCCAAGGTATGACTGTAATACTAATACTAATAATTATCATATTGTACACCACCTGGATGCCAGTGTGAATGGCAGCATACACTGTTTTTTAATAGAAAAAAATTAGATTTTAAAACACATAATTTCTCTTTCTCTCTCCGTGGCAATGCCCTACCAGGGCCAAACTGTTGACCTCCTTCTCTCCACCTCCGGTCCTTTTTCAAACATTAAATCCTTGACATGGGCAGGTTGCTGAACACCTGAATACTTTGAGCCTCGAAAAATCCCTGCCTTAATAACCACTTTCCCCCTTTTACAGCTCTGCTTGTGTCATAATAAACCCAGGGAGTTTAAGAAATTCTCACTGCTACTGATTCCTCGGTGAGTTCGATTTATTTTACTTTATTTCTTCTTCTTTTTTTTTTAAAAAAAAGAAGTGGGGAGAAGCAGGTCTAGGCAGGAGCCAAAAGGGACTCCATAAATCTCATTTGAGAACAAAGGAACAGGGAAATAAAAAACAGGATGAAAAGGCATTTTGCTTATTTCCACACATGCCCAGCCATCCTGGTTCTTTGTGGTGTGTGTCATTGCCCCCCGCCCCAGATAAATGAATAAACTCAAAGCAAATTTAAAGAGAGGGCTCCCAAGGAAAGCTGAACAAAATGCATTTCGGTGGACCTAAATGAAGACAGAAGTGCTGCTACGATATTAAATCCGTTCCCAGAAGAGATGGTTTCATTTCAGCTCTGAATTGGTGCAAAATCGGTTTTTGAAGTGTAACCGGTTCCTCCACGCATCTCCATTGAAGCCTCCCCCCGCCACTCCTCCCTTCACGTCCTCAATGAGAAGCTCTGTTTTGGAGAATTAATTTTCACCGGAGGTCCCCAGTCTGTTAACCCCAAGTAATCTTTGCTTTGGAACAAAGGTGGTTGGAAACAGCATGGAAGTGAGGACAAGTTCCTTCTTGCAGGCTTTGTAATGATCAAGGTCCTGGACCATAGCTGTCAACCCTCCCTTTTTTTGCAGGAAACTCCCTTATTCCAATGCCGTTTCCCGCTGCTATCCTGGATTGTTGATATCCCTTAAATTTCCCGGATTTCAAAGGAAGCAGCTCCTCTCCCTCTCTGCCGGCCAGGGAGGCTCCTCAGCTGCGTTGCTCGGTTGCCAATAAGGAGTCTGAGACCGACTGGGGGCGGAGCTTGCATGCCTTGTGCAGCCAGACCCTCACGCCCAACCAGACAGACAGCCTGCCTGCCTTCTACGCGCTTGCTCTTTCACTCACCCATTTGCACGCAGCCTCTGGAGCGCAGGGTGGCGAGGCTACTTGGTGCCATTGCACCGCCCTCGCGGCATCCCTTATTTTCAAATCCGAAAGTTTGAAAAAATCCCTTATTTTCAAATCCGAAAGTTGACAGCTATGTCCTGGACAACTCTACAATTCTGCAAAGCAAGCATTTGCCTGCTTCTAGACATAACCCTCTCTTGCCTTTTTTCTGCCTTCACTTGCCCTCAATGATCTTATCACACAGCCATCCCTGATTGGCTACCCCATCCTGTTTGCTGCCTGATCCCTGATTGAGTGGGATTGTCTTCTGCATGACTATCAAGCAATAGACAGATTTTGGTTGGGGTGGGGAGAACTGCAGATGAAGAAGCATTTGAAGCTCTGGGAAACGATGTCACAAACTGCATTGGATAGTGGAGGCAATGCATAGATTGCCACATCAAAGTTTGATCCCCCATCTTTTCCTGTCTGCTTGAATGCTTCGCTTTTCATCCCTTAATCAAAGCAAAGCATATTATCCCTCGACAGATGGGAATGCTATGGGTTTGGATGGAGAGTGGTTTATTTCATTTTATTTTTTTGCCCTCTCATTCCTTATGTACACAGCTGATAGGCGCCAACGAAAATATCATAATAATATCTTACAATTATAGAGCGGCCTCGCGCACCAGAGCACTTTATTATAAGCCGTGTGTATCAGGGAATGGCTCCAGCCACCAGTGAAAATACAATCATCGCTGGGCTGGAAAACTAATCCACAGCGACAGGTGACGATTCCGGCGTGATGGGATTTGGACACCAAGGAACGTGGCCTGTGCTTGTGAGCTGGAGCGAGGCCCAAGCTGGGACTATGGGTGGTTGTTCTGGAATCCAGAAGTGGAGGTCATTTCTAACTGGGCGTTCTGGAAGTCCATCACAGGAGGAAATGATGCTTCTGAATACCAGGTGCTGGAAACTTTAGGAGGGGAGATTGTTGCTCTGGCTTTTGCGTCCTGTTTGCATGGGGATCTGGTTGACCACTGTGAGGACAGGATGCTGGACTAGATGGGCCAATGGTCTGATCCAGCAGGTTCCTTTTGTGTCACGGAGCAAAAGGCTATTCCCAGTGGAGAAAGCTATCACTAGCTACTAGCCATCACAGCAAACCACGTTTCCATGTGCTTTGGCTTCTGTCATGGTGTCCCGTTGCGCCAGAAGCGGTTTAGTCATGCCGGCCACACGACCCAGAAAGCTGGAAACCACAAGAGATGAGTGTTGCTCTGGTGTTTGGGCCCTGCATTCATGGGCATCTGGTTGGCCACTGTGAGAACAGGAGGTTGAACTAGGTGGGTCATTGGCCTGATCCAGTTCTTCTTGTGTTCTTATGAAGAGTTCTGCCCATCTAGCCTAGTACAGTGGTACCTAGGTACTCGAACGGCTTAGTTGTCGAACAAATCGGCTCCCTAACACCGCAAACCTGGAAGTAAGTGTTCTGGTTTGCAACGGACTCCTGGAACAGATTAAGTTCAAAAACCAAGGTACCACTGTACCTTGTTGAAGATTCATTCCCCGTGTCTACTGTAATGGGATTATTATCTATCACGTGACGGTATGTGTTTTGATTCCACAGAGTGGGAAGTGACGAAGACATGATGTTTGTGTTACTGTGTTCCGTGAAGTGGGACTATTCTCCTTTGTTCTTTCTCTTTGCTGTCTGATGCTAGAGAGAGAGGGAGCCATGTTGCAGTGCTCCGTGTGTGTTTATATGTAAATAAAGTAGATTAGCCAAATGCTGAGTTGCTGAGTTCTGTTATGCGACTGCGCAAGACTCTGCGGATCCCTAAGTGTGCTAATGTCTTCTGGCATTAGTCACTGTGATGTTCGGGCGGAAGAAAGCTTTTGAAGCTCCCAAACGATCACCCAGGAGGGAGAGAACATGCCAGCTGGGCATGTGTCTCTGCCAAGATCCTACTCGTGAGTAGGAAATCCTGACAGTTTCCAACCATGACCAATGTCAAGGAGCCAAGTCAACTACCGGGCAGGGGCACACGGAAGGCAATCAGCTCTTTATTAACAGAGCCGTTGCTGAAACTGACCGTTAACTCTGCACTTCTTCCCCCTCTAGCCTCTCACTCTGGATCCGTCCCAAGAAGATTGTGTCGAGGGGGTGGGCTCCTCCTCTGGGCGGGTGTCAGAGGGAGAGGTGAGCCAGCAGGACTGAGATTGTCCTGCCGCTGGGTAGCAAGGGCAACCTCTGGCTCCTCACTGTCTGAGCCTGTACTCACACTGTGACTCCCAGCCTCTGTCCTAGAAGGCCCTCCTTCTCCTGACCCTCCTTGGTCGCTCAAATCCCCTGCTTCTAGCACCTCCCAGCTTGTCCCTTCTGTAGACTGCTCTTCAGTGTCCCACCACCAGGATCCAGGATCTAAGTCATCATCTGGGCCTTCCCTGTGGGGCTCTTGGGCAGGTGACTTGCACCACTCTTCCTCATCCAGCCAGTCCCTGACAACCAGTTGCACCACAAGAAGGGAGAGTGTGTTTGCAGGGCTGTCTTAAGCATATCCGGCACCGTGGTGTGAAGTTCCCTCCGCCGCCCCCCCCCGTTTCCCAGAGTTGGCGGAGAGCGGCAGACCCGCAGTGATCTACCCCCTTTTGGGGAGTTCAGGTCGAGGTTGTTGAGCTTTTTTTTAGGGGAGCCAAAGTTGCTGAGCTTCTTTGTGGGAATCCAGTGATCTACCAGTGATCTACCACAGACGACCAGTGATCTACCAGTAGATCACGATCTACCTGTTGGACATGCCTGATCTACAGACCACAGGGCTTGTTTATTAGCCATTGGCATTATTTTTTCACTTTGAATTGGATTGCCAAGCTATATAGCACTACTGCAGTTTTAGTCCCTAACTGCATCCCCAATATAAAAGGAGGACTTTATCAGCATATGAACCAAGCATTCAGGAAATGTATATTAGCATGCAGGTGCTTCAAAGAGCTGGAGAACATAGGAAGAAGTCTTATTCAGGGCCATTTCAGTTCTTCATTGCCCCTGGGCAGAGTGTGTGCCTCAATGAGCGCACCTGAAGATGTGTCGCTTTCCGTCTGACAATGCAGTGCAGGTATCTTGTATATCTCCCTGTTACGTAGTTGTTTAGTCGTTTAGTCGTGTCCGACTCTTCATGACCCCATGGAACAGAGCACTCCAGGGCCAGGCACTCCTGTCTTCCACTGCCTCCCGCAGTTTGGTCAGACTCATGTTGGTCGCTTCGAGAACACTGTCCAACCATCTCGTCCTCTGTCGTCCCCTTCTCCTTGTGCCCTCAATCTTTCCCAACATCAGGGTCTTTTCCAGGGAATCTTCTCTTCTCATGAGGTGGCCAAAGTATTGGAGCCTCAGCTTCAGGATCTGTCCTTCCAGTGAGCACTCAGGGCTGATTTCCTTCAGAATGGATAGGTTTGATCTTCTTGCAGTCCATGGGATGCTCAAGAGTCTCCTCCAGCACCATAATTCAAAAGCATCCATTTTTCGGTGATCAGCCTTCTTGATGGTCCAGCTCTCACTTCCATACATCACTACTCTCCACGTTATAGTTAAAATCAATATGAAACCCCCTCCCCACTTTTCTCTCTCAGACCCCCCCCCGCCCCATTTGCCCAGCTCCAGGAGCGGCAGCCTCTCTTTCCCGCCTCCGCTCTTTCCCGCCTCGTCGCCTCCTTCGAAACCCACTCAGCTTGCATTCCCTTTTCAGGCCGCCCCCCAAGTCTGCCATCAGTTGTACCCCCTTACCTGCTCCCCTTTATTTCATTTCTAAACACACACACACCATCCTCATCGACACGTGTTGCTCCTTTTTCGCTTCGTCCTCCTCCCCTCGCTAAAGGCCAGGGCAGTGCCGGGGTGCAAATATCCGCCCAGCGCCCCCAAATTACCATGGATAGTGTGTGTGTGTGGGGGCGAAGCTGTGCACTGCCAGCCATGGTGGGGGGCGCAACTCTCCCCCATGCTGCTGCGGGAGAGCAATCCCCGCAAAGGCTTGGGAGGGAAGCTGCGCACCCGCCAGCCATATAATTGGCGGGGCGCAGCTTCCATCCTAAGCCTCTGCGGGGATTGCTCTCCTCCCGCGGAGGCCTGGGAGGCAAGCTGCATGGCCGCTAGCCATATGGTTGATGGGGCGCAGCTGACGGGTGCAGGGAAAGGGGAGGCCACTGGCAAAGCCGCGCAGCTCCCCCACTTGCTGGGGCACCCCTGAGAGGCCAGCGCCCTGGTGCAACGCACCACTAAGCCCTATGGGAAAGACAGCTCTGTGTGTTTGTGCTCAGGCCCTACTTATGGGTTTCCCACATGCATCTGGTTGGCCGCTGTGAGAGGTAGATCCACTGGCCAGATCCAACAGATTCTTCCGATGTTCTTAGGCAGAAGCCCTGATCCATTGACCCAGGTGAAGGCGAGTTCCTGGTATTTATGCAAAGCCTGGCCAATCAGCAACAAACAGGCACCCAAATGCTGAAGAATTGCCACGAGCACTTTCAGACATAGATTGTAGAGAGGCGGGGATAAGGAACAGAAATGGACAGTTCTGCACATACCTAATTATTCCATCTAAATGGAGCAAGCTTGTTTTCTGCAGCTCCAGAGGGCAGGACCCAAACCAATGGATTCAAATGGCAAGAAAGGAGATTCCGACTAAAGATCAGGATGAACTTTCTGGTAGTAAGAGCTGTTTGACAGTGGAACACTCTCCCTCAAAAGGTGGTGGACTCTCCTTCCTTGGAGGTTTTTAAGCAGAGGTTTGATGGCCATCTGTTATAGGGCCTCTTTATCTCTGACGCCAGCATTGCAGGGGGTTGGACTAGATGACCCTTGGGGGTCCTTTCCAACTCTACAGTTCTACAATTTGACCAAAGTGGGGACTCATTACGGGAGCATAATGCACAGTGAATTGTTAACTGAAGGGGAATCAGCGGGAAGCCCTCAGAGGATGGCAGAACACTCTGAGTGACTTCCAAGAAACTTCATTAGCCAATCATGTCGTTGCCGTTTTAATTTATACAAGGAGATGAAAGATGCATGGGCTCTGATCCTGAGTGGTCCTTTTAATGCATTAGCAGCATCCCCTCCCTGGAAGTCCAGTGTGAACAGACGGCTGCCTAATGCCATTTATTTCCTGATGGGCTGCTGGTGCCATGCCAGCGGTAGAGAGCTCTTAAATTATCAGCTGCCCTTTTGGGGGGATGGTCTGCCTCGCTGAACCCCTGATGAAAGACTTTTAGTTATTTGTTTGCAGGGGAGGGTGAGTCTTGCAGCCCCAAGGGAGACTGCCATCAATACAATCGGGCGTCTGCAAGAGATCTCCAAGGAACAGGGTTTGGGCTCCAGGTTTGAAGAATGTTGGGACGATTTTATGAGCCCACACAGCACACCATACATGTCGCGCACCGTGTTGGCATGCCACGGTGTCTCTGCGCCGGCCGGGGGTGACGTGCTGGCAAGCCACGTCGCCCTGAACGTCGGAGTGGCAGACACGTGTCAAGGGTAACAATGGATAATGGCGGACACATGGAAAAACACCAGGAAGCACGAGATGAGCATGAGGAGGGTGCATGGGGGGAGCATGAGGAACAGTCATGTACATGATGGCAGGGTCCTGGGCGAGGTTGGGGGTGTCACCCCTTGCCATATATGGGGCGGAAAGTTTTCAAAGTTTTCCCTTGTTGGGACCTGAGTTATGTTAATGTGGTTAATGTTTAAACATGTTGTGAAACCCAATAAAAGGGGGCGCTCGCAAAGATTCGAGGTCGCCTTCCGCACATTCATCCTGCCTCTGAGTCTCGTTGTTTCGCCATCCCCGTAGAAGAACCCTGGTGGGAGCATCTAATGGCAGTAGTTCCCCAATGTCAGGGACTGGGCAGAGGAGGAATGGTGGAGACTGCCTCCCCTCTTCCCGACGCTTCCAGGGAGCAGGAAGGGGAAGACAGTGTAGATTTACAACAGGGGTTTGAGGTAGGTCACAGCTCAGAGGCGGATGAGGGGGAAAGTTGGGAAATCATGGGAGAGGAGGAGGGGGAGGGGGCAGACACGATGTCTTTAGAAAGCATTCCAGACCACGCATCTCCCAGAACCTGGCGAGCCTTAAAAGTAGGAGAGCAAAGAGCTCAAAGACAGAGGGCGCTTAGGGGCACCCGTAGAGGAGATGATGAGAATGACGAATGAGGAAGTGGGAGAGACGGGGGGGGTGGAGATTCACTTGGGACACTGCCATTATCCAAGAGGCTGGGTTCTAAACTTTCCCTTGTCTTTATACTTTCCTGGGCAACCAGCTGGGAGCCACTGACAGCATCCTGACACCTCTTCCTCTTTGGCTTAACCTGGCATTGGCAGATTGAGGAACAGGGGGGTTGCTAGGAACTTAAAGGATTCGGCACATAAGGTGTGTGTGAGAGACAGGCAGACAGGCAAAGAGTTTGAAAAAGGACAAATCCATCAAAGAGGGAAAGGTTATCAGTAGGTACCAGCCATGATGTTCACGTTCTTCCTCCACTGCTATACACAAGATGCTTCTGAATATCAGTTGTTAGGAATTGCAGGAGGGAAGAGGACTCTTCTGCCTCGGGTTGCCTTCAGATGTCTTCTAAAGGTTGTATAGTCACTTATCTCTTTGGCTTGGGGGGGTGTCGCATAACTCCACACCCTCCAACATTTCTCCATTGATGGAATCTTTCAAGGAAGATGGTATTTATAAGTGGTCCATGTTTCATAAGCATGCAGTAACGTTGGTAGTACAAGAGCTTTGTAAACAAGCATTTTGGTTTCCCTGCAAATGTCCCAGTCCTCAAACACTCTGCACTAAAATTGGGAGAAAGCTGCACTCGCAGAGCTCAGGCGATGCTGGATTTTGGCATCAATGTATAAAGACATAATAACTCCATACCCTCCAACATTTCTCCATTGGAAATAGGGACGTCCTAAGGAAAAGCGGGACATTTTGCGATCAAATCAGAAATTGGGACGGCTTCTGTGAATCCGGGACTGTCCCTGGAACATAGGGACACTTGGAGGGTCTTCTTATGTTCTTAGCCAAAGACCTGATTCTGACATTGTGCAGAAGTCCTGATCATATGCCATCTATAAGATACTCTTTCCTGTGGGATGCATAAGAACATAAGCCCTCTTGTGCTTGTGGGCTTCCCAGGAGCGTCACATGAGAACAGGTTGTTGGACTAAGGAGGATTGTGGCCTGATCCAGCAAGCTCTTCTCGTTTTCAGGTGGTGGAGGGTTGCGTGGATATCCGCATTTCCAAATTCAGTTGCCTTTAGCTCAGTGCAGGAGAGTCAGTAAGCATGAAGTCATCTGGAATGAAAGAGAATTTTAAAGAGACATACTTATGGGAAGGTTGGAGGAGGAAAGGCCGGATCCAGCACTCCATGGGGTATCCAGACCGGGGAGGGGAAGGATTTTTCCTTTGCCGTTGGATACATCTCTCTGTCCTCCCCCCCAGCCCCTCCCCCTAAGTCTCTCTCCCATTTCCCACACAGATCCCTTCTTCCCCCCTCTGCTCTCTCTGCTTTTCTCAATCTGTGCACCATAAGAGAGTAAATTCATTATTCCAACAGTGACTGCCCCTCCCAGTGTTAATTTCTAGGAAAATGCATTGTCTCCCTCTGGCGTGAGCAGTGCTGTGTGTGTGTGTGAATCGCACAGCCGACGTGCGAAATGCGTCGTGTCCCCCCCCCCCCCGCTCTACACGCACACTCGATATCAGAAACACTATCTTGCAAGGGAGTTAATTTGCTAAGCATTTCGCTCGCATGCTGCCGTCCTCTCCTCCCGCCCCTTTCCAGCCACCGCTGCATCAAAAGCAGAGTGAATAGGACTTCCAAGTCATGTTGCGTTAATCAATCTCTTTCTCACTGTACAAGAGCATAAAGGACATCCAAGTCTGGGGTAAAGCTGGCTAAGGAAGGGAAGAATTCCTACCTGATCGTTATTATCAGCATTTTCAGTTGCCGTCACTCTGAAGCAACGGGTGACGGATTGATTGTGTTTGTATCCCATCTTTTCCTCTGCTGAGCTCAAGGTGGCCTCCCCCTCCTCATTTAACCCCCACGACAACCCTGTGAAGTAGGCTAGGCCGAGAGGCAGTGACTCAATGTGGTCTGAAGGTGTTTAGCCTGGACACCATAACATCCTTCTGGACCGTCTAGAGGGGTTGGGAGCTGGGGGCACTGTTATACAGTGGTTCCGCTCCTTCCTCCTGGGCCGTGTTCAGAAAGTGATGGTGGGGGATGAGTGTTCAGACCCCTGGGCTCTCACTTGCGGGGTGCCTCAGGGTTCCGTCCTCTCCCCCATGCTTTTTAATATCTATATGAAGCCGCTGGGAGAGATCATCAGGGGGTTTGGGCTGGGTGTTCATCAGTATGCAGATGATACCCAGCTCTACCTCTCTTTTAAATCAGAACCAGTGAAGGCGGTGAAGGTCCTATGTGAGTGCCTGGAGGCGGTTGGAGGATGGATGGCGGCTAACAGATTGAGGTTGAATCCTGACAAGACAGAAGTACTGTTTTGGGGGGACAGGGGGCGGGCGGGTGTGGGGGACTCCCTGGTCCTGAATGGGGTAATTGTGCCCCTGAAGGACCAGGTGCGCAGCCTGGGAGTCACTTGTACTCTCAGCTGTCCATGGAGGCGCAGGTTAATTCTGTGTCCAGGACAGCTGTTTATCAACTCCATCTGGTATGCAGGCTGAGACCCTACCTGCCCGCAGATTGTCTCGTCAGAGTGGTGCATGCTCTAGTTATCTCCCGTTTGGACTACTGCAATGCGCTCTACGTGGGGCTACCTTTGAAGGTGACCCGGAAACTGCAATTAATCCAGAATGCGGCAGCTAGACTGGTGACTGGGAGTGGCCTCAGGGACCACATAACACTGGTCCTGAGAGATCTACGTTGGCTCCCAGTACGTTTCTGAGCACAATTCAAAGTGTTGGTGCTGACCTTTAAAGCCCTAAACGGCCTCGGTCCTGTATACCTGAAGGAGCGTCTCCACCCCCACCGTTCAGCCCGGACACTGAGATCCAGCGCCGAGGGCCTTCTGGCGGTTCCCTCACTGCGAGAAGCGAAGCTACAGGGAACCAGGCAGAGGGCCTTCTCGGTGGTGGCGCCCGCCCTGTGGAACGCCCTCCCATCAGAGGTCAAAGCGATAAACAACCACATGACCTTTAGAAAACACCTGAAGGCAGCCCTGTTCAGGGAAGTTTTTAATCTGTGATATTTTAATGTATTTTTATATTTGTTGGAAGCCGCCCAGAGTGTCTGGGGAGACCCGGCCAGATGGGCGGGGTATAAATAATATATTATTATTATTATTATTATTATTATTATTATTATTATTAAGGCATGGTGATTGCCGTCTTTGGAGCTGTTACATAGGCTTCCTGTACATTCAAAGCAACTCCCCTGCCTGCAAAATCCCAAGCACATAAGATGAGCTTGCTGGTTCAGGCCTATGGCCACTTCAATGCATGACCTTCTTCTGTACTGCTTTTAATGAAAGGGCTGGTGCCATGCTGTTTTGTTTTTTAACTGTAATTAATCTGTATTGTTACAAAAGTTAGGTGCCCACCTCCCCACTCTCTGCCGAGTGGTAGCAAGAGTCCAGGGGGCTCCAGACCCTCTGTGATCCTTTGGAGGATTGAGACACAGCAGAGACTGTCGTAGCTATAAGAAATGTGGTTGATTCACTGATTTACACCTTCAGTCTGCATGGAGGGAGTCCAGATCTTACACCATGGTCATTTCAAGAGGGGCTTGTCCCTCACAGCAGCGCCTCTCTCCCAGCCAGCCTTCAGCCAACCTGCCCAAGATGGACCCCAGTCTTTTCTTCTTCCTTCTTTCTCCCAGTAAAGGTAAAGGGACCCCTGACCATTAAGTCCAGTCGAGGACGAATCTGGGGTTGCGGCACTCATCTCGCTTTATTGGCCGAGGGAACCAGCGTACAGCTTCCGGGTCATGTGGCCAGCAGCTTCTGGCGAACCAGAGCAGCGCACAGAAATGCCGTTTACCTTTCCGCCAGAGCGGTACCTATTTATCTACTTGCACTTTGACGTGCTTTCGAACTGCTAGGTTGGCAGGAGCAGGGACCGAGCAACGGGAGCTCACCCCGTCGCGGGGATTCGAACCGCCAACCTTCTGATCGGCAAGCCCTAGGCTCTGTGGTTTAACCCGCAGCGCCACCCACGTCCCTCTTCCTCCTAGTACACCCTGCTAAAAACTCTCTTTTCCTGTCACCTCACACCCAGTTACCCCAGCAACCTTCAAAACCCCTAGTCTCTGTCCACACCTGGAGCAAGCGGGGAGGACAGTTCTGTTGCATTGCCAATGGCTCTCAGTGGCCCCGCACTATTTCTTAATGGCCCTAGCTCGTCAAGGTCATTTTTGCATAGGCTAGTCAAGGAATTTCTCTGCAGATTGTATTTCTCCCTTCACATCCCCAATAATCAAAATCCTACCATTTATTAATTTCTAGGGTTTAGGGGGTCCCCCTGAAAATCTATAACAGTATGTTTTAAATAGAAATAAGAGAGAGAAAGCACACAATATTTAATTGTTTTTGTGTGTGTGTGATTAGTTCACCCCCCCATATTTCTAGCTGTTTTTATTTTTATCTGTAAGCCACCTTGAGTCCCTGTCAGGGAAGGTGGGGCATCAATCAATCATCAGTCTTCCAACATTCAGCTTCATTGGTTGCCCACAAATTCTAGTGTTATGAGAGAGGGATAAAAACTTTGCTCCGTTCACTCATGTGGGAGGGAGTTCCATAGTTTATATGAAGTGGGTAGACCAGGTGAGAAGGGCAACCTCTGCAGGATTCATAACTAGTCCGACCCACCTGGAGGCATCATGCTGCCTTCTGATCACAGGGGGGCAAAGTTGTGCACCACTAGCGCCTCCTGGGCCTGAAGAGGGTGCTGAGTACCAGGCCTCCAGATCAGCTGGGTCCTATCCTCAGGTCACATGATTGCCCTTGAAAAGTGCACAAGTTTGCAGCGATCTGGCTTTCTGTAGGCCATTGTGACGGTGCCACTGGGACGACCCGTCTTGTATTCAGAACCCTTCCACTCTCATCCATTTCCTGGCATGCAAGAGACAGGCTGCAAGCAACGTGTGACTTCTGAAAGCTGCCTGAAAGAATTAAAAACTTTTTTTTTCTTTTACAGGAGAGTCCTCCCTTTACTGTGTTTCCTCCAGGCTGCCAAAGGATTTGCCAATTAAATGGCTGTTTAGATGTCTTCAGAGCCACTAATCAAATCTGCCAAAACCCTTAATGAGGGCTTTTTATTTCCACTTTCCATTTTTTTAAAAGCACGTTTAAAGGTTCATTAAAGATCCACAAAGGAACGCAAAGTGCTTCTCAAAGCCACGCTCTCTCTCTCTCTCTCTCTCTCTCTCTCTCCGCTCGCTAAATCATTTGGAAGGTTGCAAGCTCACCTCTTGTCTTCCCATCGTTGTGCATAAATGCTTGACTTTCCTCCGTAAACCTTTAGGACTCTGGGCAGTGGGACTTCAATCAGGAGCATGGATGGTTTGACCTCTGGCCTACCTCATGAATCTCCTCCCATGCAGTAGGGCTTCCATTGGCTGTTCTTAGTTTAGCGCAGCTGCTTTTGGACTACAATTCCCATCATCCTTGACCACTGGTCTTGCTAGCTAGGGATGATGGGAGTTGTAGTCCAAAAACAGCCGGAGAACCAAGTTTGGGAAACACGGAACTGGATTGACCAATGGTCTGACTTTGTATAAGGCACCTTCCTATGTTCCACAGACTGAAGCTGAATCCAGAGAAACCAAATGCAATGCCTATGAGGCCTCAATTCCTTCAGCAGATTATTATTATTATTTATTAAATTTGTATACTACCCTTCTTCTTTCTTCTTTGGTGATCACTCCTAGCCGAGTAAGATTGTCTTCCATGAACACAGTTTTAACAGTGAGTCTGTAAGTGACTGTGGAGGCCAATTCTGGATCCACATGTCCTTTCAGAGTGGGGACATAGGTTTCTGGGCGGGAGTTGATCACGGTGAGGGTTTGCCAAGCGTGCTTTCCTCTTAGCGCGTTTCTCCCTTTCGTCCTGAGTCCGAGCGTCTTCAAAACCCATGACTCCTTTGGTAAAGGCTGTTCTCCAATTGGAGCGCTTGCAGGCCAGTGTTTCCCAGTTGTCAGTGTTTATACTACATTTTCTTAGATTTGCCTTTAAACCTCTTTTGTTGACCACCAGCATTACGCTTTCCACTTTTAAGTTGGGAATACAGTCGTACCTTGGTTCTCAAACAGCTCAGAGGAAGATGAGAGGAAAAGCTGGGAAATAGTGGGAGAGGAGGTGGAGGCAGAGCAGGAGCAGCTGGCTGACATGTTATCACTAGAAAGCACTCCAGATCCACCATCTCTCAGAACCCGATGAGCCTTAAAAGTAGGAGAGCAAAGAACTCAAAGACAGATGGCCCTAAGCTGCAATCATAGGCGGTCTGTGCTGTTGACGAATGATGAAGTGAAAGAGAAGGGGGGTGGTTGGAGATTTACTCGGGACAGCGCCATTATTCCAAGAGGCTGCATTCCCAAGCCTCTCTCTGTGATTATTGAATAAAAAGCAGGTGGTAAGGACTTTTCCTAATAATAATAATAATAATAATAATAATAATAATAATGTATTATTTATACCCCACCCCTCTGGCTGGATTTCCCCAGCCACTCTGGGCGGCTCCCAACAGAATATTAAAAACACAATAAATACTTCAAACATTTAAAACTTCCCTAAACAGGGCTGCCTTCAGATGTCTTCTAAAAGTCAGATAGTTGTTTATTTCCTTGACATCTGATGGGAGGGCGCTCCACAGGGCGGGTGCCACTACCGAGAAGGCCCTCTGCCTGGTTCCCTGTAGCCTCGCTTCTCACAGGGAGGGAACCGCCAGAAGGCCCTTGGAGCTGGACCTCAGTGTCTGGGCTGAATGATGGGGGTGGAGACGCTCCTTCAGGTATACTGGGCCGAGGTCGTTCCTGGCAAGCTGCTGTGGGGGTTGGTTCCTCGGCTACCTGGCACAGGGTGGCTGGGGCAACCCAGTCAGATGGGCAGGGTATAAATAGTATATCATCATCATCATCATCATCCCTATTTTCATCAGAAAAATGTTGGAGGGTATGTAAGAACCTAAGAAGATCCCTGCTGGATCAGGCCCACTGCTCACAATGACCAACCCAGGTACACCAATGGGAAGCCTGCAAGCAGGACCCAAGCCCAAGGGCCCAAGAGCCAGTGTGGTGCAGTGGTTAAGAGTGGTAGACTCGTAATCTGGGGAACCGGGTTCGCGTCTCCGCTCCTCCACATGCAGCTGTTGGGTGACCTTGGGTTAGTCACACTTCTTTGAAGTCTCTCAGCCCCACTCACCTCACAGAGTGTTTGTTGTGAGGGAGGGAGGGAAAGGAGAATGTTAGCCGCTTTGAGACTCCTTCAGGTGGTGATAAAGCGGGATATCAAATCCAAACTCTTCTTCTTCTTCTTCTTCTTCTTCTTCTTCTTCTTCTTCTTCTTCTTCTTCTTCTTCTTCCTCTCCCCCTCCTGCGGTTTCTAGCAACTGGGATTAAGAAGCATTGCTGCCTCCAATTGTGGTTGCAGAGCATCGCCATCCTGGCTCATAGCCATCGATGGCCGTCCTCCTCCTCCAGCTCTAGAAGTCTTTGGATTGACAATATTTAAAGACCGGCAGCCACACATGTGGCTGGGTGGGTTGGGTTGGGGGGGACATCTGAGCAGCTGAAAAGGTTTTCCGCAGAGACCCACCGCTCATGGCTGAGAGAACAGTCCTGGAAAAAAACATGGAAATTCCACCTCTGTCTTTTGCACATGCTTGAGTGCAGTTGGACCACTGCAAGAACCCAGGAGCCCCATCCGCGAGCATCTGCGTGCCCATCTTTTGCCTGCAAAAGTTCTGTTCGGAAATAAAAGCATGCCGCTCTGCTGACAATAACGACGCCAAAACATTTCACGCAAATTGCTCCTCGGAAGCAGAGCATATTGCTCCCGAAATCTGTTGTTGCCTGTATTTTTTTTTCCAAGACGCCTCTTTGGAGCTTTGAGCTTTTGCCTACTGTTTACATTCGCTAAAAGCAAATAAACTTTTTTTTTGTATGGCGCGCGCGCACACACACACACAGCTCCCCCCTCCCCGCGCGCACAACAGCCTCTCCAGCTTTGCAGAACGATAAATGCGTCGCATCCATGGGAGGCTTGCGGGGGCTGGAGCACGTCTTCTGTGGCCAGCCGTTGCCTGAAAGTGCCAGATTTGCAGATTTAATCTCTCTCTTTCGAAAATAAATAAATAACATCCCTTTAAAGTGTTTTCCCGACTTCAGCACATGACCTTATTCTGTAAAAGATTTCATATACTCAAATAAATCCGCCGCAGCCAACCTCGTTTCTGCCCTCTGTTTATTAAATGTAAAGAGGGCTAGCAAACATTTTAACTGGGATCTCGTTGAGAATGTTTTGCGCCCCACAGAGACTGGGGGTGGGGTGCTGGGAGAAGGAGGAGGAATACTTTTTTTCAATTATATTTTATTAAATTTTCCACCAAAAATAAAAATAAAAAATCACATACACACTTTGATGCATAATACATTTTGTCTTTTGTTTTATCGACTTCCCACTCTGTTTTCAATGGTGTCTTTTTATTTCTCCCCCTTTCTGCACCCTATCCATGGTGGGGGGCAGGGAGGGACAGCTGCCCCCCCATCAATAAAAATATATAGCAAACTGAGGTTCTGTTCCCTCTAACAAAAATCCTGGCTACGCCCATGACCCTATCTTTCCTCTTTTACACCATAATGACAATACAATAATCTCTCATTCCTTCTGTTGCTCAGAGTTGAAATCCTGCTTGTGAATTCCCCATACTATAAAGGTAAAGGGACCCCTGACCATTAGGTCCAGTCGTGACCGACTCTGGGGTTGCGGCGCTCATCTCGCTTTACTGGCCGAGGGAGCCAGTGTACAGCTTCCGGGTCATGTGGCCAGCATGACTAAGTCGCTTCTGGCGAACCAGAGCAGTGCACGGAAACGCCGTTTACCTTCCCGCCGGAGCGGTACCTATTTATCTACTTGCACTTTGACGTGCTTTTGAACTGCTAGGTGGGCAGGAGCAGGGACCGAGCAACGGGAGCTCACCCCGGCGCGCTCTTCTTTTAGCTGTTAGCTTTGCCAATTGTGCATAGTCCGACTCTTCACTTATCCATTCATCTTTGGTGGGGACTTCCTCTTCCTTCCATTTTTGTGCATACCAAATCCTAGCTGCTGTCGTTACATACATAAACAGCTCAATCGTCTTTTTGGGGAAGGGGGTGGGAGGAGGAAAGTAAGAATATAAGAGGAGCTGAATCGGGCCAATGGCCCACCTAGTTCAGTATCCTGTTTTCACAGGGGCCTACGGGAAACCCAAAAGCAGAACCTGAGTGCAACAGCACATTTTCAGAAGCATCCTCACCTCCAACCGTGGAGGCAGAGATTATTCATCTTATCCTTCATAAATTTGTCTTATCCTTGTTTAAAGCCACACACTGGTATTTGGAAAGAGGTAGACTCCACTGGGGAAGCAGGGCCGGGGCAGGAGAGTGCCAGAGCTCTGTCTAGTCACGTTGTGTGGGATCAATTGCAACCTGTTCCCAGCGAGGATGTGGACAGGCTGCTTGGACAAGTGAAACCGACCACCTGTCTCCTTGATCTTTGCCCATCCTGGCTCATGAAAGCTAGCCAGGCAGGGCTCTGCAATGGGCTCTGCAAGGTGGCGAATGCTTCCTTCTGTGAGGGATTCTTCCAGGGCTCCCTTAAAGAAGCCATCATCAAACCGCTTCTTTAAAAAAAACATATTTGGACCTGGCTACTATGGGCAATAGGGGACCCAGGTGGTGCTGTGGGTTAAACCACAGAGCCCAGGGCTTGCTGATCAGAAGGTCGGCAGTTCGAATCCCTGCGACGGGGTGCGCTCCTGTTGCTCGTTCCCAGCTCCTGTCCACCTAGCAGTTCGAAAGCACATCAAAGTGCAAGTAGATAAATAGGAACCGCTCTGGCGGGAAGGTAAACGGCGTTTCCGTGTGCTGCTCTGGTTCGCCAGAAGCGGCTTTGTCATGCTGGCCACATGACCCGGAAGCTGTACGCCGGCTCTCGGCCAATAAAGCGAGATGAGCGCCGCAACCCCAGAGTCAGACACGACTGGACCTAATGGTCAGGGGTACCTTTACCTTTACTATGGGCAATTATCGCCTAACTTCAAATGTTCCATTCCTGGGCAAGGTGATAGAGTGGCTGGGGGAACACAGTCAGATGGGCAGCAAACAGACAAACAAACAAACAAACATTCAGAAGCATTACTGCTTCCGACTGTGGAGCCATTGTGGATAGCAGATGCCCTTTGGAACTCCCTGCCACTGCATATCAGAGACGTGCTGTCCCTGCTGCCCCATTTGGCACGTGCTGGAGACTTTCCTCTTTCCACATGCCTTCTAAGTGGAGAATTTTTAATCCCATTCTGCATTTGTGCTGGATTTGAAAGGGTTTGTATATATGCAGTCACATTACATATGCTTCCATTGCGTTGTCAAATCGCTTTGATATGCTTCACAGGAAGGGATTCATAAATTAATGAAACAATAGTGCCAGTGGGAGAACAACAGGCAAGGAAGTGATGTGAGGGAGGTTAGATTAGAGCTGAGCTGAAATGTCTCCGAAGATATTTCGGAAGACACCGGCTGCCACTTAGCTACTTGGCTAAGCTCAGTGGGCTGATTCTGGTGTATAAAGGCCTATACAGTTTGAGACCAAGTTATTTGAAGGACCATCTCACCCCTTACATACCCAGTACTCACTTTGCAGGTGAGCTCCTTCTAATCTATATTCTTAGTGTGCTGCCACACAAATAATAATAATAATAATAATAATAATAATAATAATAATAATAATTTTATTTATATGGCTCCCATCTGACTGGGTTGCCTCAGCCACTCTGGGCGGCTCACAACAAAATATTAAAAACACAAGACAACATCACACGCTAAAACTTCCCTGAACTGGGCGGCCTTCAGATGTCTTCTTAACTTAAGTTAAATACAGTGGTCCCTCGGTTGTCAAACGTAATCTGATCCGGAAGACCGTTCGACCTCTGAAACATTCAACAACCGAGGCTCAATGGGCGGCCAGCAAATTCCATTGATAAAATTGAGAAATGCACCTCAGAAGCTGTTTGATTTCTGAGGAGCGTTCGAAAATGGAAGCATTCACTTCCGGATTTTCAGAGTCCAGGTTCTGAAACATTCGGCTTCCAAGACACTCGAAAACCGAGGAACCACTGTAGTTGCTTATCTGTTCAACATCTGATGGGAGGGCATTCCACAGGGCGGGTGCCACGACCGAGAAGGCCCTCTGCCTGGTTTCCTGTATCCTCACATCTCGCAGTGAGGGAACTGCCAGAAGGTCCTCAGAGCTGGACCTCAGTGTCCGGGCTGAACGATGGTGGTGGAGACACTCCTTCAGGTATACATGGTCAAGTTTATTTAGGGCTTTAAAGCTCAACACCACCACATTGAATTGTGCTTGGAAACGTACCGGGAGTGAAGATTGGACCGGTGTTATATGGTCCCGGTGACCACTCCCAGTCACCAGTCTTGCTGTTGCATTCTGAATTTGTTGTAGTTTCTGAGTCACCTTCAAAGGTAGCCCCACGTAGAGCATGTTGTTGTTGTTGTTCTATTTCTTCTAGAAAAAGAGGTGCTGGAACTCACCATGTGTCAGGGACTGGGCAGAGGAGGAATGGTGGAGACCGTCACCCCTACCTGACCCTTCCAGGGAGGAGGAAGACAGTTTAGATTTACAGCGGGTTTGCGGGAGGTCACAGCTCAGAGGCAGATTAGGGGTAAAGTTGGGAAATAATAGGAGAGGAGGAGGAAGAGGAAGCAGCAGACGGGCGACAGCTGACGGACATAGTATCTTTAGAAAGCATTCCAGACCCCGCCCCCCTCCCAGGGCGGGTCAGAAGCTCAGGCAGGAAGGCAGGACAGGTTTCAAGCAGGAACTGGTAACCAACAATGTTGCTCCTACAACTTGGGGCTGGGGCTGGCCGGCTTTTATCTGCCCCGAGGCATAGGGCGGCCCCGATCCTCTGGTGACTCGCCTCTCCCGGCCTGGAGGCGAGCACTCCTCCTGCGGGAACTCAGTTCCCTTCGCCTCTCTGCCCTGAGCCTCTGCAGCTCAGGAGAGGCTGGAGGGTTACCGGACCCAGAGGCAACCTCAGCTTCCCCTGACAGGGCTGGGAGTGGAGCACCTGCAGGCAATGGGTCCTCCATCCCATCAGGAGCCAGAGCAGACTCAGCAGATGCTTGCACCTGAGGATCCAGCACAGGTGAGGACCCTTCAGACTCAGGCCCTAGCCCCGGCTCTGCAGGTTCTGGAGGCGGGGAATCCTGTGCAGGCTGGGATCCCTCAGGTTCAGCATCTGAGTCTGAATCCCAGGCCATCACAAGGAAAGTAAAGAGCTCAAAGACAGAGGGTGCTTAGGGGCACCCATAGAGATGATGAGAATGACAAATGAGGAAGTGGGAGAGACGGGATGTGGAGATTCACTCGAGACAGCGCCATTATCCAATAGGCTGGGTTCTATAGCCTCTCTCTGTAAATACTGAATAAAAAGAGGATGGTAAGAAACATTCCCTTGTCTTTGTACTTTCCTGGGCAACCAGCCGGGAGTCGCTGGCAGCATCCTGACACTATTAACGCCTATGTTGTTCTCTTATAATGGCAATGGCATTGACCTGAGAGGTGCCAGAACTGAGTTCCAGTGAGTTATGGCAGGAAAAAAAGCCCTGATGATGATGATGATGATGAAGACTTGTATATCACCCTTCATCTGAAGATCTCGGGGTGGTTCACAGCATAAAAATGCAAGATAAAGATATGGAGGATCCGTCTGTTTAGTGTGGCTGGTTGCTACTACCAGTCATCCCAAGAAGAAGAGTCCTGCAGCTGTATCTGGTCAAAGGGGGCCCATCTAGTCCAGAGTGGCCCATCTCAGAGTGGCCAACCGGATGCCCCATTGGGAAGCCCACAAGCAGGACCCAAGTCCAACATAAGAACATAAGAAGAGCCTGATGGATTGGACAAGTGTCCCATCTAGTTCAGTGTCCTGTTCTCACAGTGGTCAACCAGTTGCCCCAATGGGAAACCAGCAAGCAGGGCCTCAGCACAAGACTAATTCTCCACTCCTGTGGTTTCCAGCAACTGGTATTCCAGAGCACTGTTGCCTTCGACCACAGAGGCAGAGCATAGTCATTGATAGCCGTTTTGACGGCCATTACCTTATCCTCCTTCAAGACCCTTCTCCAGACTTCCCTTCCCCAACCCAACCATACAGATAGCTCAACTGATAGAGCACGGGACCCCTTAATCTCAGGGTCTTGGGTTTGAGCCCTACGTTGGGTGAAAGATTCTGTGCCTCTTCCTCCTCCTGAGCCTGACCAATCCCCATTTGTCCCAACTCTGCCTGCATTCATCTGCCTCCACTGTAATGAATGTGGAATATGCAGCCCCCTTCTTCGCCCAAGGGTGATGTCATTCACGGCACTCTGCACGCTAATTTTCACAGGAGGGAAAGCTAATAAACAGCCACGCTCAACATGACACTGCGTTAGCAGCCGGCGGTACCCTCCTGTGGCAAAACAACTGCTTTTGCTTGTTGTACGGACATCGAAGCATGCCAGGAATGAGCCTGAGTGCAATGCAGCGCAACCGAGCTGCATGCTGGCGTTGTGCTTCTGCATCCTGACAGTGACTCACTGGAATAGTGTTTTGTCATGATAGCTTGGCCTCCCCAAGGTGTTGAGACAATCTACAAGTGTTCTGTCTGCCAGGCAGTAGTGTAATGGCAAATTCAGAAACACAGGGTCTCATCGCAATGCTCATAGTCACACCTTCTTCTAAGACAGTGATGGCTAACCTTGACACTCCAGATGTTTTGGGACTACAACTCCCATCATCCCTGACCACTGGTCCTGTTAGCTAGGGATGATGGGAGTTGTAGTTCCAAAACATCTGGGGTGTCAAGGTTAGCCAGCACTGTTCTAAGAGGATCAGAACCTTCTACGGTTATACAGTAAACTTTTAAAGGTAAAGGGACCCCTGACCATTAGGTCCAGCCGTGTCCGACTCTGGGGTTGCAGCGCTCATCTCGCTTTATTGGCCGAGAGCCGGCGTACAGTTTCTGGGTCATGTGGCCAGCATGACTAAGCTGCTTCTGGTGAACCAGAGCAACGCATGGAAACGCCGTCTACCTTCCCGCCGGAGCAGTTCCTATTTATCTACTTGCACTTTGACGTGCTTTTGAACTGCTAGGTTGGCAGGAGCAGGGACCGAGCAACGGGAGCTCACCCTGTCGTGGGGATTCGAACCACCGACCTTCTGATCGGCAAGCCCAAGCTCTGTGGTTTAACCCACAGCGCCACCCATGTCCATGATGGAGGTAGCCAGGGTCAATAGAGGCAAGTGATGGTCTAGTTGAGGGATAGGAAATATGTGGCCCATCAAATGTTTTTGGACTCCCATCAGCCCCAGCCGACAGGGTCAATGGTAAGGGATGATGGGAGCTGGAGTGCAACAGCATCAAAGGTTGCAGTACATCTGTGAATGCTATGCTCTCCTTGCATCTCACAGGCCTTTAGCTCCTCGCTCTCATTCTTCCCTGTTGCTCATTCCTATGCCTCACCTTTTCATTTGAAGATCAACATAATTAGATCTCTCTCTCCCCCCCCTTGCTTTGTTGCAAAAAAAGAAGAGAGGATAAAATAAAGGGAATGAACAAAAAAAGAAATTTCCCGGCAAGCCACGAGAAATAATTAGCCGCACATTGTGTCATTAAACACTAGACTTTAATTAAATTGCGTAGAGATAACTACCTCTAACGACTGGAAGTCTGGGTGCCTGTGGAAAGCAAAGCACTCAGCATAATGGAGTAATAGACCCTGTAAATAGAGAGAAGTCAAGGTCCCTGGTTTGATTAAGCACCTGACTCAATTGGGTTGTCACCTCTTCTTCTCCAACCTACTCCGGAAGACTTTCGCCATTATCTTGCCCAGTGTTTGATCTCTCTGGGAGGTGATGCCTTTGTGTAAGAGTTGCTTTCGCTCCTAGCATCCTATCCATTTCCCTCTTCCTTGGCTGAGTCATTTCCTTCTCCCTCTCCATCTCTCCCTCTCCCTCCTTCACTCAATTTAATGAATAATGTTACACACCACCCTTGGGATGAAGGTCAGTGGAGAGCTTTATTCATGCCTATATACAACATGAGGAGCTCATGGCACTGACACCCCGACAGATCTTGCATCTCCATTGGTCACAGCCTTGGATCCAGCACAGAGCAAGCAGGTCTCTGGGTATCCAGCTTCCAGCTCAGTTCATACCCAAAATTCTGGCTATTGTTCTCCTACCTAGCAGCTGGTTGAGTAGGGTGGGGTGAGCCTGGAGGGCATCTTCACTTAGGTGTAGCTCTTGCAGCCTGGCTCATTTTTTTGGGATGCTGATGAGGACACTTAAATGGCCAGCCATGATCATTGTCTTACCAAAAGAAGCCCTTGCCTGATTAGTTCAGCAACCTCATCTTTTAGATTTTATCACTCACTGGGTACAGAACCTCAAGAATAGGAAGAGACTCTGGGCATCATCCAGAATGATCCCCCAAACGATATTGAAATGTTTCTAGGTAGATCTTAAGATTTCTTTCTCCTGCAAACCTTTGCAGGCTGAAGTCTAGTTCTGGGACGGAGAAACTGGAACCAGAACTTGGGCTCTAAACTCACACCAGTTTGCCTGGTTATGGTCAAGGATGGAAGGCCTATCCAGATAATTTATGTGAAGCACTAGAAAAGAAAACTACCCTCTAAAGTGCTGCACAGATGCATCGCTAGGGGTTATTTTATGTCATAATTCTGTGTTATTCAAATATTCTAGCACCTGGGTTTCTCCCTGAGAAGAAGGTTTCTGTCGGGTCCTAAAATTCCAAGCTTAGTGCAAAGAGAAGGAACTGCTTCGAATCAAACTGAGCTTGTTTATTTGCTCTGGAAGGCCCTGAAAAGGTAGGAACTTTGATGCATTTTGACTAATACTATCACAATCTCTGCATAGGAATGCAAAACAAGATTGTTAGTGTGTAAAAAGCAGCTTCGCTGGCGAGACAGCAGTTCAATCCTCAAGGCTGGGACATTATTTGTGATGGATTCGAAGGAATTCAAGAGATCCATTTCACCCACACCCTTTTAATAGATCCCATTTGATAAAGATTATTTTACCTCCCCATTTCCTTACACACACACACACACACACACACATACATGCATACATACATACACACATACAGACTCATTCTCTTGCTTGCAGAAGCTCTATAGCAGGTCTCCAATTGACTAATGATATTGTGGGTTGTGCGGGTCAGTTTGGATGATGCCCCGAGGTCCTTCCAATTCTTTGGAACCTGTACCCATTGCGGGTTGAAATCAAGTAGAGTAGTTTGCTGAACCAGTCAGACAAGTTTCTCTGTAAGACCTTCCTTGAACACTTACGGTAAGTATCCTCATCAACATCCCAAAAGGATGAGCTAGGTTGCAAAGGCTGCAACTAAGTGATGGTGCTCTCCAGACTAAGGGGTGGACCTTTATTTCACCTTCCTCACCTAGCTCCTAGGTAGCAACCTTGGCATTATCAGCACCATGCTTAAACCAACTGATTTATCCAGGCTGACCAAGGGTCTGTTTCTAGCTATGTGGCATGCCATGTCTAATTTAGCTTTCCGAATGGCTAAAAGGGAGCTGATTTAGTCGGGTGGGAGTAAAGAGCTTGAGGGCTCAACTTCAGAGGATTCAAAAGCTTTGGGGGGGCATCAATAACCCCTTTCTCCACTGCACCTGAGGATGCAGCTCTCCTATCATCTCCAGGCCTTGACACAGACTCACCTATCGCTTTTCCTCCACCATGCTTCAGAATTAGATATGGATCTTTTAAGGATAGCAGCCAATTTTTTTGGGGGGGGGGGGGTAGAGCAGGCAGTAGCCCATAGAAGTGAAAAATCCTGCCAGCCTTCTTAAGCCAATGAAGAGTGGCTGGGGAAACCCAGCCAGAAGGGCCAGGTATAAATAATAAAATTATTATGTTGATCAGGGGTCAGCAACCTTTTTCAGCCGTGGGCTGGTCCACTGTCCCTCAGACCATGTGGTGGGCCGGACTAATTTTTTTTTTTGGGGGGGGGGAATGAACAAATTCCTATGCCCCACAAATAACCCAGAGATGCATTTTAAATAAAAGCACACATTCTACTCATGTAAAAACACCAGGCAGGCACCACAAATAATCCAGAGATGCATTTTAAATAAAATGACACATTCTACTAATGTAAAAACACGCTAACTCCCGGACCGTCCGTGGGCCGGATTGAGAAGGCGATTGGGCCGCATCCGGCCCACGGGCCTTAGGTTGCCTACCCCTGATGTTGATGAACATCAGGGGTCGGCAACCTCCGGAGACCGTTTTACTGGCCCACGAGCCGCCCCTGAACCGAGCCGCCTGCTTGGCAAGTCCCACACGAGCTGCGCTAAACCGGCACGGCACGGCATGGGGACTTGCCGAGTGGTGCCAGAAATCGCGTCTGTTCACGCGCAGATACCAAAAATCGCGTCTGGGCATGCCCAAACGCTGAAAATCGCTTCTGCACATGTACAATTTTCGGCGTCTGGGCATGCGCAGAAGCAATTTCTGGCGCAGTGGACATGTGCAGACGCGATTTTCGGCATTGCGCTGTGCCGGTCGGGTCCACGGACGATCTATGTAGGAGTGATCCGGCCCATGGCTGGTTAGCCTTGCCGACCCCTGATGAACATCTTCAAAAGTTCAGCTAGTGGGTGCCACTAGGAGCTCTCCAGGGTGCTGAATTAATAGCTGCTAGGACTTCCCCAATGAACACACCAGTTCCCAACATGAAAGATTTTGGGGGGGGGGGGAGAAGCTGGATTCTTCTCCGGCTCATGTTGAGCCGGAGAAGAATCCAGAAGACTAACAGGATTTGCTTTGTATTTGTGGTGATCATTATAGAATTATAGAATAAGATAATTTTCCAAGCTGGGAAATGCGGGTCCTAAAATGAACAATTTCCTCTGCCCTGCTTTTTCACTTGCTCTCTATGCTCATAACTTGCAATAGCAACATTTCACACCCCAGCACATCCAACTACTGCTGTTCTGTAACTCTGACCTGAGTCAGGAATTGAACTCCTCCCCCCCTCTCTTTCTCTGGGTTCAGACCTGCGTTTGATCCCCTGAACCCCTTCCATCTTATCTGCCAGATCTTTTTCTGCTCTGATTTTCTTGGTCTGCCCTCTCTCGCCTCTTTGCCGCTAACCTTGTGGGCTTTGTCAGTCAATAATCCCTTCTCCATCCTTCTTATCCCTGCTGCTTGCATTATACCTGGGTGGTTGCAATTAAGTGCCCAGCAAAAAGGTTTATGGCTTTTTTGTTTTGCGCCTAGCATGGGAGCTGGCAATCTTTGGTTGGCACTGTCTAGGCCAAGCGGAACACAGCTTCACCAGGGCATCAGCCGAGCCCACTGAAATCGACTCTCGCCAAGGGAGCGAGGTGGCTAAATGGATTAGCGTGATCCTGTTATTGCTGGACACTTATTCCTTCTCTTGAAAAAAGAAAAGAAAGCAAGTTCCTGCTTAGAAGAATCATCAATTAAGGATGAAAATGAGAACCCAGTGCCTACACAGAAAACAGGTGTCTTTTCTAAATCTTGGATTATCATTTTGTTGCACCATAATAACCTACAAAGAGTCATAATTCCACCAAATCACATGGGAGGGGAATCATAACCACCCCCAACTTACGTGTGGGGAAAGAGGGGAGGGATGTGAACTACGGCCAACTGAGTCCTCTTGAGGATTTCTGACATCGTTTTTGACTGCTGTTGAAAAACCCAGCTCTAAACAGCTTAGGCTAAAGCTATGTGAAGGACTGTATTGTCCCATAGAAAGCTGCCTGGACTCTGAGATCTTCAGGGAAGGCCATTCTCTCACCCCTGCCACCCTGCCCCCATTTGGTGGGGTTGCGGAAGAGTGAAGACTTCACTAGCAGGTGAAGACTGTTTTAAAGAGGCCTGTTTTCAAAGAGGCCTTTGAGTACAGGTTTTTTTTTGTTTTTGTTTTGTTTTGTTTTTTACTAGCTGACCCGGCCACGCCTTGCTGTGCCTGATTTGGTGAAATGCAAAAGTAAGACACAGTATGAAAGAGAAAGTGCATGTTTACTTACAGCTTATCTTGTTGAAGTTCAGTCTATGTGTTCTCCATTTGCCCCTCCCATTTTTGTCTTCGTTTCTACAACTGTTTATTACTACTATTTTAGTCTATGAGGTTCTTTGTATTCCTCCTGGCGTGGCTCTATACCCGCCAACGGAATCGATCAAGGGGTTACGGAGAAAGGCCATCGTTAACAAACATCCAACTTGAACGATTTTATATATATATCGATTTAAGGAAAGGGCTTTTCATATTTTACCATCTTCCTTTTAATAGATTTGTTTTTCCATCATTTTAATTCGATTGCAGTTTCATTACTTTTTAACAAGTGAGTGTTTGTATGACAGGAACATAGGAAGCTGCTTTGTACTGAACCAGACCATTGACCCATCTAGCTCAGTGTTGTCTCCACTGACTGGCAGCAGCTCTCCAAGGTTTCAAGCAGGGGACATTCCTTGCCCTACCTAGATATGCCACGGATTGAATCTGTTGCCTTCTGCATGCCGAGCAGCTGCTCTGCCACTGAGCTACTGCCCTTCCCTGGAACATGCTATTGAAAATAAATAAATAAATCTGAATGCAGAAATCTAGCAAGTCAGGGAGAAGTGTAATTTTGATTCCTGACATACTAGCTTTCTAGATGCAAGGATGCATGGACGAATGTTTCAGCACATGGGCCCTCTTTCTGCTATCTAATGTGGTTCAGTCCATAGACAAATGAATAACTTTAGGATTAGGCCCGAATCTCATATCTTTGCAGGCTTTCTCTGTTCCCTCCCCTTTCCTGCTCACTGCACGGTCGCTAGTGTGAAAGCTGATATCTTGAAACATTTCTTTCCCATGTCTTCTTCTTTCGCATCACCTTACCCCCCTGCTTCACTGCCAGCAGGTCTGCACACTGTGAGCAAGATGTAGCAATGCGGTTTGTGTATCCTACTAAAAGATATTTAATAAATATGCAAATCGCTCGCCGTGTCTCCTCAGGCAGGTGTGGAGTGTGTGAGAGAGAGAAAGAGAGGGAGGGAGGACTGTAGTTAAGTATTAAATCTATTTGCTGGCAAAGAGCCTGGGAAAGAAAGCAGAATAAAAAGGGGGGGTTGAGAGAAGGTGGTGGATTATGGAGCAAGGTCATAGAATCATAGAATTGAAAGGGTCTCAAAGAGTCATCTAGTGGAACTCCGTACATTTCTTTGTGTCTGGGTTATAACACTGCGGTCACTTACACAATCAAGAACCTGAGGGTGCTACATTAAAAAAAACAACAACAGCACACCACCAATATTATTGCGTGCATATACCAACTTTCCATCCCTCCCCATTTCATCCTCACAACAACCCTGTGAAGTAGGTTAAGAAAGTAACAATAGCCCCACAGTAGGATCAAAATGGGTGGTGCTGTGGGTTAAACCACAGAGCCTAGGGCTTGCCGATCAGAAGGTTGGCGGTTCGAATCCCCGCGACAGGGTGAGCTCCCGTTGCTCGGTCCCTGCTCCTGCCCACCTAGCAGTTCGAAAGCACGTCAAAGTAGATAAATAGGTACCGCTGCAGCAGGAAGGTAAACAGCGTTTCCGTGCACTGCTCTGGTTCGCCAGAAGTGGCTTAGTCATGCTGGCCACAAGACCCAGAAGCTGTATGCTGGCTCCCTCGGCCAATAAAGCGAGATGAGCGCCGCAACCCCAGAGTCGGTCACGACTGGACCTAATGGTCAGGGGTCCCTTTACCTTTACCTCTAAGATCAAAACAAAAGCCCATCTGGTCCAGCATCCTGATCTCACAATGGCGAAACAGTGAGGATCCCACAAGCAGGACCTGAGCATGACAACAGCCCCACATGTATTCTCAACAACTGGTATTAAGCAGTCTCAAAGCAATTTAAATTGTCCTGCCTTCCCCCTGAAGGAGTCTGGGAAGTGTAGTTTGTTGGCCCCTGCTGAGAGTCCTTAGGAGGCTCCTTATTCCCCTCATGGCGTGACAATGCCCAGAATTCCCTGGGAAGACAGATTGATTATTGAACTGCTCTGGGAGGGGAATAGGGGTCTCCTAGCAGGCTCTCTCCACAGCAAACAACCAATTACATGATTCCTTAGGGGAAGCCATGACTTTTTAAAAGGGATACTTCCTTAAATGTATCATGCAGATAGGGCCTAAATTCAAGCATCCTGCATCCCACAGTGACCAAGCAGATGGTGGCAATCATTCCCAGGGGTACGGTTCTGATCTCCTGGCTCATACTAGACTGCTGCAGCCCTGCTTTGTGTTTATAGTGCAGATGATTTGGCCAAAAGCCATTGTGTCCCGCATCCATTGATCACCTCATCCATCCCCATGGATTGGCCTAATCCTTTTTTCTACAGCCATCCAAGCTGATGGCAATCTCTGCCTGCCTCCTGTGGCAAGGAGTTCCATAGTTTAACTATGCGCTGCATAGTTCCTTCTGGCTTGAGCATCTTGAGCTCTTCCATGTGTCCCTGAGTCTATGATCACGCTCCAGTCCTGGCTTTTAGCTTGCTCCTTGCTCTGGCATGTCCCATAGCTGTGACTTGCCCTTCAGCCTCGACCTCTGTCTCGTTCCATGATCCTTCCTCTGACTCTTGTCCTGCTTCCCTGACTTGCACTTTGCTCCTGATAGGCGATCCTGTCTCTTGGCTTGCCCTCCAGCCTTCACTTGGCCCCACAACCTTCTAGATCAGGACTCCAGAGTCATTTTGGCCTGCAGAGGGTCCCTCCCACAACACACCACAAGGAAAAAATTAAACATTACAAAGAGCTTTCTGAGAATAAGAGCTGTTTGACAGCGGAGAGGACTCCCTCGGAAGCTGGTGGGCTCACATTCGGTGGAGGTTTTTAAGCAGAGGTTGGATGGCGTTCTTTAGTTTTAACTCTATTGAAATTCTGTTGCGAGTCGATGACCCACCACCCGCGGGGAGTAAATAAGACACACGGACACATGATTTTAGGTTAATGGGTAAGATAAGGCCACAACTTTATTGGTTACAGCAAGTGAGTGGTATTGGATTAGGCATTGGACAAGAGCGCAACACAAGACTCCACCCCACGGGTGGGGGGGAGTCACTTTAGGGTTAACAACCAGTGGGAGGAGCTTGTTGATGCCAATACAACTGGAAGCTTCCCCTGACGTCACCATGGGTCGTGCCATGGCCCTAGCCACTAGCAGGGCATCAGACTGGATCCACGACCGCCAGATCCCTTTAAAGGGATACCCCTAGGTCACAGTGATGGCTAACCTTGACACTCCAGATGTTTTGGGACTACAACTCCCATCATCCCTGACCACTGGTCCTGTTAGCTAGGGATGATGGGAGTTGTAGTTCCAAAACATCTGGAGTGTCAAGGTTAGCCATCACTGCCCTAGGAGGTAGGTGATGGCCACAACCTGACCTCCGACACACCGCACATATTACATCACCTATTGAATATTCCAATGCCTAACCGCAAAATACCATAAAGTTGTGACAAGTTGCTACGAGGTAGGCGAAAAAACCAAGATGTCGGTGCCAATTTGCCAAATGGATAAAAAACTGCTACCAGGCCCCCTGGACAACCAAGGCGACCAACCGAAGTCCATAGCAAGGTCAAAAAACCTAGCAAGACCTAAAGGGAGGGAGGGCGGGAGATCCGATGCAAGCAGGAGGCAGAATGAGCTGGCTGTGGGGCTTGATGCGGCAGGAAGGAGGGGCTAAGGCAGGGGGCCGAACACGCCCCCCTGCAAGCGCGGGAGTGCATCCCGCTAGCAACTCCTCCCTCCTGCGATGGGGAGAGGTCTTGTCCTTTAACAAATCCCCTAAGGGTGCCACTAATCTGTTGTAGCTGCCCACACCAAAGTTGTGTCAGCTACGAACCTCGGAATTTGGCCTCCTCCAAACCTGTGCCAGAGTTTTGACATCATTTTGCAGTGTCCTGGATTTTGAGCGCTGTTATGTAGGAACCCCAGTGTGTTGTATGACTTACAAATGCAGGGTTTATATACTGCAGAACAACTGCAAAATTTTGACGTGGGTGCAAGGGATCCCACATTTGGGGGTCGCTTCCAGAGCCAACCAAGTCCCTGCTTTCGGATGCCAGTCCCCCGCTTTGTGTATATGAGAGAGACTGCTGCTGTGTTCCCAGGTTTAAGTTGCCAGCATTAAGCACTCTTCAGAAGAAACTGCTATTTTCCTGACGCCCGCCCACTCCTTCTTCCTGTGATGGTGCTTACAGATTGCCATCGTGACACCCCTCTCTAACCTCTCTCGCAGTGAAAACACTCCATGTTTCACTTCCCTGCCTAGGAATCTTGCAAAACAGGCACCTTCTCTTGCATGGAGGACTCTGCTGCAAACAGCACTGAGTGGCTTTCCTCCTCCTGGTGTTAGTCAAAATAGACACTCTTAAGAGTTGCCCCTGGTGCTCTTCCAACAACTGAGCAATAGTTTCAAGAACATCTTGCGTGTCACTGCCACACACACCCCTCGCTGTAAACCAGGGGGCAGCAAACTTTTTCAGCAGGGGGCCCGTCCACTGTCCCTCAGACCTTGTGGGGGGCCGGACTATATTTTTTTGGGGAGGGAAATGAACAAATTCCTATGCCCCACAAATAACCCAGAGATGCATCACATATAATAATGTTCAAGTGTCCCTGCGTCCACTGTGTGTCAGTGGAACTGCGCGAGTGCGCATGTCCCACAGGGACGCACGGATTGGAGAGCTCTACTTCCCCCCCCCAACAGGGACGCAGGCATTGGAGCGGCCGGAGAGGGGGGCGTGTCCGGGAGGCAGCAGCGGCGCACGCGCATTGTCAGTTGCGACAGCGCCACCGCCTCGCACGGATGTCTCCCTCGCCGCCCCGTCTCTCCAGCCTGTCAGCTGCAGTCAGCCGCCAGCCTCTGCCGCCTCCTGCCGCCTCCTGCTGCCTCCTCCTCCTCCTCTAGCGCCCGTTAATGTAACGGGCTACCTTCAACTAGTTTTAAATAAAAGCACACATTCTACTCATGTAAAAACACCAGACAGGCCCTACAAATAATCCAGAGATGCATTTTAAATACAGTGGTACCTCTGGTTGCGAACTGGATCCGTTCCGGAGCCCCGTTCGCAACATGAGCAACACGTAACATGAAGCACCACGCCTGCGCATGCGCGTGACGTCATTTGACGTGTCTGCGCATGCGCGAACCGCCGAACCCGGAAGTAACCCGTTCCGGTACTTCTGGGTTCGGTGCGTTCGTAACCCGCGCTAAACGTAACCTGCAGCAAAAGTATCCAGAGGTATGACTGTAAAAGGACTCATGTAAAAACACGCTGATTCCCGGACCATCTGTGGGCCGGATTGAGAAGCCAATTGGGCCGGATCTGGCCCCCGGGCCTTAGTTTGCCTACCCATGCTGTAAACGTCTGGTCCAGGTGTCCTGTTTCCATTCTTCTTTCCTTGCCCACAGTTCAGGGCAGACCACCTGCTTTGCATGCAGAAGGTCCCAGGTTTCATCCCCAATGACATCTCCAGGTAGGTCTGGGAAACTGCTGGAGTGCGACTGCAAGTCAGGGTAGGCAATACTGGACCACCAGTCTGACTCCGGATAAGGCAGCTACAGTACTTAAGCCAGAATTATGAGGACTAGAAGCTTGTAATATTTTTAAGTGTGTGACCATAGCTCAGTAGTTAGAGCACTTGCTTGGCATACAGATGATCCAGGTTCAACCCCAGGAATTTCCAGGCAGGGCAAGGGGAGCCTCCTGACTGAAACCTCGGAGAGTCTCTGGTTGTCAGTGGTCTAGTGGTCTGACTCTGTAACAAGGCAGTTTGTTTCTGTGTTTCTGTGCCTTCAGGCAGGGATGAGAAACCTCCAACCGGCAGAGCCATAGCTGTCAACCCTCCCTTTTTTTGCGGGAAACTCCCTTATTCCAATGCCGTTTCCCGCTGCTATCCCGGATTGTTGATATCCCTTAAATTTCCCGGATTTCAAAGGAAGCAGCTCCTCTCCCTCCCTGCCGGCCAGGGAGGCTCCTCAGCTGCGTTGCTTGGCTGCCAATAAGGAGTCTGAGACCGACTGGGGGCGGAGCTTGCATGCCTTGTGCAGCCAGACCCTCACGCCCAACCAGACATACAGCCTGCCTGCCGTCTATGCGCTTGCTCTTTCGCTCTCCCGTTCGCGCGCAGCCTCTGGAGCGCAGGGTGGCGAGGCTGCTTGGTGCCATTGCACCGCCCTGGCGGCATCCCTTATTTTCAAATCTGAAAGTTTTTTAAAAATCCCTTATTTTCAAATCCAAAAGTTGACAGCTATGGGCAGAGCCTGCAGAGTTAATTTGGCCTCCCCATTTGATCTTCCTCAAACCACACTGATACATGAAGTCCTATGCTCCTTGCAGGGAGCAGGGTGGGGGAAGATAAGGACCAGGCCCATTCAGCCAAAATATTCCCCCACCCCCTTTTTCAATGGAAGGGCCATAGTTCAGTCATGGAGCATGTCAAAGGTCCCAGTTTTAATCCTGGTGCCTCCAGGAAGGCTTGGCGAATTCTCTGAGGAGTCTCTGCCAGAAGGTGTAGTCAATTCTAAGCTAAATGGACCAAAGGGTCTGTCTTGGGGGCTTTCTCCTCTCAAAACACTATCATAACTCATGGACATCTAATGCAGACCCTCCAAGTGTCCCTATTTTCCAGGGACAGTCCTGGATTTACAGGTTTCTGATTTGATCATGGAATGTCACGCTTTTCCTTAGGATGTCCCTATTTTCATTGGAGAAATGTCAGAGAGTATGGAGCTATTATGTTTTTATACATTGATGCCGAAATCCAGCATCGTCTGAGCTCTGCGAGTGCAGCTTTCTCCCGATTGAAGTGCAGAGTGTTTGAGGACTGGGACATTTGCAGGGAAACCAAAATGCTTGTTTACAAAGCTCTTGTACTCCCAACGTTACTGTATGCTTGTGAAACATGGATCACTTATAAATGTCATCTAAAATTCCTCGAAAGATTCCATCAACGGTGTCTCCGAAAATGTTTACACAACACTTGGGAAGACAGGCGAACTAATGCCAAAAAGAAGCAAAGATCACCCATGTTGAAACGATGATTCTTCAACATCAACTTTGTTGGACTGGTCATGTTGTGCGAAATGCCTGATTATCGTCTTCCGAAGCAACTGCTCTATTCCGAACTTAAAAATGGAAAGCGTAAGTCAGCAAAAGAAGTTTAAAGGCTCTCTCAAGGCAAATCTTTAAAAATGTAGTATAAACACTGACAACTGGGAAACACCAGCCTGCGAGCGCTCCAATTGGAGAACAGCCTTTAGCGAAGGTGTCATGGGTTTTGAAGACACTCAAACTCAGGATGAAAGGGAGAAACGTGCTAAGAGGAAGGCACACTTGGCAAACCCTCACCGTGATCAACTCCCACCAGGAAACCTACGTCCCCACTGTGGAAGGATGTGTGGATCCAGAATTGGCCTCCATAGTCATTTACGGACCCACTGTTAAGACCGTGTTTATGGAAGACAATATTACTCGGCTATGAGTATTGGCAAAGAGAAGGATTATGTTTCTATATATGCTGAAAGTTGCCCACATTGCCTAGGGCATTGGGCAACCAAGACAGATGGGCAAGGCATAAATAATAAAATAATTACCAGTTGCCGAAAGTCACAGGAGGACAGAGTGCTCTTGCACTTGCGATCTGCTTGAAGGTTTCCAGTTGGGAGATTGCTACTGTGATGCTGGACTGGATGGGCAATTGGTCTGATCCGGTAGGCTTTTCTCGTGTTCTTATGACTCTCTGGGAGACAGAGACACCCCCCCCCATGTCCTGCCACTCACCACCTGGCCTAGGGCGGGGCCTGACAGGCCTATAAGAACTGCTGCGGCTGCTGCTGCTGCCACCCAGGAGGACTCCCCTGCTCAGCGCCTGAGGGTCCCAGTCCAGCCACTCCCCACCTGGCCTAGGGCAGGGCCTGATGGGCTCTATAAAGGACCGCTGCCGCCGCCACCGCCGCTTGGCAGAGAGGGCTCAGTTTTGTTTTGTTTTTGTTTTTTGTTTAAATTTCTGTTATTTTTTATAACAGTTCTAAGTTATAAGAGTTATAAGATGGCGGCGCGCATAGACGCAGCGGCTGCTAAGTGCTCTCCCTTATTTTTAAGTGTTTCGTATGGCTTTTACTGCTGTTACTTGTGTTGAGTACATTTTTGGTTGGGGAAACAATTGTTTAAATGAAAAATGAATTTATTTTTCTTAAATTTTATTATTATTATTATTATTATTATTATTTAAATCCAATTTCATTGTACTTGTACAATGACAATAAAAATATAAAGATATAAAGAAAGATGTCCTTTGGACACCCCAAATCTAGATTTGAGGCTGATGGACGTACCTATAAGAGGTTGCAGCTGAAGGTTACAGACAAAAACCTAGAGCTGCTTTTGCAAGTCTGAAGGTAGGTTGGGGAGCTAATTCCTTTTCTTTTCTTAAAGAACCACACGGTGCATTTCTCACAAACACTTGGATAGATTTCCTCCTCAGCCTCAAACATCCAGAACACATCCTGCTCAGTTTAAATGCAAACTGACAGGTACCGAGGAATCCATTGATTGTGTACTTTCAAAGCTCCCCAGGCTGCTGTGGTGAAGGTGGAGATGTTAGAGGGCAGGACTCCTGGGTTCGTTTTCCCCTCTACCCGACAGGAACTTTTCTCCTCCAAACTTTCTCTTCTCCTGCCTCAAATCTCTGTGGGTGGGTTTCTTTTTATTGTTTAAAAAGAAGGCAGACAGGATGCCTCACCTAAGAACCTAAGAAAAGCCTGCTGGGTCAGTTCCATCTAGTCCAGCATCCTGTTCTCACAGTGGCCAAGCAGATGCCTGTGGGAAATTTGCAAGCAGAACCTGAGCACAAAAGTAATAATAATAATAATAAAAATAAAAATAATTTATTATTTGTACCCCACCCATCTGGCTGGGTCTCCCCAGCCACTCTGGGCAGCTTCCAACAAATATTAAAATGTCACAGATTAAAACTTCCCTAAACAGGGCGGCCTTCAGGTATTTTCTAAATGCCATGTAGTTGTTTATCTCTTTGACCTCTGATGGGAGGGCGTTCCACAGGGAGGGTGCCACTACCGAGAAGGTCCTCTGCCTGGTTCCCTGTAGCTTTGCTTCTCACAGTGAGGGAACCGCCAGAAGGCCCTCGGCGCTGGATCTCAGTGTCCGGGCTGAACGATGGGGGTGGAGACGCTCCTTCAGGTATACAGGACCGAGGCCGTTTAGGGCTTTAAACATCAACACCAACACTTTGAATTGTGCTCGGAAACGTACTGGGAGCCAATGTAGATCTCTCAGGACCGGTGTTATGTGGTCCCAGCGGCCACTCCCAGTCACCAGTCTAGCTGCCGCATTCTGGATTAATTGCAGTTTCCGGGTCACCTTCAAGGGTAGCCCCACGTAGAGCGCATTGCAGTAGTCCAAGTGGGAGATAACTAGAGCATGCACCACTCTGGCGAGACAGTCTGCGGGCAGGGAGGGTCTCAGCCTGCGTACCAGATGGAGCTGGTAGACAGCCACCCTGGACACAGAATTATCCTGCGCCTCCATGGACAGCTGTGAGTCCAAAATGACTCCCAGGCTGCACACCTGGTCCTTCAGGGGCACAATTACCCCGTTCAGGACCAGGGAGTCCCCCACACCCGCCTGCCCCCTGTCTCCCCAAAACAGTACTTCTGTCTTGTCAGGATTCAACCTTCTGTCAGCGCCATCTTTAGCATATGCAGCGCCAGGGTGCAAAGATCCGCCCAGCGCCCCCAAATTACTGTATTTTTCTGTGTATTAGATGAGGTCATCTTATACATGGATAGTGCCATGGGGGGGGGGGGAAGCTGCGCACTGCCAGCCATCTGGTTGGCGGTCTTGCAACTCTCCCCCATGCCGCTGCGGGAGGAGAGCAATCCCTGCAGAGGCTTGGGAGGGAAGCTGCGCTCCCGACAGCCATCTGGCACCCCCCAGAATTCAGCGCCAGGGTGCGCCCCCTTGCACCCCAGGGTAAAGATGGCCCTGCCTCCTATAGAGATGCTGCCATGGACCTTCTGCATGCGAAGAAGGCGCTCTACCACAAAGCTATGACACTTCCCCTTGAAATAAGGTAGGACTCCGGTCCATTTGGTTTTGAAGAATGACTGATAGAAAATGCTTTGTGCTGGGACTTGTAAAAGTGTAAAAGAGTATTGGGAAATGATCCATAATGAATTGAAAAAAATGTTTAAAAGTACTTCCTCCCCCCCCCCAAAAAAAACAGAGTCCTTTCTGATGGGGATAATTCAGAATGAAATTCCCAGGTGTCAAAAAATGTTATTTATGTATGCCACTACTGCGGCCCGTGTTTTGTTAGCCCCCAAATGGAAAACGAGCGAGGTCCCAACCAAAGAAGAATGGCAACTTAAGCTGATGGAATAGGCGCAAGCTGCAGACTTAACATATAGAATAAGAGAACAAGAAGAACATACGTTTAAAGAAGATTGGAAAAGGTTTATTGAATATATGGGAAATAATTGTGTACAGCTGAAAACGCTGGCAGTATTAAGATAAATTCAACAGTGTAAATAAGTTTGATAGATGCAATAATAGAATACCGATTGGTATAGTTTTTTTGTAAAATATGCAAGGATTTATGATATGTGAAATGAACCATGGAAAGAGAAGAAAGGAAGTCCTTGATATCTTAAGGATGTAAAATGAGTATTTTAAATTGTAATAAAAATTGTGTGTGTGTGTGTGTGTGTGTGTGTGTGTGTGTGTGTATTATGGTTTTTATTAAAGATTTTCTTGGTTTACAAAAGTGCATACATTGTCTCAGTTTTCAGATCCTAATTTCCTTTCTACAGATCAGTTCTATTTGATGTGGGACGTTGATATTGTATATAGTTGGGGGAGAGAGAGCAGGGAGGGAGAGTCTTTCGAAGCAACTACTCCTATTCCGGACTTAGAAATGGAAAGCGTAATGCTGGTGGTCAACAAAAGAGGTTTAAAGGCTCTCTCAAGGCAAATCTTAAAAAATGTAGGATAAACACTGACGACTGGGAAACACTGGCCTGCGAGCGCTCCAATTGGAGAGCAGCCTTTACCAAAGGTGTCATGGGCTTTGAAGACGCTCAAACTCAGGATGAAAGGGATAAACGTGCGAAGAGGAAGGCACACTTGGCAAATCGTCACCGTGATCAACTCCCATCCGTAAACCAATGTCCCCACTGTGGAAGGACGTGTGGATCCAGAATTGGCCTCCACAGTCACTTACGGATGCACTGTTAAGACCGTGTTCATGTGTCAGGGATGTGCCCACCCCTGCCAGTCCAGCACTGAGTGGCTACCAACAGCCTCAGCCTGTGTTGTCGATGGACTCGTCTCCCAGTGAGTCTGACAGCTCCTCCTCGGGGGAGGAGCAGTTAGCGGGAGGGAGCCAGGTGTGGAGAGGTCTCCAGGAAGAGGCAGAGAGACCTAACACCACTCAGCAGACCCACTTGGAGGAGGAGGAGACGCTGTTTCCGGCGCCCGCTTCACGCAGAAGGAGAAGGCGGCAATTTAGAGTGCCGAGACTCTGGTGTTGGCGCCGCAACAGGAGGGGAGCACTTCCGGATTCCGCTAGCGACTAGACCAGTGGTGGCTAACCTTGGCACTCCAGATGTTTTGGAACTACAACTCCCATCATCCCTAGCTAACAGGACCAGTGGTCAGGGATGATGGGAGTTGTAGTCCCAAAACATCTGGAGTGCCAAGGTTAGCCACCACTGGACTAGATGGTCATGTTTAGGGTTAGCTCTGCACTGTACATTGTTGTTGTTGTTCAGTCGTTCAGTTGTGTCCGACTCTTCGTGACCCCATGGACCAGAGCACACCAGACATGCCTATCCTTCACTGCCTCTCGCAGTTTGGCCAAACTCATGTTAGTAGCTTCGAGAACACTGTCCAACCATCTCGTCCTCTGTCGTCCCCTTCTCCTTGTGCCCTCCATCTTTCCCAACATCAGGGTCTTTTCTAGGGAGTCTTCTCTTCTCATGAGGTGGCCAAAGTACTGGAGCCTCAACTTCAGGATCTGTCCTTCTAGTGAGCATTCAGGGCTGATTTCTTTAAGAATGGATAGGTTTGATCTTCTTGCAGTCCATGGGACTCTCCAGAGTCTCCTCCAGCACCATAATTCAAAAGCATCAATTCTTCGGCAATCAGCCTTCTTTATGGTCCAGCTCTCACTTCCGTACATTACTACTGGGAAAACCATAGCTTTAACTATACGGACCTTTGTCGGCAAGGTGATGTCTTTGCTTTCTAAGATGCTGTCTAGGTTTGTCATTGCTTTTCTCCGAAGAAGCAGGCGTTTTCTAATTTCGTGGCTGCTGTCACCATCTGAAGTGATCATGGAACCCAAGAAAGTGAAATCTCTCACTGCCTCCATTTCATCCCCTTCTATTTGCCAGGAGGTGATGGAACCAGTGGCCATAATCTTAGTTTTTTTGATGTTGAGCTTCAGACAATATACATACTTGCACTGTACATACTTGCACAATAAAAACAGTTGAAAGACAAATAGGACTTGGTCTTTACTCATGAGCAACCGTTAAGCGAATCTGACATCATGGAAACAATCTTACTCGGCTGCGAGTGGTCGCCACAGAAGAAGAAGAAAACTTTCATTCTTCTACGTAGCATATGTACAAGGTGTTAGTGTCAGCGTCACGTGGGAAGGTTATCTTTCTATGCATTTATTTGTTTTCATTGGTGGTGAGAGAGATTGGGGGGGCAGGGCATGGTTGGTTGTCTATAGTTGACCGCATTGAGTTTTGTTTGCATGTGAGATGGCGGAAGGGGTTGTTGGGTCAGCTTAGCCGTATCGATTCGTATGCTGTCGGGGGGTTCTTGTCATGTTGGGCTGTATGTGCAATAAAGGGGAGCCACAACGGGGTGACTCCTGCCAACCTAGCAGTTCAAAAGCTCAAAGTGCAAGTAGATAAATAGGTACCGCTCCGGCGTTTCCGTGCGCTGCTCTGGTTCGCCAGAAGCGGCTTAGTCATGCTGGCCACATGACCCGGAAGCTGTACGCCGGCTCCCTCGGTCAATAAAGCAAGATGAGCTCCGCAACCCCAGAGTCGTCTGCGACTGGACCTAATGGTCAGGGGTCCCTTTACAACAGGGTGAAGGTATCCCCTTTTATTTGTCCCTGTGCTAGTTTCAGTTTTTTGGTTAGATTTTATTATGTTTTAATATTTGTTGGAAGCCGCCCAGAGTGACTGGGGAAACCCATTCAGGTGGGCAGGGTATAAAACAACAACAGCAGCAACAATAGCAGCAGCAGCAGCAACAACAACAACAGACCCCCCTATTTTCATTGGATAAGTTTTGGAGGCTACGCTGTTGACTGCACTGACTAGCAGAAGATCTCCAGGTTTCCAGAAGTGAACCTGAGACCTTCTGCATGCAAAGCAGGGGCTCCGCCCCTGAGCTGCGCCCCCGCTTCATTCAAAACACCCCACCTCGCTGGCAGACAGTTGTCTAGATGCGAAGATCAGGCTCGAACTCTTTGCCCGCTGCCCTTTCTCGACGAAGAGGCGAGCTCAGCCATGCGGCAATTCAGCAAAGAGAAAGGGACATTGTTCTCCCGGCCTCGCTCTGCTTGCGGAGAGCCGGTGATCCGCCATGGATGCCTCTTGCCTGAGCGAGAGACAAATTGCTTTGCGGTGGTGACACCGCTGGACTCATCCAGATGTGACTCAGCAGGTATTAGCCGGGATGCTCTCAAAAGCTGGCATGCACCGACGCATGCGTGTGGGTGGCACACACATCCTCTCTCTCTCTCTCTCCCGGCTGAGTTCATGCCTCTCCCCTGTTCCCAGCCCAGAGGAGGGATTAGCAGAGAACAGTCTGCCCTTGTTCTTTTGCCAAACCAGCCAGTAGAGTGATGAAAAAAAAGAGCGCTGACTTGGCTTGCAGCCTGCCCTTTGCTCCTGGGTGTATATGTGTCTGTGTGTTCCCTTGGCTGTGAGGCTTTAAAGGGGGGGGGGATGCACGCTTTGGGACAACGCCAATCTTGTGCAGACTGAACTGGAAGGAGGCACACCAGGCGGAGCTAGGAAACTCAGGAACATTGTGCTGTGTTGGGAAATGAAAGCGTGTATATTCAGAAGGCATGCAAAAGCCATTAGCCTCTTGCACATAGTTAAACTGTGGAACTCACTGCCACAGGAGGCAGTGATGACCACTAACATACCCTCCAACCTTTCTCTAACATAAAGGTAAAAAGGTAAAGGACCCCTGGACTGTTAAGTCCAGTCAAAGGTGACTATGAGGTTGCAGCACTCATCTCGCTTTCAGGCCGAGGGAGCCGGTGTTTGTCCACAGAGAGCTTTCCGGGTCATGTGGCCAGCAGGACTAAACTGCTTCTGGCACAACAGGACACCGTGATGGAAACCAGAGCGCACGGAAATGTTGTTTGCCTTCCCGCCGCAGCTCTACCTATTTATCTACTTGCATTGGTGTGCTTTCGAACTCTAGGTTGGCAGGAGCTGGGTCAGAGCAACGGGATATCAGTCCGTCATGCAGATTCGAACCGCCGACCTTCTGATCGGCAAGCCCAAGAGGCTCAGTAGTTTAGACCACAGCGCCACCTGTGTTCTCCTACCTCCTGCGTGTAGTGAGTGGGGACCCTGTTGCAGCAGTTTAATAAAGATCAGGCTTAGTAGCCACTTTGCTTCTCAATATACTCTGTGGCGCTGTGGGTTAAACCACAGAGCCTAGGGCTTGCTGATCAGAAGGTCAGCGGTTCGAATCCCTGCAATGGGGTGAGCTCCCGTTGCTCGGTCCCAGCTCCTGCCCTCCTAGCAGTTCGAAAGCACGGCAAAGTGCAAGTAGATAAATAGGAACCGCTCTGGCGGGAAGGTAAATGGCGTTTCCGTGCGCTGCTCTGGTTTGCCAGAAGTGGCTTGGTCATGCTGGCCACATGACCCGGAAGCTGTATGCCGGCTCTCGGCCAATAAAGCGAGATGAGCGCCGCAACCCCAGAGTCGGACAGGACTGGACCTAATGGTCAGGGGTCCCTTTAACTTTACCTTATACTCTGGTTGGCCTCTGTTATTTTCTCCTACTGATAGGGAACCCACTTAAGGACTCTATACAGGCTCTTAGATACCCCATAAGGGAAAGGGAGCAGTTACAACAACGATAATAATATCCATTCACACTGATGCAATTCACATTTCCAGGCATTTTGGGTATGTGTGTGTGCATGTGATTTCATGTGTGTTGAATTGGCACTCAATTCAGGAAACCGATTGGCGTGGAGAGAGCAGGAGGGGGAAGGAGCTGAGGGTCAAGTGGAGCACTGCGATTGTCTGTGTTCCACCAGGCGGGCAGGATTCGCACGTGACGCACCTCCACCCTTTCCCGTGCCTCTCTCCGCCTGGACGAGGAGAGGTCCTGACAGGCCTTTTCACTTTGAGCGAGGCTGGCGGGCCATAATAATGCTCTGGTAAATAATATACAGCAGTCACAGCGCCGGCACTTGAGAGCGCAGCACTAGATTCTGCTGACCCCTGCATTGTTGCTACCTGAAGGGAAACAGGCCCCATAAAATATTGAAGGGAACTAATAGAAAATGAGACAGCATGACTAATGGGGTGGAGCGAGGCAAGGGGAGCAGGCGGGGACAAATGGGGGGGGCGGGCGGAGCTCTAATGCAGCTCTTGCTCTCTCTCCCCCCAGCTGTGAGCGGGGAAATCCCACAATGCTCTGCAGCTGGCGGGGGCTTGCAGCAGGGAGTAAAGGAATCCTGGCCCGTGGGCCAATCTGACATCTGCATACCCCCCACAAAGCATCTGGAGGAGTTCATTGATTGAAAGCATGCATATCTCTCTCACTAAAATAATAGCAAGGTGGCATACCAGAAAACAAGCTTTTGCAAAAGAAAAACCCAATATGCAATGAAAACAAGGTGACTACATCACGCAGCTGTTACCAGAGGTCCAGGGAAGCCTAATAGATGCTAGCAGAAGTTGACCACAGTTGGTACCTACCGTGTCTCAGTGGGCAGGTCATTCCGCAGCCTGGGGGCTACCACTGAGAAGACCCTAAGAATATAAGTAGAGTCTTTCTCTGAATCAGTCCAGCATCCTGTTCTCACGGTGGCTCACCGGATACCTATGGGAAACCAGTTAGCAGGATTCGAACGCAAGAGCACTCTCCACTGTGAGGTAGGTTAGGCTGAGAGAAGGCAGTAACTGGTTCCCCCAGTGAGTTTCATGGCCAAACAGGGATTTAAACCCTGGTCTCTCCCAGGTCTTTGTCTGGTGCTCTAACCACTACACGATGCTGGTTTTCTTAGACCAGGCATGTCCAACAGGTAGAACGTGATCTACCGGTAGATCACTGGACATCTGTGGTAGATCACTGGTAGATCATTGGCTCCTCCCAAAGAAACTGAACAACTGTGGCTCCCCTAAGAAAAGCTCAACATTTTACCTCCTACCTGAAAAAACTCAACAACTTTGACCCAACCCCCCCCCCCAAGTGGGCCTTCCAAAATGGGCCTTCCCAAAAAAGGGGGTAGATCACTGCCAGTTTTTAACTCTGTGAGTAGATCACAGTCTCTTGGGAGTTGGCCACCCCTGTCCTAGACAGAAGAACTTTCTGCTGGCGAGAGCCATTTGACAGGGGAACAGACTCCCTCAGAAGGTGATGAACTCTCCTTCGTTGGAGGTTTTTAAATGGAGGTCAGATGAGCATCCATCAGGGATTCTTGAGCTGCAATTCCTGCATTGCGGCATGGGGTTGAACAAGATCGCCCTTGGAGAGGTCCCTTGCAACTCTACAAGTCTGATTCCTGATGCCCAGGTAAGCAAAGAGCTGTGGAAGGAACGTCTTGCTGAAAAAGCTTCCTTATTTCCTCTCCCCAGCCCGAGGACTTGAGTTACAGATCTGCTCAGGTGTGTGTGTGTGTGTGTGTGTGTGTGTGTCTCCTACACCTGTCACCATTGAACCTCTCTTCAAATCATATCCGACAGGTCGGAAAATCCATACCTTGAGGGCCTCATTATGGTTTTCTCTCCCAGGTCCTTATTAGCTTGAAGACATCAGGCAGAGTAACCTGGAACACCAAGAGGTGAATGGTGGGGTGCGATTTCTGCTGAGCCCCAAAGCGAGCGGGCTGGCTTCCCATCCATCCATCCATCCATCCATCCTTCCTTCCTTCCATCCATCCATCCATCCATCCATCCATCTCTTCTAATCATGTCACTCATTGTTTTTTGAACGATCAGAGCGGGCTCCTGTCTGCCGAACCTTGCCAAAGATGCCTCCAGGGTTCAGTATCATCCGTGTACGGGCTGAGTCACTTGGACTTTTGTCCTTGATTTCCTCTGTGTTTACCTATGAGTGTCGTTCTGTTGCAAAGGCCGAGTGACGACCCCCCCCCACACACATTTTATTCTTCCCACCCACCCATTCTGTTTTGAGTTATTGACTCCGAACTTCCAATCAACATTCGCTGAAACACATTAGCAAGTGAAACATAGAGCAGTGTGGGTGTATGTTTGTGTGTGTTAGGGCTGAGAATCTGAATTCTCTTCGCCCTCTGTTATATGAGAGGTTTTATCTGCTTTTTAAAAAAATGTTCTTACAGTTTGATTCTTTTTAAAGCACCCCAAAGGGTTTGTCTTCTAACTAAGATTGACTCAAAGGAGACCGGCTGGAATCAATGGACCTAAGTTCAGCCCAGCCTTCGATGTCAATAGGTCAGATCTGAGCATCACTAATGTCAAACGCAGTCCAAATGAAGTTATCCTAAAAATCATAGCACAGTAGAGCTGGAAGGGACCCCCAAAGGCCATTTAGTGCAACCTCCTGCAATGCAGCAACCACAGCTCAAGAATCCCTGACAGATGGCATCAAACCTCTGCCTAAAATCCATCAATGTAGGAGAACCCACCACCTCCCAAGGGACTCCCTTCTACTGTTGAACAGCTCTTACCTTCAGAAAGTTTTTCCTAATGTTTAGTTGAAATCTCCTTAAATCTTGTAACTTAAATCCATTTCTTCAGGACCGACCCGTTGGAGCAGCAGACGCTAAGTTCCTAGTCCTCATGGTTTGGAATAAAAAGCTGTGTTACCCTGAGTTGGACTATTGGTCCATCTAACTCAGTACTGTCTGCACAGACTGGCAGCGGCTGTCCAGGAATTCAGGCAGGGGGCCTTTCCCAGCCCTACCCAGATTGAACCCGGAGTCTTCTGCATGCCAGGCAGATGCTCTACCCACTAAGCTGCATCTGTTTCCCCCTTGAAAAATTAAAATAAAGTGAGATACTAGTTCTTGTGCTTCTGAATAAAGGACTGATTTCAATCAGAATATAGGAAGCTGCCTTAAAGTGAGTCAGGCCATAGAATCATATAATTGTAAGAGACCACAAGGGTCTTATCTCATCAGGCAGTCTCCCATCCAATTTGAAACCTTACCAGACCCTGCTTAGCTTTGCAAATGTGCTAGCAGTTTTATTACTGCACCACTAGGATGGCTCAGAGAGGGGAGGTATGGTACTGTCCACACTGATCGGAAGCGGCTTCTCCAGGATTTCAGACAATTAGCCTTTTCCAGTCCTTTCTGGAAATGCTGTTGCGTATCGAACATGGGATCTTCTGCATTCCAACCAGATACTCTACCAACTGAGCTGTGGCCCTCCACCTAAATTTAAACCCTCTGATTGGGAGCGGATGCTGGCAGTCTCAGCTGCTCGGCAAATTGTGGGATAACCAGCCTCATATAACCAACATGCTTAAGTCTACTTAATGCATGAAGGGGTTAATGCCATAGAGTAAGCTGTCCAGCCAGGCTTAGCTAGGTCACTCCCTCTCACCTTGGGAGGAAGGTTATGAGTCTATTGTTCTCTCTCAGTCTACCTAAGAAGTTCAGTGTGTAAAGAGGTCTGAGCTAGTTCCTCCGAGCTCAGACCACATGGCCCTAACAAGCCTTTCAATTCTGCCTTGGTCAGACCATGCCTGGAATAGTTTGTCCAATTCTGGGCACCATAATTTAAGAAGGATATTGGCAAGCTGGAACATGTGCAGAGCAAGGCAACTAAGATGATCAAGGGTCCGGAAACCAAGCCTTATGAGGAACAGTTGAAGGAGCTGGGTATGTTTAGCCTGGAAAAGAGACTGAGAGGAGATGATAGTCATCTTCAAATATGTCACATGGAAGAGGGAACAAGCTGTTCAACAGTGGAACGGTCTCAGGAGGTTGTGGAGTCTCCTTCCTTGGGGGATTTTAAGCAGAGGTTGGATGGCCACCTGTCATCTTAGCTGAGATTCCTACATTGCAGCGGGTTGGACTAGATGACTCTTGGGGTAGCTTCCAACTCTTCAATTCTATGATTCTTGAGTTCCTATACCAATAATTTAGGAACTTTCACCACTGTAACTAAGCCAACTTTTACTGCCTATTCAACCTTTTCGGAATGCTGTATGGAAAAGCACATGAATCTGACCTTTGGAGGGTTTGTAAGTAAACCATTTTTAACTTCCCAAATGTGTGGCCTTTTTCTATACTGGGGGGAAATGGAAGTTTTGGAACTCACAGGGGATGTTTTAAAGGTCTAATAGCCTATATTTCCATGCCTTACTTTGCTGCGTGTTTTATGATTTTAAATCTCTGCTGAGATTCTCTCACTAAACAGTACTTACTCCAAAATTGGCACCCACGAATTCTACTTTTATACCCATTTTTTTTCCTTGCCACCAACACATATGACCCCACGGTGCCCTTTCCCCTGCATGTGAGCTTGGGTGGCATTGCAGCCGCCGCTGCGTGAGAAGGAGGACAGAGCATGAATCGTGCCACCCTGTAGGGTTGCCCCTGCCAATTAGTCCTGCCATCCGCCTACCCACTTGCATTCTTTTAAGTGATTCTGACAGCTCTCGAGGAAAGCAGAGATATGAACTCAGCAACCCAGATTCTCTCTCTCCCTCTCCCCCTCTCCTTCTCATCCATTAAAGACAAAGCTGGGCACCAACTCTCTCTTCGCTGCCGCCCTCCTGACATGCAGACAGCTCTTTAACTTCCGAGCTTCATAAATCTTTGGGATGCGAGATTTTAAATCACAATATTTTGGTGAAAGGCCAGGCTGGATGGGGAAAGGCCAGCTGTTGGAGGACAGCTTAAAGTGCATGCGTTTGCACAAAAGGCCAGGACTAGCTGTGTGGTGCAGTGGTTAGAGTGTCGGAGTAGGATCTGAGAATCCAGGGTTCGAATCCCCCACTTGGCCATGAAGCTCACCAAGTGACCTTGGATGCTAGTCACTGCCTCTCAGTCTATCCTACCCTGCAGGATTGTTGTGAGGATTAAATGAGGAGGGGGAGAACCATGTACAGCTCCCTGGAGAAAAACGTGAGATTTTCAATGCAATAAATAACTGGAGCATGGATCATTCTATCTGAGAATTGTCTACACTGACGAATCATAGAATCATAGAGTTGGAAGAGACCACAAGGGCCATCCAGTCCAACCCCCTGCCAAGCAGGAACACCATCAAAGCATTCTTGACAGATGGCTGTCAAGCCTCTGCTTAAAGACCTCCAAAGATGGAGACTCCACCACACTCCTTGGCAGCAAATTCTACTGTCGAACAGCTCTTACTGTCAGGAAGTTCTTCCTAATGTTTAGGTGGAATCTTCTTTCTTGTAGTTTGACAAGGCAACAACTTTCCAAAATTTCAGAAAGGGACCCACCCACTTACCAGGAGATACTAAGGGTTGAACCTGGCACCTTCTGCAAGCAAAACTGGGTCACGGCCGCTGCAGGTTTGCAGGGAGTGATTTGATTTTCTTTGCTTTTCATGATAAATGACACAATTTTTTTTTTTTGATAAATGACCCAATTCACACGCCTTGAACCCAATACCTGACCCGAAAGACAGCAGCCCTTTGAAAACCACACTTCTGAGAAAGCTGTCCTCCAACCAAACGAAGGTGTACATAAATGCCTATTTTAGGCAAAACCAAACACAAAAATGCTTTAATAGGGAAATGGGTAATGTGCGTATTAGTCAAAACCTCACTTAAAATGTGTTTATTAGGAGAAATTCACACTAAAATGCATGGCGAATTTTCGGGAGGCCTTCTTTCAACACTTTGCAAATTGCTGTGCAAATCACACTAAAATGTTGATGAATTTCTGTGATGGTTTTATTTTATTTAAGTTGCTGTGGAAATGTGGAGATCTGAATTCCAGACTGGGGGAAAATAGAGAATAAGAGAAACTAAAATGAGCAGATCCTTCCATCCCTGTCTACCCCTTACTTAAGATCTTCTGCTTAAGACATAGGATTCTGCTGTATATTCAGGCAGGCAGGCAGTGGCTGGCAGTGGCTCTCCAGGGGTAGGAATCTCTCTCAACCCTACATGAAGATGTCAGGGATTGAACATGGGGTCTTCTGCATGCAAAGCAGCTGCTCTAACCACTAGGCCTCTCCCCTGTCCTGAATATGCAGATGGGACTTTAATTACCTTTTGGATTTTGCACTTTTCTCAACTTTGCATTCTCAGCTTAAAAAAACCCCAAAACCCATTACAATGTGCCTTGAGCATGCCTATTTTAGGATAAAATACAATTAGAAATGTACAAGCTGAGATAAAACATGCATTTAAATATGTGATTTTGTAAAATGCAAGACTGAATATGAATATTCATGCTGAAAATAAAATAAGATTCTAGCCGCTAGAATCTAGCGCTCCTGTTTCTGGCAAGGGGCTGGTTCAAAGAAAGTTGCCTGAAGCTCTGTGTATTGTCTGCACCGATTGGCAGCAGCTCTCCAGCCTTTCAGGGAGAGAATTGAACCTGGGTCCTTCCACTCTCACGAAGAGTCGGACACGACTGAACGACTGAACAACAACCTTCCACTTGCAAGGCAGACATGCTGCCACTGAGCTCCGGCCCTTAACCGTGAAGACACATCTTGATATTATGGGGTGCCGGTTTCTGGTGCCGAAAAGAGAGCAGGAGACTTTACCCTCCCTGCAAAGTCTCTCTTTCTCTCCCTTTTCTCAACTGGCCTCAACAGACGCCCCAGGGCCTTACTGACGTCCTAGGAGAATAGAGCGGCACGTTATTCAGTGGGTCATAGGATCTGATTCTGCCTTAACCTATCACCCCGTTATTCTGCCTCCCTTGCATTGTCTCGGGGGCCCTGCGCATCCTTTTGTCGTCGCTCCTCTGCTCATTGTGTTTGCGATCCCTTAGCCTCCCTGCAGAGGGAGAAACTATTTGCGTCTCGGTGTTGCTATATAATTAACGGCAGCCGCCGCTCCAGCAACACGAGGGAACCGAACGGGGTCAGATGCGACTGTTGTCTCACCTGTTTGGAAGCTGAGAACAATGGAATGGCAGAGGGGGAGAGGGGAGGAAGCAGCCAGGTGTGTATTTGCGCATGAGCGCAGACCTTGGGCACATCTTCTGTGTTCTTATTCTGTTTATTTAGTTGCAAAGGATTGCACTCTGCTCTTCAGTCGAAAAGGGCTGCCAGAGTGGCTTGCATGCAGTCAGTCCATTGAAACAAGACAGAGCAGATTCTCAAATTCTCCTCCACAAATTTGTCTGAGCCTCTCTATTTTTTATTTTAAAAATAATGTTAGATTATTACACTTGCATTTGAGCAGGGGTTGGCAAACTAAGGTCAGCAGGCTGGATCAGGCCCAATTGCCCTCTGGATCCGGCCCGCGGACGGTTCTGGAGTTGCCGCTTGGATTGGCGGGATCGCCATTTTTTTTCGGGCGCCATTTCCCCCCTGCGATTTCTCCCCGCCACCCGCCCGGGGAAAACTGGCACAGAAAGGAGAGGTGCTGCCACCGCCGCTGGCTCCCAACCGCAGGCAGAGCGGCAGAGAAGGTTGGCAGAGGGAGGGGAGGGCTGGGGGAGAGAGAGGGAGAGAGAGAAGCCCCCTCTGCCGTGTGTGCATGTGCGTTCGCACGCAGTCCAGCCTGCCAAAAGGACTGGGGGGCAGTGAACCGGCCCCCTCCCCAAAATGTTTGCTGACCCCCGCTTTTGAGTATGGAGGCAGAGCCTAGCCATCACGGTCGATAACCATGAATTTGTCTGATCTTCTTTTAAAGCCATCCAAGTTGGTGGGCGTCACTGTCTCCTGTGGGAGTGAGTTCCACAGGTTAACTGAGTGCTGCATAGAGAAGGACTTTATTTGCTCTCTCTTGAATCCTCCAATATTCAACATCATTGGATGTTCATGAGTTATGAGAGAGAGAGAGAGAGAGAGAGAGAGAGAGAGAGGGCCTAGGACCCTCGTACCTAAGGGACCGCCTCTCCTGGTATGCCCCGTGTAGGACCTTAAGGTCCTCAAATAATAACATTTTGGAGGTCCCGAGCCACAAGGATGCTAGGCTGGCCGCAACTAGGGCCAGGGCCTTCTCATTACTGGCCCCGACTTGGTGGAACGGTCTGTCAGAAGAGACTAGGGCCCTGCGGGATCTGGCATCTTTCCGCAGGGCCTGCAAGACGGAGCTGTTCCGCCTGGCCTTTGGGTTGGTTTTAGTTTAACCCTGTTTCATTCCTTTATGGTTTGATTGGTGGGCTACTTAAAGATGAGGCTGCATTTTAAATTTTAAATCGTATTTTAACTTGCATTTTAATTGATTGTTTTGTATGTTTTGTTGTGATTTTATGGGTGTTAGCCGCTCTTGGCTGGGAAGGGCGGGGTATAAATAAAAATTTATTATTATTATTATTATTATTATTATTATAAGAGGGGGGACTTTTCTCTACCCATTTTCTCAGTGCCATGGATAATTTTATAAACCTGGCAGAGGAGGGTGGGGTGGGTGAGTGGAACTCTCAGCAGATGGGCTTTCCTCACTCTCCCCTCTGCCCCACCTTGATATAATTCTTTCTCTCTCTCCTGCCCAGTTGTCTGCCTTCGACAGAGAGAAGAAGTAGAGTAATGTGGTTGTAAAGCACAGGGTGCCTAAGAGCAAAAAGGATATTGTAGAGTTGGGAAAAGGTTCCAGATAGGACAACTAGCATAAGCAGGGAGATTGGAGTCACTCCCTGATGAGGAAAGATTACAAAATTTGGACCTTTTTACTTCAGAGCAAAGGATGTGTGTGAAAAGTTCTCCATGACATGGAGAAAACAGATAGAGAATCCCCCCCCTCCTTCTCCCATGACATTAGGATCCAACGGGTCATTTTATTTTTAATTGATTGCATTTATAGCCCACCAAGAAGCTCATGGCGATGTACATGGCTCTCTCCCTCTTCATTTAATCCCCACAACAACCCTGTGAGGTGGGTTAGGCTGAGAGGCAGTCTCGCCCAACGTCACCCAGTGAGATTCATAACTGAGTCGGGATTCGAACCCTGGCCTCCTAGCTGCTGGACTCACTTCCCTGACCACTGGTCAACTGCATATGGAGGGCCACAGGGTCCCTATCCCTGTTTTAACCAGTCTTAAGAAAAACAAGAGCAGCAACTCATGCAGAGACACAGCAGTGAGCCAGTGTGGTGTAGTGGTTAAGAGCGGTAGACTCTAATCTGGGGGCCCGGGTTCGAGTCTCCACTCCTCCACATGCAGCTGCTGGGTGACCTTGGGCTAGTCACACTTCATTGAAGTCTCCCAGCCCCACTCACCTCACAGAGTGTTTGTTGTGGGGGAGGAAGGGAAAGGAGAATGTTAGCCGCTTTGAGACTCCTTCGGGTAGTGATAAAGTGGGATATCAAATCCAAACTCTTCTTCTTCTTCTTCTCCTTTCTGGTTAGTGCTTCCTTGTTCCACAGCAGCCATTAGTCTTAGGGATATAGGGCAATGGCGGCTCTAAGATGTTGCTGCACTCCAGCTCCCAGCATCCCTAACCACTGGTCCTGCTTGCCGCTGAAAGTTGGGAGTCACAGCAACACCTGGAGGGTCACAGACTCCCACAGACTCTGGGAACACATGCAGGAAGCGGTTCTGCCCACCACCCACCCTTTTTTAACTGGAGATGCCTGGGTCGAACGTGAGGCCTTCTGCATGCCTAGCAGCTGCCCCTCTGCTGCCGATCTGTGCCTCCACCTCCCATACATTCCTGGAACCCCTCCAGCTCTCTCTCCCCACCGTCTTTCCACACTGCCAATTCCTGTGCCTCTCCATCTCTCCGATACAAAACTGCATTAACTAGCAAACCTGTAGTGCTTTTTTTTTTTTAACATTACGTCCTCCCGTTGCCATAACGACCTAATGCAAATCGCAGCCCCCGCCCGCTCTCCTTTCCTCGCGCACTTTCCACACATCCATGCCCATTCTCCCCGAATTCAGCGTGCAGGCAAACAGTCCCAAAGCGGCTCCTTTTATAGTCGCAGCTCATCCTTGGCTTTGAGGGAAACGTCTGCTCAGCTTTCCCGCTGCCACCAAAGAGGGTTTGATGACGAGGGGCGGGAACCCAAAATACTCGTTCTGTCTCTTTTGCGTGAGACAGGACAGATAAAAGAAAGCCCTTCTCTTCACGCAGCGCAGATCTGAACTGCGGAAGTGGCTCCCGCAGGAGTCAAGGAGGGCCACAAACTTGGACAGCTTCCAAAGAGGATTGGACAGATTCACGGGGGGGGGGGGGGCTATCGATGGCTACTAACCGCAATGGCTGTGCTCTGCCCTCCGCAGTCGGAAGCAGCGACGCTTCTCAACCACGGGCGGGGAGAATGCTTTCGTGCCCGGATCCTGCTTGTGGGCTTGCCGATGGGGCATCTGGTTGGCAGGGGCGTAGCGTGGGTTGCCGTTGCCCGGGGCGGGGCGGGGCAATGTTGTACCCCCCTGGTGGATTGGTCTGCCCCTTCTGCAGCCAAGGGAGTGTCTCCTTGCAAACTAGCCCCAACCTGGGAGCAGAGATAAGGCAGAGAAGCGTGCCAGGAGCGCTGCTGTGTCGCCTTGTCCTCCTGTCCTTGCAGCGAGGCGCACTGGGCAACGCACATGGCTCTGGAAGTGCTTTCCTGCCTTCCTCTTCCTCCCTCCTTGGTAGGCAGCGGCGGCCCCCTCCCTCCCTCTCAGCTGGCCCATGAGTGGTGTCCCTTCCCGGCCACCCTCCCAACCTCCGAAGGCCTGGCCCGGGGACAGTTTGCCTCCCCCGAGCTCCATCCCCCCTGTAATGGGGACGCCTGGTTGTGCCTCCTCATAAATTTGCACCCGGGGCCACAGCCCCCTGCACCCCACGCTACGCCACTGCTGGTTGACCACTGTGAGAAGAGGATGCTGGACTAGGCGAACCATTTGTCTGATCCAGCAGGGATCTCCTTATCTTCTCTTTCTGTCTGTCCATCAACCCAGCTATCTCCATCCAGGAATCACCAGTGTGTGAGTTTAATTCTGTGGGAAACTGTGTGAACACTTCTAGTTTTTTATATATATATATATATATATATATATATATATATATATATATATATATATATATATATAAATCTGTGGTTCGTAAATCACTTGGAGACTTTTGTGCATGGAAAGCGAGAAATAAATGAAGATCATCCCCATTGTATGTGGCCCAGAGAGGGATACATTCCGAAAGCTAGAGGCTGTGATGGCGAGTCCTCCTCTTCTTTGATCTTTTAACGTGTGTATTTATTTCAGAAGTCTCTCTGCGCCACCTTCTCAGACACATTTCAAAAGCAGTTGAATTGAAGAAAAAACTAATATGCGCTAGAAAGGCACACACATCTAAAATATTTATATGCTGCCTTTTCAGGGGCGGTGGGAGGGGGTCGGATTCTTCCAAGGTGGCTCTTAAAAGATAATGGGTGAAACAAGAAAACCACATTTTAAGCTACGAATGAAACAATCACATTACAAAACACAAAGAGAGGTTTGTAAGATCCATGCGAAAGTAGATAAAGGTAGCGACGACTTGGGTCATAGAGCACTTGCTTTGCATGCAGAAGATCCCAGGTTCATGAGAACATGAGAAACAGCCTGCTGGGTCAGGCCAATGGCCCATCTAGTTCAGTCTCCTGTTCTCACAGGTATATTGGGCCAAGGCCGTTTAGGGCTTTCAAGGTCAGCACCAACACTTTGAATTGTGCTCAGAAATGTACTGGGAGCCAATGTAGGTCTTTCAGGACCGGTGTTATGTGGTCTCGGCGGCCACTCCCAGTCACCAGTCTAGCTGCCGCATTCTGGATTAGTTGTAGTTTCAGAATCCCCTTTAAAGGAAAGCCCCACGTAGAGCGCATTGCAGTAGTAGTAGTAGTAGTAATAATAATAATAATAATAATAATAATAATAATTTTTATTTGTACCCCGCCCTCCCCGGCTAAGCCGGGCTCAAGCGGTAGTCCAAGCGGGAGATAACTAGAGCATGCACCACTCTGGCGAGACAGTCTAGAGACCTCAAATGGGTCACCTGGAAGCATGAGCTGAGCACAGGAGCCCTCTCCCCTCCTGTTTCCAACAACTGTTATTTAGAAGCATTGTTGCATCCAAAGGTAGAGGCAGAGCACAGCCTTCATGGTTAGTAGTCATGAATTTGTCTAAACTAAAGACTCATAATCTGGTGAACCGGGTTCGCTTCCCCGCTCCTCCACATGCAGCTGCTGGGTGACCTTGGGCTAGTCACACTTCTTTGAAGTCTCTCAGCCCCACTCACCTCACAGAGTGCTTGTTGTGGGGGAGGAAAGGAAAGGAGAATGTTAGCCGCTTTGAGACTCCTTCGGGTAGTGATAAAGCGGGATATCAAATCCAAACTCTTCTTCATCTAAACATACGAGTGGTCACAGACCAGATCGAGGTGCTTTTGGAAGAAACTGATTTTCTGGATCCATTTCAATTGGGGTTTAGGCCCGGTTTTTGTGGGATGTATAACACTGGTGCAGTCAATCACAACATTCCTAGAATGTACACAAGGGGCCTCATTCCTCCAGTTAGAGTTTCCTGTTCCTGGACTGAGACCACTTCCTCTGTGTGACCAGAGGTGGGAGTGGCCTTACCTGTAGTTATTCAAAGTCACAGGTCAGCTGCAATTCTCTCTCTTCCTCATCGGATCTTCGAGCAAGCAACATCTCAAGAGAAGATGCACTCTTGGCTTCCAGCCAAGAGGGCCCAGATGGAGCCTCCTCCCTTAAGGAGAGTCTCCACATGTACATATTTAATCTAAGCTAGCCTGCCTTTCTGAGACTTGTAGAACCTTGGAAATGTCTGTGAGTAAACCTTTTTACTTTTAAAGAGCATTGTGTCGTGTATTTACTTTTAAGGGGGAACCAGGGGAAATATATTCCAGGAATCTGCCTTGTTCTAGAAGTTCAAAAGAACTTGATCGCCACGTTTTGCTGCGCTTAATTGGGGATGAGAATCTCTGCTAGTTTGGAGCTTGTTAACACAAGCTGGGATAGGAAATATTAAACAATATTCCCTCATCCATATTCCCACTCATCTCCCACAGTTTTGGCACAGAAGCTGCTTTGATCACCCTGTACGATGACCTCTGTCGAGAGAGAGACAAGGGAAACATGTCCCTGTTAATTTTCCTCGAACTCTCAGCAGCTTTCGATACCATCGACCACGGTATCCATCTGGAGCGACTCTCTGAACTAGGAGTGGGTGACACCGCTTTGCGGTGGTTCCAGTCCTACTTGGATGGTCGTTCCCAGAGGGTGTTGCTTGGGGAATGCTTTTCAGCCCTGTGGGACCTTCAATGTGGGGTTCCGCAAGGCTCAATCCTATCCCCTACGTTCTTTAACATCTACAGGAAACTGCTGGGTGGGGTCATCCGGAGGTTTGGAGTACTTTGTCAGCAGGATGCTGATGACACTCAGCTCTATTTCTCCTTTACATCTGCAGGTGAGGCAGTGGAAGTGCTGGACCAGTGTCTTGCCTCGGTAATGGACTGGATGAGAGCCAGCAAACTGAAGCTCAATCCAGACAAGACTAAGGCACTGTTAGTGGGTGGTTCCCTAGACCAGATGGCTGGGAGGTCGCCTGCTCTTGATGGGGTTACACTTTCTCAGAAGGAGCAGATTCATAGCTTGGGGGTACTCCTAGATCCTTTGCTGTTGCTCGAGGCTCAGGCGGCCTCAGTGGCCCGGAGTGCCTTCCATCAGCTTTGGCTGGTGGCCCAGCTATGCCCCTATCTGGACAGGGATAGCCTAACTACTGTTGTCTATGCTCTGATAACCTCAAGGTTAGATTACTGCAATGCGTTATACACAGGGCTGCCTCTGAAGACGGTTCAGAAACTTCAGCTGGTGCAGAATCCAGTGGCCAGGTTGCTCACTGGAGCAAGACGATTTGAGTATATTACACCAATCCTGGTACGACTGCACTGGCTACCAGCTAGTTTTTGGGCCCAATTCAAAGTGCTGGTCTTGACCTTTAAAGCCTTAAATGGCTCAGGACCCCAATACCTCAAGGACCACCACTTTCCATATGAACCTACCCGGACCCTGAGATCATCTTCTGAGGCCCTCCTTCATGTGCCTCCTCCTCGAGAGGTCCGGAGGGTGGCAACACAAGAACGGGGCCTTCTTTGTAGTGGCTCCCCATCTGTGTAATACTCTCCCCAGGGAAGTTCACCTGGTGTCTTCATTATACATCTTTAGGTGCCAGGCAAAAATGTTTTTAACCAGGCCTTTGGTTGATTTGATTGACATCTTATTCCCTTTTAAAATGTGGTAGGGTTTTTTTGGGGGGGGGTTGTTGTTTTTATTTTGATTATGCACTTTGTGGTTTTGTATTTTGATTTTGTTCTGTGAACCGCCCTGAGATCTCCAGGTATAGGGCGGTATATGAATTCAATAAATAATAAATAATAAATAAATAAAAGCCATCCAAGCTGGTGCCTCCTGTGGGAGGGAGTTCCACAGTTTAACCATGTGCTATGTGAATAATGACTTTCTTTTATCTGCCCCGAATCTCCCTACATTCACCTTTATTGGATGCCCATGACTTCTAGTGCCATGAGAGAGGCAGAAAAAACTCCCCCTATCCCCTTTCTCCACACCGACCTTTTATAAATGCCTATCATGTCACCTCTTACTCACCTTTTCTCTAAGTCCCAAATGCTGCGACTTTTCCTCCCAAAGTGTTGCCCCAGCCCCTTGATCTGGTTCTGGCTGTCCTTTGCTGAATCTCTCCCAACTCTGCAATACCCATTTTTGAGGTGAGGTGGTCAGAACTGTGCATTGTATTCTCTTGAGAACGTGATTAAATAAAATAAAAGGAGCAAAGTTGTACACTGTGTGATTGTGCTAACTTTCCCGGGAGTGGCCAGGAAGGTATCTGTAGTGTGGCTATTTGTCTTCACACCCTGAGCAAACATGAGTGGTGGCGCTGCTTATTTTTAGCACATCAGCCAATCAGACATTTCCTCCTCCCTTTCAAACTGCAGAGAGCTGCTCTTCACTTCTGTGATGGGGATCTCTGACTGACACCCAAGGGTGCAGAGCACGGCAGACACCTCCCCCAAGCAGCCCAGAAAGCCAGTGATAACATCTTAACTCTCCCTGTCTGTCTTTTTATTTATAGCCTCCTTTCACGATGTCATCAACCTATTTATACAGATGCTCCTTTTCCTCTGTGTTAAAAATACATATCTTTATCTTCCTCTCTGGATCCACACCTCCATATTTATATTTAAACCTGCCCCCCCCGCCCTCCCACCCGGCAGATTCATCTAACAAAGTTTGACTGGTGGCATTTCGACAGATGACGCTCAAGCGAGAACATGGAAGAACTTTTCAGCACGTGCCGGGGATGCAATGACTCCCCCTTTCACCATTCAGAGAGTTTCGGAGTTAGGGGGTGCACTGAACAGCCTCCCAGTTTGATAGACAAACTTAATTTTTGTGTGTGTGTGTTTTCTGCCCTTATGGCTGCTATTTCCATATCCAACCTGTGTTAATAACGTGCCAATTAGGGACCCAGGTGCCACTGTGGGTTAAACCACAAAGCCTAGGGCTTGCTGATCAGAAGGTCGGCGGTTCGAATCCCTGCAACGGGGTGAGCTCCCGTTGCTCGGTCCCTGCTCCTGCCAACCTAGCAGTTCGAAAGCATGTCAAAGTGCAAGTAGATAAATAGGAACCACTCTGGCGGGAAGATAAACGGCGTTTCCGTGTGCTGCTCTGGTTTGCCAGAAGCGGCTTTGTCATGCTGGCCACATGACCTGGAAGCTGTATACCGACTCTCGGCCAATAAAGCAAGATGAGCGCCGCAACCCCAGAGTCGGACACGACTGGACCTAATGGTCAGGGGTCCCTTTACCTTTACCTTTTAATCAGGGATCACATTTGTTTTATTTCATAAAATTTGTACACCGCTTGATTGGAGGTGGGGGGGGGAAACACTTCTTAAAGTGGTTTGCAAAAGTAATAAAACAAATTGCTGTGTCAGTTTAAAAAAACCCAACCCATTGAAAACAACTATTTAGAATGTTCAAAGCATAGCTGAAGTCAACAGTAAGCTAAAAACCAGAATGAAGTGTCTGCCAACTTTCTATGTATTTGGATAAGCTTCCCAAAACAGAAATGTTTTTAAGCAGGTACAGGAAATAGTTCAGGGAGCCATTTGCCTGATGTCAATTGGCAGAGAGTTCCAAAGTGTCAGTCCTGGCACAGTGAAAAGTTGATTCCTTGCCAATCTCTCGTGTGTGTGTGTGTGTGTGTGTGTTTCTCTGACTCTCTCCACCAACCTATTTGTGCAAACACTCCTTTTTGTTCATGTTAAAAATGCATAAACTCCAAGTCTCCCTTGATATTCCTGCAAAGAAGTTGGCAAAATGTGGGCTGGATGAGGTTACTGTTAGGGGATTTGTAGCTGGTTGCCTGACCAAACCCAAATAATGCTCATTAATAGTTCTTCGTCATCCTGGGAAAAAGTGACAAGTAGGGTGACGTACGTAGGGTTCTGTCCTGGGCCTGTTGCTGTTCAACATCTTTATGAATGATCTTCTGAATGAAGGAATTGAGGGGATGCTCATCAGAGGGACCCTGGTGGCGCTGTGGGTTAAACCACAGAGCCTAGGGCTTACTGATCAGAAGGTCGGCGGTTCGAATCCCTGCAACGGGGTGAGCTCCCGTTGCTCGGTCCCAGCTCCTGCCCACCTAGCAGTTTGAAAGCACATCAAAGTGCAAGTAGATAAATAGGCACTGCTCCGGCGGGAAGGTAAACGGCGTTTCCGTGTGCTGCTCTGGTTCACCAGAAGCGGTTTTGTCATGCTGGCCACATGACCTGGAAGCTGTACGCAGGCTCCCTTGGCCAATAAAGCGAGATGAGCGCCGCAACCCCAGAGTCGGACACGACTGGACCTAATGGTCAGGGGTCCCTTTACCTTTACCTTTCATCAGATTTGCAGATGACACCAAACTGGGAGGGGTAGCTAATGTTGCAGAAGACAAGATGACCTTAACAGATGGGAGAACTGGACCCAAACTAGCAAAATGAATTTCAATAGGGATAAATGTCAGGTTCTGCACTTAGGCAGGAAAACTAGATGCAGAAATATAAGAAGGGGTACAGTCTGCATGTGAAAAGGATCTAGGGGTCTTGGTAGACCACAAGCTGAACGTGAGCCAACAGTGTGATGCAGCAGCAGCAAACAAAGCTAATGCTATTCTAGGCTCCATCAACAAAAGTATAGCATCCTAATCAAGGGATGTAATAGTTCCACTCTATTCTGCCTTGGTCAGACCAAACCTACACTACTGTGTCCAGTTCTGGGTGCCACAATTTAAGAAGGATGTTGACAAGCTGAAATATGTGCAGAGGAGGGCAACCAAGATAATCAAGGGTCTGGAAATCAAGCCTTATGAGGAACGGTTGAAGGAGCTGGGCATGTTTAGAAGAAGAAGAGACTGAGAGGAGATATGATAGTCATCTTCAGATATCTAAAGGGCTGTCACGTGGAAGATGGAATAAACCTGTTTTCTGCTGCTCTGGAGGGTTGGACCCAAACCAATGGCTTCAAGTTATAAGAAAGGAGATTCTGTCTAAACATCAGGAAGAGCTTTCTGGCAGTAAGAGCTGTTTGTCAGTGGAACGGACTCCTTCAGGAGGTGATGGACTCTCCTTCCTTGGAGGTTTTTAAGCAGAGGTTGGATGGCCATCTGTCATGGATACTTTAGTTGAGATTCCTGCATTGCAGGCAGTTGGACTAGATGACTCTCGGGTTCCATTCCAATTTCACAATTCTATTATTCTATATTTTTTATCTTCCACTCTGGATCCATACCTCCATATTTATATTCACCTCCCCCACACACCGGAGGATTTAACTGGCAAAATGTGGCTGGTGGCATTTTGACACCCGTAATGATGCCAGTTCCACAGATCAGAGGATGGTGATGTCACAATGCTGCATAGCCCCTCCAATCTGGCTCTGTGATGACATCACTGAGGGCACATGAAGTCAAGTGAGACCTGTTTTCTGGTTTAGCCAGATGGGTGACCTCAGCCAATCAGGGTTCACAAACTGAACAAGATGGAAGAACTGATTAAAAATGAGAGGTAATTGGTTAAGAGGCCAAAGGAAGGATGTTGCTACACCACATTAAGTGATTGGATGTGGCTGCACAGTGATTTCAATAAGGGTAAGGAACACATACAGAGCAATTTTACAAACATTTCCAAAAAAAAGATAATCCAAAGGGCTAAACAAACTCAGTTATCTTGAGCTGTAGAATATTGTCTTGGTCTTAGGCTGTGGGACTTATTACCCCCCCCCTTTTTTTTTTTTATTGCTGGACTGAAAGATTTTTTTCTTTCTTTCACTATCTAAAGGCCTAATGTTGCTGATGGGGCAGAAATTTGCTTCAATTCACATTCCAATGCAAATCTTATTGGTTTTTAATGCACATGTAATGCAAACCTTCACTGATGTGATACATGCACCAAAATGCAGCCATCCTTTGAGATTCAAACTCTTCCCAGTTTTGTGATTGAGGCCTCTTGTTGAGAAATGTGCACACAAATGTATATATATTGGCAGGAGTGTGTGCTTATGTCAGTGAAAGCAACAAAAAGAAATGCATTATATTAGGGGAAATGACTTGCAAACATTAGCATGTTGGGTAGAATTGTTTGCAGAAAGGGGCATAGCAGGTCAAACTAGTTGTAAACTGGGGCATGGCAGGCAAAATGAGTTGGGGGGGAAAGCTACAGCGATGAAGATATGCGATAGTCATCCTCATATATCTAAAGAGCTGCCTCGTGGAAGCTTGTTTTCCTCTGCTCCAGAGGCTAGGACCCAAACCAATGGATTCAAGCCTCAAGAAAGGAGATTCCAGATAAATACAGGAAGAACTTTCTGACTACATTTCTCAGAAGTTGTTGGGGTCATTCACAACCTATTTAAAATACAGAAAAATAGGCTTGGGTGCATTTGCATTTGTGCTTCAGTTGAGATTCCTGCACTGCAGGGGGTTGGACTAGATGACCCTCGGGTCCCCTTCCCAGAGGCATAGGAAGGTCAGGTGGTACCCGGTGCAGAAAATTTCTTGTCACCCTCCCCCACATTGATTTTTGTTTTGCCTGCAAAAATGGTTTTACGTTATTTCATATTTTCTTACAAAGGAATAATAAGTAAAAAGAAAGTTTTATTTATATCCCGCCCTCCCCGGCCAAAGTCGGGCTCAGAGCGGCTAACATCAGATACATAACATTGATATAAAATCAAACAATAATTAAATTACCTCCTAAAAACATGTCAAAATCAAATTAAAGTCTAATTAGATGGCTTTCCACAGGGTTAGGGTTGGGAACAGTAAGTGCTCCACTGAATTGAAATTTCAGCCTTCACGACATAGGAAAACAGCCAAGTAAACAGCTATTTTCATGGAGGAGGGTCAAGATATTAACTGATATGCATGAAATTTCACATATAGCTATATAATCCCTAGTGTAGTAAGATAAGACCTTTGGAGCAGGCATTTTTTTTTTTTTTTAAAAAAAAGCTTTTTATGAACCACCCTGGTAGGGCAGTAATTGTTCCTTGATAATTTGTCATCCCCCCCATGATGGAACCTGGGGCGGACCGCCCCCCGCCTCCCACTTCCTACGCCCCTGCCCCTTCCAACTCTACAATTCTATGATTCTATGATTTCCCCTCTAGTTCTCAGATGCCCCAAGTGCTACTCTTCTGGCCTGGAAATGGCTGCTGAAGAACGGAATGGAGTATCATGGGAAAGGTGGCTGGCTGGCTGGCTGGCTGGCTGATTTCCACCTGTATAATTTTATTATTCTTGCTCACCTTCCCATTCACCTGGGGGGGGGAGGACCATAGCCCAGTGGTAGCACACCTGCTTTGCTTGGAGATTGCAGAAGGCCCCACCTTCAACCCCTAGCATCTCGAGGTAGGGTTAGCACTAACACCTTTTGACAAGCTGTTGACTGACTGCCTATTTTGGCCCTATTTGGGTCTGCGTCTGCCACCTTCTGCTGAGCTGATTTCTGCCTATCTCCACACAGAGCTGTCCAAAGTGCTGCTTGCAATGTGAACTTTGATTTGCCTTTCCAGCAGCTGAAGTCTGCCTTGGTTCTTTCGTATTACTCTAGGAATCTAAGCAAAGCAAAGCAAGGACCTTGGATAGCCATCAAAAATATGGGCTGAGGACCGGCCGTATCTGCCGTTAATCAACAGAAAACAGATCTCATGCTCAGCTTTGTATGGGTGAGTTATGATGCTCTCGGAGGTGGCTTGGCTTCGAATGCCACCAGCCAGCACCCTAATCTTTCCCTCGATCTTATCTTCCCACTGGGAATAACTATCAGTGTCGGACCAGCAGTCTTTTGTACCTCACCCCTGTCCAACAATCTGATACCACACCATGATTTATCCATCTTGATAAGCGTTGCTTAAGTGCTTCCTTTATCCACAACACACACACATTCTTCATATATATCGTACAACCACAGCCACCTCCCCACATGGCGAGGAGCAGCAGCTAGACTGGTGACTGGGAGACGCCGCTGGGAACTTATAACACTGGTCCTCAAAGAACTGCATTGGCGCCCAGTCTGTTTCTGAGCACAGTACAAAGTGTTGGTCCTGTGTGAGTGCCTGGAGGTGGTTGGAGGATGGATGGCGGCTAACAGATTGAGGTTGAATCCTGACAAGACAGAAGTACTGTTTTTGGGGGACAGGGGGCGGGCGGGTGTGGGAGATTCCCTGGTCCTGAACGGGGTAATTGTGCCCCTGAAGGGTCAGGTGCGCAGCCTGGGAGTCATTTTGGACTCACAGCTGTCCATGGAGGCGCAGATTAATTCTGTGTCCAGGGCGGCTGTCTACCAGCTCCATCTGGTACGCAGGCTGAGACCCTACCTGCCCACAGACTGTCTCACCAGAGTGGTGCATGCTCTAGTTACCTCCCGCTTGGACTACTGCAATGCGCTCTACGTGGGGCTACCTTTGAAGGTGACCCGGAAACTGCAATTAATCCAGAATGCGGCAGCTAGACTGGTGACTGGGAGTGGCCGCCGGGACCACATAACACCGGTCCTGAGAGATCTACATTGGCTCCCAGTACGTTTCCGAGCACAGTTCAAAGTGTTGGTGCTGACCTTTAAAGCCCTAAACGGCCCCAGTCCTGTATACCTGAAGGAGCGTCTCCACCCCCACCGTTCAGCCCGGACACTGAGATCCAGCGCCGAGGGCCTTCTGGCGGTTCCCTCACTGCGAGAAGCAAAGCTACAGGGAACCAGGCAGAGGGCCTTCTCGGTAGTGGCGCCCGCCCTGTGGAACGCCCTCCCATCAGAGGTCAAAGCAATAAACAACCACATGACCTTTAGAAAACACCTGAAGGCAGCCCTGTTTAGGGAAGTTTTTAATCTGTGATGTGTTAATGTATTTTAATGTTGCTGGAAGCCGCCCACAGTGGCTGGGGAGACCCAGCCAGATGGGCGGGGTACAAATAATAAATTATTATTATTATTATTATTATTGGTGCTGTCCCTAAATGGTTTCGGCCCTGTATACCTGAAGGAGCATCTCCATTCCCATTATCCAGCCTAAACACTGAGGTCCAGCTTCGAGCGCCTTCTGGCAGTTCCCTCACAGCGAGAGGTAAGGTTACAGGGAACCAGGCAGAGGGCCTTTTCAGTAGTCAGGCCCTCCCTGTGGAACACCCTCCCATCAGATGTCAAGGAACTAAACAACTTTTAGAAGACATCTGAAGGCAGCCCTGTCCAAGGAAGTTATTAAAGGTTGATGTTTTACTGTCAGTTGGAACATATTCGGTTGGTAGCTGCCCAGAGTGGTTGGGGCATCCCAGTCAGATGAGCGGCCTATAAATAATAAAAAATTATTATTATTATTATTATTATTATTATTATGGTGCTTGGCTGTCACCGCCCTGCCCCCACCCCCAGAGACATGGAGGCAAAGAAAAATAGCCAATAGTGTTTTGGATGGAGAACAGAGGAAGCTGCTGTTTATTGACCCAAACCATCAGTCCATCGAGTTCTATATTGACTGCACTGACTGGCAGCGGTTTTTCGGACTTCCCCATCCCAACTTGGAGGTGACACTGGGGGCTGAACCTTGGATCTTCTGCTTTCACAGCAAATGCTCAACGGCTGAGCAATGAGTCTTCCTTTAAGACACAGAAACACTGCCTGGCAGAAGCTCTCCAATGTTTCAATAGAGGTCCTTTCATGACAGAGACCTTCCTAGATGGAGCTTTGGTTTGATCCAGCAGGGTTTTCCTTAGGTTCTAATGCAAGGCGCAGGGTGGATAAAAATCAATGATTTTTTTAAAAAAATCAAAAAAATCGGATTTTTTTGATTTAAATCAGATTTTTTTGATTTAAATTGGATTTTTTGATTTAAATTGGATTTTTAAAATAAAATGCTTTTGGAGGAAAAATCTTTCTAAATATAGTCTTCTATTTAAGTTACATTGTAGTCCAAAGGCTATTCATCAGGAAATAAGGATTTGTTTTAAGTTTATCAAGTGTGCTAAAACTCAGTCTAAGGTTTTTTTTTAAATGTTTAACCACATCAGTTAACAAACATGGATACATATGCTATCATGTTATTGTTTTAGTTAAATAAATTGTTTAAATGGTTATTAAGGAAATGATTACTTTTCTCCTTCCAATAAAGTACAGCAGAAAAGTTGTCCAAATATAAACAGTTAACTTATTAAACCTCACCATAATTTCATAAGTATCTGCCTATGTATTTCTAGTAGTATAACCAAATCTGTAATGTTTGATATAACTGTATAAACTACTCTGAAAATTTATTATTCCAAAAATGAAACCTTCATATGGTTGTAAATATTAAGATTATACCAGCAAGAATGAGTCTTTCTGTAAAAAAAATATTTAAATCAAGTCTTACTGACTAGTGATTTAAATCAAACCTTATTGACCAGTGATTTAAATCATGATTTAAATCGTGATTTAAATCAATTTGATTTAAATCAAATCCACCCTGGCAAGGCGGTTGTCACCAGGGCTGACAGGAAAGTGCCAAATCCCTGCAAGACAGGAAAAGGCCTGAGGCTTGAAATGCAATTGACTTTTATTCACAGAAGGTAGAACAGTGAGGTCTTCCTAGCTCGACAGCTTCAGCTTCAGACATTGCTAGAAATTGAGCCTTCCTCATCTAGCCTCTCACTCTGGAGCCTCCCCCCCCCCACACACAAATAGAGACTACGACTCAGAAGTGAGCTCCTCCTCTGTGCCTGTCTGGCCCATTGCTCTTCAACATGCAGGACTCTCCTAGAGCTGGTTGTGAGAGGAGGAGAGCCAGCAGGACGGAGACTGTTCAGCTGCAGAATGGCAGGTGTGCCCTCTGATTCCTCCCCGTCTGTGTCTGCGCTCACACTGAGATGCTCAGCCTCCAGCCTTGGTCTGGAAGGACCTTCTTCTGACCCGCCTTGATCACTCCAACCTCCTGCCTCCAGCACCTCCTAGCTCATCCCTTCCCCAGCCTCTTCTCCGTTGCCCCACCACCAGGACCCAGGGTCTAAATCCTCTCCTTCCCTGTGCTCCCTGGGAAGCTCCTGGCTAGGAGGCTCCCAGCACTCCTCCTTATCCAACCAGTCCCTGAGAGTGGTGGGACAATTTTGTGGGCACTCTCATGTTGTGGGACTCCAACTCCCCCCTCAGCTCCAGTCCGCATGGCCAACGGTCAGGGATGATGGGAGCTGGAGTGCAACAACATCTGGAAGGCCGCAGGTGTTATGGCGCCAACAGGATGGTGTGCCGAAACCAGGTATCAGTACCGGGGTCAAGAGAAGCCGAAGTCAGGAGCAGTCCGAGTCAGGAACCAGCCGAAGTCAGGAGCAGTCCAAGTCAGGAACCAACCGAAGTCAGGTACACAGGATCAGGAGTAGGATGAGCAGGCACAACTACGTGCTTCAGCACAGCAGTTGCAGGTGCTAGTGAGGGAAGCAGCCGGCCTTCCTTAAGTAGCCAGCTCATCACCACGCCTTTTACAAGCTGCAACTGCCTCCAATTGCTCCCTCCGTTTCTCAGCTCTACGCTCTACAGCTGAGATGGGAGGAGGGGAGGGGGCCCTCCGGCTCCTCTCCTCACAAGGGCCTGATTCTGGCTCAACTTCTTCCTCCTCCTGTTCTGGCCTTCCCTCTTCCCCATCTGCTTCTTCCTCTTCTGAGGAATGTCGCCACCAGTCTTCTTCAGGTAAGAATCCCTCCATTCCTCTGGACTCTTCCGTTAGACTGCAAGTCACATCAGCCGTGGTCAGGGATGATGAGAGATGTCCTTGAGTTCCTACAGACTGACTTGGGTGGACGTTATGGTTTCCAATCTAAGGAAACTGCCACGCCGTTTGTCTCTTGCTGCAAAAGCAACAAAGCCAGGAGGTTGCACCTTAAAAGTTAACAGGTTTATTGCAGCATAAGCTACTGTGGACTTATCCACAAGAGCTCTCAGTCCACAAAAGCTCATGCCGTAATAAATCCACAGGGCTCCAAGTTGGGACCTGAAGACAAGGGGACCCTTTCCCCCACAACATTGGAGGAGGAAGGGGTGCCATTATCCCGCCGTTCCAAGGGTGCAAGAGAACTCATTGCATTTAATTATCTTTCTGGAAATGGACGGTTTGCTGACTAATCTGCCTCAGCCGTCATTTCGAGGCATCATTCTGGGCTTCTGTCGAACTGAAAAGGCGAGGGGGTGAGGGGGGGACCGTTAGAGAAGGCGGAGAGAGACAGGTACTCTTACGCACGAGGCAATGAAAGAGAAGATCAGAGTGAAGGCAGTGAATGGGGGAAACACACAGAATCCAGAACCACCTGCATGTGTCAATGGAGGCTTATTTTATTTTATTTATTTTTTTAAGCCTTCCTTCCTTATCACTAATACACAGCACATGTTTCCAGCTAGGTAGAAGGAGGGAGAGGATGCTGGAGGGACAATAAGGAAGGAGTAGGAAATGAAAGGTAGAACAGCAGGCAAGCAAGAAGGGGTGGGTCTGCTAGTTCCAGTTTCTGCTACTATTTTTTTTTTTTGAAGGGAATAAGAGACTCATAAATAGGAACACTCCCTCTTTGAAGGATTTACATGTTCAGGCAGTGCTTTGGAATTAGAGCTGGTCCCCCGCATCCTACCCCTGTCAGGAGGAGAATGGGAAGAAGGAGAAAAATGCTGGGAAGGGGATAAATGGCAACAGGGATGTGTAATTTAACCCACCAGGACCTGGTTTTGCAGGGGGGGGGGAAGGAAGATGTTTCAGGGCCTCGTTAGTGGGGGCCTGTACTGAATGCGATGGGGAGAAGGTTCAGTCACCCAGTGTTGAAAAATAACTCTGCAGCAGCTGATCAGCTTGGGCGAAACCCTCCGTAAGTGGCCTTGACATGGGAAGCTTTATTTATGCATTTATTTTTTTGTAAGCCACCTCTTTCCCAAGGCAGTTTGCACAAATTAAAACAACACAGATGAAAAAAAAAGATGCAAAAAGCTAAAGGCATATAAAAGATAATCGTTAAAGAAGTAACTCTTAATAGAATTAAAACAATATATAAAAATCAAATTTCTTAAAATGCAGGTAATCAAAACAGCAAGCGCTATTAAAAGATATTTTTCTTTTTTTAAAAAAAAATGCCAGTCCCTGGTAGAATAAGAAAATCTTTACCTGCCAGTGGAATAACAGCATGGAGGGAGGCAGTCTGGCCTCTCCAGGGAGGGAGTTCCAAAGTCTGGAAGAAGGCCCTTTGGAGAAAGCTTAGCATGCTGTTGAAGTGAAACGGAAGAAAAGTACGTTGAATGGAAGTCATCTTCTATCATTGTCCAAGGAGAAGGCTTTCCTTCAGGTGTGAACCAGCCATTTAGGGGACTTCGGTTTTATCCAGACCTCACTGTTGGTTGTGAAGGGGGCCCCATGACAGTTCAAGATTCAGGGCCCCCAAAATGTAGGTCTGCCACTGCCAGCAATGCTCCTGCAGATGATCTCAGTAATCTAGCTGGGATATAAGGGTTCAGGTGATCCCCCAAAGTATCGTGGACCTAAGTTGTTTTTCAGGGCTTTGTAAATGAATATAAGAACCTTGAACCTGGCTCGGTAGTCGATGGGCAGCCAGTGTATTAAAAATGGGGTCACATGTTCTCAACCAGATGCCCCCGTCAACAGAATGGCTGCTGCATTCTGCACCAGCCGGGGCTTCTGAACCAGGCCCAAGGGCCGCCCCAGATAGAGCGCATTATAGTAATCCAGCCCCCTTCAACTTCATGTGAAGGCCTTGTTGCATTCAAGAACGTCGCAATGGTATAATACTGATTGGGGTGTGTTGAAAGAGGCCCTAGAGTTGCTGTGGAAACCAGCCCCCCCTTGACTTCACTTATTGCCATAATTGCAAACAGCAAGGGAGGTGGAGATGTCAGTGCATTGCTATAAGCAATATGTTGGAAATCGAACCTGGTATAGTCTTAACCCCCATTTTTTAAATATGCTGACACTTGCTTGACTGAAATCCTCTGCCCGGGTGCTTTGCTAATGTCCCCCTTTTTTGCATAGAATATTATTATATATGCATAATGTAGATGGCAAATAACCCTCGCCAGCAATTGTGAGGAGAGTCATATTTCACAATGTCACCAATGAGTTATAATTTAGCTGGAGCGACGCTTGAGCCCACAGATTAGATCAGTTGCTACAGAGAGAGAGAGAGAAAAGGCGGACAAGACCACATGGCAGAATGTGCCTGTGGCCTTCATAGAGTCGTAGAGATGGAAGGGACATCAAGAGTCATATGGCCCTGAAATGCAGGAAAGAAGCCCTTTGAGATGGCAACGCAAACTCTGCTCAAAAACCTCCAAGGGAGGAGACTCCACCACTCTTCATGGTCTTCCATTCCACTGCCAAGTAGCTCTTACCACCAGAGTTCTTCCTAAAGTTTAATTGGAACCGCCTTTTCTTGTAATTAGAATCAGTTGGTTCAGATGCCTTCAGATCCAAGATGGTGGCACCTGAAGGTCCCATGAGAGCTGCTGTTTGGAAAGGGAAGTTTTGCCCATTCAGCATCAGAAGACCACTTGGTTGGCTTTGGATGGTGCCATTTTGGCTGCATGAGGACCATGGGGAAATAGGCTGCCTTATAACAAGTCAGATCCCTGGTCCATCTAGCTAAGCATTGTCTGCACTGACTGGGGAGCAGCTCTCCAGGGATAAGACTTAAGAGCTGCCTTATCCCAAGAAAGTAAGTCAATTCAATAAATAATAATAAGAAGAAGACTATTGGTCCATCTTGCTCAGTATTACCTACACAGACTGGCAGCAGTGCATCATGGTTTCACAGGATACTCTTTGAGCTCTATCTGAATATGCCATTGGGGATTGAACCCAGGACCTGCTGCATGCAAAGCACTGGACTCTGAGCTTGAGTGGGGCCTTCCCCATTCAACCCTGAACTTCACAAATAGTGTCCTGTTGGATCAGTTCAAAGGACCACCTGCCCCAGCATTCTGTCTCCAGGGGTGTTCAGTCAGGTCCCTCCAGGAATCGTAGGATCAGGAGATGAAGGTGACCACCAACCCTTGCTCATTGCTCCCCAGTGGTATCCACAGGCACACTGCCTCTGACCGAGGAGGTTCCACTTTAGCTACCACAGCTGTTAGATCTACGGACAAGAAGAGCTACCTTCCGCCATTCAGAATGTAGCAGGTATGTGTTTTGCTGGAGAACTGCATCAGTCATTTCCTATTGTAGCTTAAGGTTTGGGGGAGAAGTAGGAAGGGCACTTTGAACTTCGCGTGTGGGTGTTTTTTTTAAGGCTGGAGATTGGGATAATGAGCCAAAGATAAATCCCCGTTAATGCTAATGGTGAGTTATCTGTGGTTAATTACCCCCGAGTGCTGGATCTTCAATCATGTAAAGTGACTTTGTCAAGACCACGGGCAGTAGTAAAACTCCCCTTAACTTGCCTGATGTCTTTACTTTGCCTGAGTTCAGCTGCCTGATTAGAAAGAAAGTTTAAAACTAGCAGTCAGAAATTCCACACCAAAGAACTAGCATAGAATCATACAGCTGGAAGGGACCTCAGGGCTAAACTCGTCCAGACCCTGCAATGCAGAAATCGCTGCTAAAGAATCCCTGACAGGTGGCCCTCAATCCTATGTTCACCTCCAGTGAAAGACAGTCCATCACCTTCCAAGGGAGTCCATTCCACTGTTATTTCTAAGGTTTAGTTGGAATCACCTTTCCTGCCATTTGAATCCATCGGTTTGGGTCCTACCCTCCGGAGCAACAGGTTTTCCAGGTTAAACATACCCAGATCCTTCAACCATTCCTCATCCGGCTTGTTTTCCAGACCCTTGATCATCTTGGTCACCCTCCTCTGCACACGTACCAACTTCTCAATAGCCTCTTTTAACTGTGGTGCCCAGAGCTGGACACAGTATCCCAGGTGCTGTGTGACAGAGGTTGGAGGTTCATCTGCCAGGGATTTTTTTTTTTTTAGCTGCGATTCCTGCATCGCAGGGGGCGGGACTGGATAATCCTTGGAGTTCCTTCCAGCTCTACAACTCTCCGATTCCTTTCTGTAAGCTGATTTCATCCCATAACACATTCTCACCCAAAGAGCCCCTAGCATCCAACAATCTTCAAAACACAGAATGTTATTGCAGCATTAAAACGTGCGTTTATAGTGCCCCATAAAAAATAATGCTTATAAAATGGATTCGAAAGATATATTTTATCTTCGGCACATCTTTCAAATATACAGCTGAAATAAAGCCTTATTTAGTCTTGGCTGCTAAACAGGAAGATGGAGGTGGGGGCAGGGGGCAGAATGAACGAAGGATTTTGTGTTTTACTTCTGGGCTCCCTTGAGGCAACCGACCAGTCATGTGCACTCAATTAGCTGGGCCTAATTAGGGGCTGATCCACCAAGACTATTCTATTTCACTTTTTCATTATTATTATTTTGCATTTATGTATGTATTTATTGCATTTATACCCCCCCCCTTTCTTCCAAGAAGCTCAGAGTCGTGCACATTGTTTCCCCCAACCTCATTTAATTCCTACAGCAGCCCTGTGATGTAGATTGGGCTGAGACGCAGTGACTGGCCTAAGGTCACCCAGTGAGCTTCATGGCCAAGTGGAGATTTGAACCCTGTTTTCCCAGGTCCTAGTCCAATGCTCTAACCACTGCAACAGATTGGCCAGCCCACCGCAGCTCCTACTCATGAGAAGGATGCCTAGCAACTATCTAAACAATCTCATTGATGTCTCTGGTATCTTCTTTTTTCACACCATGGGAATAGGGACCCCAATCACAAGCCAGAAAGAGTTGGGGGGGCAGCAACGCCAAACTCTAAAACTGCTCAGGTGAAGCAGAAGCAGCATCTAATCTTATATATATCCATCTTTGAAGTGTATGGAATTAACTGTGCTCTTTGCCGTTCTTGGACAACCCTTCTTCAAAGGGAACACTATATTTTCATATGGAAAAGGAGCAGGTGCCACTGCCAAGTCTATTTCCTGAGGAGCAAGACCCAGCTATTTAGCAACATGAAATAATCCTAGATACAGGAGAGGATGGTAGGGTTTGTTGGAACAAGTCGGCCCGTTCACATGCTAAACTGTGGTTAATTTAAAGCAGGAGCTTTCAACCTTGCGGCTGTGTCTGCATGCCGGCAGGTTGGAAGTGATTGTCTCAGTCTAGCATAGGGGACTATCAAGTACAAAATCCTGTGGAAGAAATACTGTGCAGCTGGTATGGGCTAACTTTTCACAACTGGTAGTTTATGGATCTGTTTGTGACAATTATATCCCACCTTTCTTCCAAGGAGCTCAAGGTGACATCCATGTTTCTCCTTCTCCCCGTCTTCACCCAGAGCCAGTGTGGGTGTAGTGGTTAAGAGAGGTAGCCTCGTAATCTGGTGAACCGGGTTCGCGTCTCCGCTCCTCCACATGCAGCTGCTGGGTGACCTTGGGCTAGTCACACTTCTCTGAAGTCTCTCAGCCCCACTCACCTCACAGAGTGTTTGTTGTGGGGGAGGAAGGGAAAGGAGAATGTGAGCCGCTTTGAGACTCCTTCGGGTAGTGATAAAGCGGGATATCAAATCCAAACTCTTCTTCTCCTCCCAAGAACCCTGTGAGGCTTGTTAGGCTGAGTAAGTTGCTAACCCAAGGTCACCCAGTGAGCCTCATGGCTGAGTGGGGATTTTAACTCTGCTCTCCCAGCTCCTAGTCCAGCACTCGAACCACTAGGACACACAGTCTCAGAGGAGCTTTGTGAATAAATCCATACGGTTTGAATGGAAGCCCAGAGCTGGAGGGACAGTGCCCATGTGGCAACATGTAGCCAACCCACCACAACTCCTACTTGTGAGGAGGATGCTTAGCAACAATCTAAATTAGCTCGTTTGTGTCTCTGCCACTTTCTTTTCCCCCACCATGTAAATAGGGACACTGATCACAAGCCAGAAAGAGTTGGGGCAGCAACACCGAACTCTCAAGTTGCTCAGGTCAAGCTGAACCAGTGCTGAAGCAACGTCTAATGTTGCTCTGCTGATCTGCTTGGACAGCTCACCTGCTATCCTGCATCTTCTGAAGTTTGATTCACTGGACAGCTCCTGGTAAGCAGGATACTGGGCCATAGGGAAGAAGTGGGTAGAACAGGACAGAAGTCCGAACACTTCAGGATGTAAGAAACTGGATCAGGCCAATAGCCCATCTAGTCGAGCATCCTGATCTCACAGTGGCCAGCCAGATGCCCCAATATGAAGCCGGCAAGCAGGACCTGAGCGCACCAGTAGCTCTTCCCTGCTGTGGTTTCCAGCAACTGGGATGCAGAGGAGGGCAGTAGAACATAGCCACTGTGGCTAGCAACCATTATTCTGGTTTAACCCCTCACTGTTTATATCAAAGCTCGGGAACCACAGGACAGGGCCCCAAATATGCCCCCCTCCCAGATTTTCTATTTAGCTCCCGGGGACTTTTTCCAAGCTCATCCTCCTCTGTGCCCAACTTGAGGCAGGTGTTTATATGTAGTCTCTGCTTGCATGACTGAAATGTAGCTTGCTGTGCAAAACCTATGAGTTTCACCTGCCCAACTTTTATTTCTGGTCTGGCCCACTTTGGACCTTTGGCCCCATCCACCAATGGACATGTGACCTCCAAGAAGGTTGAGGCTGGAAAAAGGTTCCTTGTAAGAGCTGTTGGACAGTGGAATGGATTAATTTGAAAGCTGGTGCAATCTCCATCACTGAAAGAGTTTATGCAGAGGTACTCAGGGATTCTTTAGCTGTGATTCCTGCAGCGCAGGGGGCTGGACTAAATGAAGAAGAAGAGGAGGAGGAGGAGGAGTTTGGATTTGATATCCCGCTTTATCACTACCCAAAGGAGTCTCAAAGCGGCTCACATTCTCCTTTCCCTTCCTCCCCCACAACAAACACTCTGTGAGGTGAGTGGGGCTGAGAGACTTCAGAGAAGTGTGACTAGCCCAAGATCACCCAGCAGCTGCATGTGGAGGAGCGGAGACGCAAACCCGGTTCACCAGATTATGAGTCTACCGCTCTTAACCACTACACCACACTGGCTCTTCCAACTTTACAATTCTATGATTCCATGATTTCTACCCTCTGTTGCAAGGGTAGTCAGTATGATGCATTTTAGATGTGGGTTACAGCAGGCATCCCCAAACTGCTGCCCTCCAGATGTTTTGGCCTACAACTCCCATGATCCCTAGCTAACAGGACCAGTGGTCAGGGATGATGGGAATTGTAGTCCAAAACCTTTGGAGGGCCAGAGTTTGGGGATGCCTGGGTTACAGGGATGGTAGTAGTCCAAACAGTTTGGAGGGCACCACCTTGGCTACCCCTGATTTATTTCTGCCCTGCCAATCCCCTCTTTCAGGCGCTACGTAGTCCCCTACAAAGGGAGGGATGGAGATGGGCAGGAGCAAAGGAGAACTGCGGTCTGTTCCCTCTCTCCATTTCCTCATTAATCTTGATTACAGAGCCCTGGTGCTGAAGTTAATTTTCTTGTAGATGCCTATCAGTCATGTTAGCTGGGAATCTCTCTCCAGCTAATGAGGAAATCGTATTCCTTGCTACTTTATTATGCCACTAATTAGTGCACAGGATTCAGGCAAATGGGCCAGGAGGAAGAAAGAGGCAGGAGTGGGGGGGATGAGATCTTGTGCTGGTTTAGAGGGGACATCTCTCTCTCTGTTTTTGACCTGACTTTGTGCTGCAAGAGCAGAAGTTCTGTGTGACCTACAGCACCTATGCCATGGCTGACCCCCAGGACTTGCTAGGGACTGGCGTCTGAAGTTGGGGGGTGGGCTGAAATCATTGTGAAGGTTCAACTCTCTGGACCTTTTGTAGCGGGAAAGGCAAAGTCCATGCTGGGGATCTTTAGGAAAGGAATTGAGAGTAAAACTGCCAATATACTAATGCTGAAAATCTATGTTGTCACCACATTTGGAACACCATTTACTAGTTCTGGTCGCCTTCCCTTACAAAGGATACTGTAGAGTTGGAAAAGGCTGAGAAACGGGCAGCCAAAATTATCCAGAAAGGATGGAGCAGCTCCCCTAAGAAGGAAGGATGTGGCAATCAGCACTTTTAAGATTCGAGAAAAGACAAGTAAGAGGCAACAAGGTAGACGTTTATAAAATGATGGTGGCATGGAGACAGGGCTGTCTTTAGCATATGCACCGCCGGGGTGCAAAGATCCACCCAGCACCCCCAAATTTAGTTTAGTCGCCCCCCCAAAAATTGGGGGGGGGGCTCAAAGTTGTTGAGCGTTTTTTGGGCAGGGGGAAGCCAACGACGCAGTGGAAATAGCTACTTTTGTTTCCTGACTCGTTGGGAATATTTGACGCTATGGAGTAAAAGAGCGACAGAAGAGCGGGGCGGAGACTTTTGCTCCATTGCTTTTCACTGCCGCTGATACATTTGGTGCCCCCCAGAATTCAGTGCCCGGGTGCACCTCAACCCTTGCACCCCCGAGTAAAGACGGCCCTGTGTGGAGAAAAGAGATAGAGAAGAAGTTTCTCTCACACACAACACTAGAACTGGTGGAATCGAACGAATGTTGGAAGATTCAGGGCAGATAAAACTAGGTTAGTTTAAACTATGGAACTCACTGCCACAGGAGCCAGTGATGCCCACCAACATGGGTGGTGTTAAAAGAGGATTAGACAAATTCATGGAAGAGAGGCCTATCGGCAGCTACTAACCATGATGCCTATGCTCTGCCCCTCACAGTTGGAGGTCGTCTCCGAATACTAGTTGCTGGAAATCACAGGAGGGGAGAAAGCCATCTTGTACTCCAGTCCTGCTTTCAGGTTTCCCACAGGCATCTGGTTGGCCACTGTGAGAACAGGATGCAGGACTCGGTGGGTCACTGGCCCGACCCAATGAGCTCTTCCTTTGCTTGTAGAGGTAGAAGGGACCCGCTGGGGCTATCAAGTCCAACCCTCTGCAGTGCGATTCAACCCCTGCCCTTTTTCTTGCAGGAGAAAGATCTGTGAATGGAGGAGGAGATTGAAATGGATGCAACACCCAACTCCTTTGTGAGAGCAATCTTCAGGATCTCAAGATGCTTCATCGTGCAACTTTTAGCACATAACTCGACCCACACCGTTCGGTGTATTTACAACTTCCCATAGTACCGGTATTAAATACCTTACTTTTATTTTTAACAAGGATTTTGCATATACCATGTTTCCCCTATTTTAAGACACCGTCTTATATATTTTCTTTCCTCAAGAAAACGCACTATGGCTTATTTTGAGGGGATGTCTTATTTTTATTATGTAAGCACGCCTTGGCAAGGCCACGCTCGAGTTCTGGGGCTGCGAAGGACGGGACAGGCGCGGAGCTCTTTGTTTGCTTGCTGGCAGCAGGGGGAGAATCCAAGCTGAGCTTTGAGGAAATGGGCACCAGAGATACCCGCTTTCGCTGGGCGCTCTTTCCCTCTTTCCTGCTCCTCCTCTGCCACCTTCCCTCCTCGAAACTTGACAGAAGCCTTGTTTTCCAAGGGGCCTCTTGGGCGACGCGCGGGGCGGCTCGGGAGATTTCGTCGTGGCGGCGAGCAGGGAAAGCCTGTGCCGTCTTCCCTCTCTGCCATGGCGGCCGCCCCGTGCGCTCTGCGCCGAGCGGAGTTGGGCGAGTGCACGGGCGAAGAGACCTTCGGAGTGCCTTTGTCGCACCCGCTGCTCCTTCCTGTGCGCCCTGCTCTGCAGAGTTCCTGAGCGCTGCTTCTGGGGCTGACTGGTTTTGGTGGCGGTGCTGGATGTCCAACCCCGCCTCTTCCTTGGCACCCTCCACAACTGCGCCTATCACTATGGCTTATTTTCGGGGTACGGCTTATATTTCGCAAATGCGAAAAAATCCTGCTATGGCTTATTTTATGATTACGTCTTAAAATAGGGGAAACAGGGTAGATCCAGTGTAGGGAGTGGAGCTGTGAGTTGCTGCTTCCCGTGGTACATACATACATATTCACGCTTGTCAACCGGGAGAATAGGAATCGAATAGAACCTGGAGATTGAAACCATCAACGTTGTGGTCAACAGAGCGAAGGTTTTATTGGGTTTCGAAATGATATGTAGGTTAGGGATGGGTGAACTTGTCACTTACAGTTTCTCTCACTTTCTCATTTCCCCCCACATCTTAGAATCATAGAATTGGAGACTTGGAAGGGACCCAAAGGGTCACAGACTCTGACCCCCAGCAATGAAGGAACCACAGCTAAGCTCAATTCCCCTCCTTGCCACATCGGTTTGCAATTTATTTAATTCTTTAAATTCCCCGTGAAAATTCACCAGCACTTCAGCATAAATTTACCCTTACACCCATGTTTCTATGCAATTTTTCCCAACGCACACCCATTTCGCAAAGCCATTACCACAAATAAAAAAAGAAACCACATGCTGACTGTTGTTTTCAGGCTATATGTATTTTAATGCATGCCTTGCCCCAGTATATACATTTCCCCCTTTTGACACAATATTTGGCTGTAGTACTACATTGCAAAATTTGGAGAAGAGCAGATCCCAAAGGATGGATATGTTTAGGTTTTCATGTCATTCCAGAAAGTGAAAATTGGATAGGTTTGCCTTTGAATGAGAACTGGATCGAATTTTTCCGCCATCTCTAATGAAGGCCTCAGCATGATCATATATTGAGAAAACAAATTTGCCCTTTTGACTCCTGACTTCAACAAAGGCTCATGGGAAGCTGCTACACTGTGTTGAACCATTGGTCCGTCTCTCTCAGTATTGTCTCCATTGGCAGCAGGGTTTTGAGGAGCTACCTGGAGATGCTGGTGACAGAACCTGGGACTTTCTGCATGCATAGCAGGTGCTCTACCCCTGAGCCATGGCTCTTCCAGAAAGGATACTTGATCTGTTAATGCAGCTAGATCAGTGATGGCTAACCTTGACACTCCAGATGTTTTGGGACTACAACTCCCATCATCCCTGACCACTGATCCTGTTAGCGAGGGATGATGGGAGTTGTAGTTCCAAAACATCTGGGGTGTCAAGGTTAGCCATCACTGAGCTAGATCCTCTGTTCTTCTTCCCTCCCTCCTTCCTTCCTTCCCTCCCTCCCTCCCTCCCTCCCTTCCTTCTTTCTTCCATGGCCTGCACCGCTGACTCCCTTCCACCAGAACATTTCGCTCGCCCCAAATTAAAAACCAAGCAGAACAATGAATCCAGACACCTCATACAAACAGCAATCTTTCCCGTCTGACAATTTACATCGCTTACTGTCTCTTTTAATGCCCTTCAACCGCCTCGAAGTCCCTCTCAGTTCCTTTCCAGCGTGCCGCCTTACCTTACAATAGTCCACCCAAGAAGCCGTCAGAACAATTTCACTGCTGGGAGAAGAACAGAAGCAAAACCCAAACGACCCTAAATCCATTTTCAAATGGTTCAGGAGAAGAAAGCAAATGAAATCCCCTCTGTCCGCTTGGCAGATGGATTTGGAAGCCTCGAATGGAAAAAGCAAATATCTGAAACGGCGTGAGACAACTACAACTTCCTCCTCTTCCTGAGGAACAAGATGGTGAAAAGGAAGCCTTCCTTTCTACTCTCTGGCCTTCTCTTATTCTACCAAATTACTCCTTCCAAAAGTCTATTTCCTCTATTTCCCCTTTGTTGTTCTGCCTCACATCCTAGTATTGCATAAACAGTTTCATTTATTGATTATTAATTATTAATTGCATTTACATCCCACCTTTTTCTTCAAGGAGCTCACGGTGATGCACATGGTTCTCCCCTCTCCTCATTTAAACATCACAACAATCCTGGGAGGTAGGCTGGGCTGAAAGAGGCAGTGACTGGCCCAAGGTCACCCAGTGAGCCTCATAGCTGAGTGAGGATTTGAACCCTAGTCTCCCAGGTCCTAGTCTAACACTCTAACCACTATGCCACTCAGGACTTCAACCAGTCTTAACGTCCTCTTGCAGCTTTCAGTTGCATCCGTTCCCCTCATCACAACCCCTGATCCTGAGTCCCATAATACATGGAGGGTGACTTGGGCAAGGGAGCATGGGATGTCAATCTCTTTGGGACCCTCCGATATGGAAGCCAGAGCTTCATCCCCATCCCCAGAGTCAGAGAAGGAGCCCTCAGCCACCCAAACCTCTCCTTAGCTTTGCAGAGCAGAGAGCTGATGGTCCAGTGAGAGCTGGACCATCAAGAAGGCTGATTGCCGAAGAATTGATGCTTTTGAATTATGGTGCTGGAGGAGACTCTTGAGAGTCCCATGGACTGCAAGAAGATCAAAGCTATCCTTTCTGGAAAAAATCAGCCCTGAGTGCTCACTGGAAGGACAGATCCTGAAGCTGAGACTCCAATACTTCAGCCACCTCATGAGAAGAGAAGACTCCTTGGAAAAGACCCTGGTTCTTTCCCTGTTGGGAAAGATGGAGGGCATAAGGAGAAGGGACGATAGAGGACGAGATGGTTGGACAGTGTTCTTGAAGATACCAACATGAGTCTGACCAAACTGCGGGAGGCAGTAGAAGACAGGAGTGCCTGGCGTGCTCTGGTCCATGGGGTCACGAAGAGTCGGACACGACTAAACAACAACAGCTTTGCAGATGCTTGAGAATGCAAAATCAGGGAATGACCCTTTAAGAAATATAGCAAAATTTTCCAAAAGGGTCCGGCCTACAGCCAAACAGGCCTTATCTGCTTTTAGGAGGCTTCAGATGGAACTAGCTCCTTGCTGCGACAATATCTCCTTTTATCTAATGAGGAGAGTCATTAGGAGCTATCCAAGGTGCTGAAAGGGTTTCCTGAAACCGTGACTTGCAGTTCCAGCAACTGGCATTGCTTCTGACAGCGAAGGTAGAACATAGTCATTGTGGCTAGTAGACAGCCTTAACCTCCATGAATTTTTCAACCCCCTTGATAACAAATGAGGAGGAGGTTAGGCCAGCCTTTGTACGGCTGCCAATCAAATTGTACCATAAGAACTTAAGAAGAGCCTGCTGGAACAGGTCAATGGCCCATCTAGTCCAACCTCCTGTTCTCACAGGGGCCAACCAGAAGGTCTGGAAAGCTGGCAAGCAGGACCTGGGCACAACGGCAGTGCTCTCCCCGGTTGTGAATCCAGCAACTGGTCTTCAACAGTGTTCTGCCTCCAACAGTGAAGGTAGAACATAGACATTGCTAGTTGTGCCATAAACCCAATTTAAGTTGGCACCAGAGTGTTCATCCGGCCTGTGTGATGCATCTTGTGTGCATCCTGCCACCTGATCTCTCCAGGAGAGCCCTTTCAGTCGCTCATGTCCCTCTGTGTCTACGTGAGATGCAGAAAAAGAGAGTATTTTCATCCTTCCCCGGCTCTCTATGCGTGTTTATAATGTATGTCATTGGAGCTTAAATAATGATCTAAAAAAGACTTGTTTATCAGGCAGATTCCCCTGAAATCATAAAAGCATTAATAACGTCATGTGTTCCCAAGCAAGCTGGCGCATTAACATCCTTTTAAAGGACAGCATGACTTTCCGAGGGCGAAAACCTCCCTTTCTTGTGCATCTTTAATTCTGAGTCAGTTCCAAAAGCCAAATGTTTTCTTCTTCTTTTACTTCTTCCATCTCCCTGTTAGTCGCCAGAGATTTTAGCCTCTTCTCTCTTCTCCACCCCCCCTCCCCTCCCCATCTGCCATGAAGCCTTTTTGGCAAATGAACTTGTGAGCGATGGAGAAAAAATGGAGAGGACTGGGGAGGAGGGGGGTGGGTGGGAGAGAGAGGGAAAGATGAGGGACTGGGAGGGGGAAAATAAATAGGAGCAGTTTGGAAAGTGTCCATTTTATTCTCAGAGGTGTAGTCAAGATATAATTTCTATTGATCTGTAATAGTGTGTGTGCATGCGGGGGTGTCTCCAAGACAGATAAACACCCAGCTGGGTAAGGAGTGAGAAAAAGAGAGGGTGTAATAATAGAGAAATCGAGCGGAGCAGATGAATTGGTATAGGGCAGGAGAGAAAAGAGGATGTTTGATGGAGGAGGCCATACTGTGCCTGAATGCTCCTACCTGCCAAAAGGAGCTCAACTCGGCATCCTTAATAATAGTTCTGCTGCCAATGTGGGCCAGAGATAGCGACTTGTGTTTCTTGAGTGTGTGTGTTTTCAGTTAAAAATGGGGGAGAGGCGGTATGTTTGTTCAGCAAGCTTGAGGCGGATTGCAAACCATTGCTGCTAGGACAGCTGTGGTGCCTGTTTATCACAGCACCATTGAAGCACAGAGTGTCACCTGTAGTCTAGGTTGGAGGAGTGCAAACCATTGCTGCTAGAGCAGCTGTGATGCCTGTTTATCAAAGCACCGTTGAAGCCCAGAATGTCACCTGACATGTAGTTTGGAGGAGTGCAAACTGCTGCTGCTAGAACAGCTGTGAAGCATGTCAATCAAATCAATAGTGAAATGTATGGTGTCACCTGTAAGGTGGACTAGGGGAGTACAGGACACTGCTGTCAGAGAAGCTGAGAAGCAAGTTTACCAAAGTGACCCGTAAAATGTGTATCACCCCCTTTAAGGTGAAAAGCCACCTGAAGCACTCAGATGCTTAATTTTTTTCCCCATTGTATGTTACAAGTTGACATATCCAGACACTTGTATTCTGCCCCAAAGCAAAACCTTCCAGCAGCTGGTATTCAGGAGCCTACTGCCTCCAACAGTGAAGAAAAGAACATACCCTGTTTCCCCTATTTTAAGACGTAGCCATAAAATAAGCCATAGCAGGATTTTTTCGCATTTGCAAAATATAAGCCGTACCCCGAAAATAAGCCATAGTGATAGGCACAGTTCTGGAGGGCGCCAAGGAAAAGGCGGGGCTGGGCGTCCAGTCCAGCCACCAAAACCAGTCAGCCCCAGAAGCAGCGCTCAGGAACTCTGCAGAGCAGGGCGCACAGGAAGGGGCAGCAGGTGCGACAAAGGCTCTCCAAAGGTCTCTTCGCCCGCGCGCGTGCCCAACTTCGCTCGGCGCAGAGCGCACGGGCCGGCTGCCGTGGCGGAGAGGGAAGGCAGCACGGGCTTTCCCTGCTCGCCGCCATGACGAAATCCCCCGAGCTGCCCCGCGTGTCCTCCCAAGAGGCCCCTTGGAAAACAAGGCTTCTGTCGAGTTTCGAGGAGGGAAGGCGGAGGAGGAGCAGGAGAGAGCGGCCAGCGAAAGCGGGTCTCTCTGGTGCCCGTTTCCTCAAAGCTCAGCTTGGATTCTCCCCCTGCTGCCAGCAAGCAAACAAAGAGCTCCGCGCCTGTCCCGTCCTTCGCAGCCCCAGAACTTGAGCGTGGCCTTGCCAAGGCGTGCTTACGTAATAAAAATAAGACATCCCCTCAAAATAAGCCATAGTGCGTTTTCTTGAGGGGAAAAAAAATATAAGACGGTAGCTTTCAATAGCCCTATCATCAATGAATTGGTCTCATCCTTTTTTAAAGCCATCCAAGTTGGTGGCCATCACTGCCTCCTGTGGGAGGGAGTTCCACAGTTTAACTGTGCACTGCGCAAAGGACTTCCTTTTATCTGCCTTGAGTATTCCCACATTCAGCTTCATTGGATTCCCATAAGTGCTATGAGAGAGAGAGAGAGAGAGAGAGAGAGAGAGAGAGAGAGAGAGAGAGAGAGACTTTTCTGTATCCACTCTATCCACAATGGGTTATCATATAATGCATGGCATACAGATTGCCATGCATAATTCGATAAACTTCGATCCTGTTGCCTCTTCCTTGCCTTTTCTCTAAACTTTGTTCAGTTTCTATGTTCAATACTACTTTTACCCAATGGCAATGAGCCTCTGGAGGCAACGCAAAGCAGGTACACGATGTAACTTTCCTTAGTTATATCCAAAGTTGGTTTGGTGTTTGGTATGTGTGTGTTGTTTCCATTTCATTTTGTATAACAGATGCAATAGGGCGGGGGAGGGGGGAGTTAGCTCCGCGCTGAGCAGCCCGGCTGGCAAAGATGGAGTAGGTGGAATTTAAATACCTGCCAATTTGCAAAACCAGTGCCCCGGGACACTGGAGACAATGCTTAGGCAAAGCTGGGTAGTTTTTATCACTGTTAATAACATTCCGGAGCTCGGAAGGCACAAAACGGTGATATGGAGCATCACATCTTGCACCGAGGGGGAGGCTGTTCCCTGTGCTGGGGCTGAGGAGGAGGCGGCAGGCTCTGGTTCCAGGTTGTTGAGTTTGGTTGCTCTGCTTTTTCTATATATATATATGAAATTCTTTCCCCTCCCAAGGAGTCTGCCTAGGATACACTTCATCCTCATCCAATATTTAACTTCGTTCTGTCACAATTCAAACCCTCTGTCAAAGAATAAAGACTCATCAAAATGCTTTAGATGTGTCCTGTCTCTCTTGCTCATCTCTCCCTCCTTGCTGTTAGGCCAGGGATAAGAATGAGGACCTGCAGGGTCTCTGTGTGGCCCCCGAAACGCTATCAAAGACACATTAAAATTCTCTGAAGGTGTCCTGTCTCTCTTGCTTGTTTCTCTCATCTGGCTCTCCCACCTTCCTGTTAAACCAAAGACGGGGTGGGAGGGGGGAAATGAGGCCCGCCAGATAATCTTTGTGGCCTTTGGAACCGCCCTGAGACCTCCAGGTATAGGGCAGTATATAAATTCAATAAATAAAAAAATATATAATAATAACTGACCCCAGGTCATGCCTCATCTCCTCTAGCCACCCCCCTCACTTTGCCCCTTGAGTGATTCTGCCTGGCCAGAATGAGTTCCCAAATGCCAATAAGGCTATATGATTCTCTGGATGGAGGACAGAGAGAGTGGTGTGCGCATGCAAAAACTAGCCTATCATACAAAGGTAAAATTTGCATTTATTGCTCCACCCATTTTTTGCATCTGGTCCCACCCACCTGTCAGGGACTGGCTGGACAAGGAAGAGTGCTGGGCACTGCCTGCTCTGGAGCGCCCCAGGGATGACGCAGAAGATGACTTGGATCCCAGTGGTGGGACACTGGAGAGCAGTCTGGGGAAGGGACAAGCTGGGAGGAGCTAGAAGCTGGGGGTCTGAGTTATCAAGAGGGGTCTGGAGAAGGATGAGAGTCGCAGTGTGAGCACAGGCTCAGACAGAGAGGAGTCAGAGGTTGTCCGTGCTACCCAGCAGCAGGGCAATCCCGGTCCTGCTGGCTCACTTCCACCTCTGACACACTGCTCAAGGAGAGTCTTACACGTTGCTGAGCAATGGGTCAGGCAGGCCCAGAGGAGGATCCCACCCCCTTGGCACAGTCGTCTTCTGCTTGGGAGGGATCCAGAGTGAGAGGCTAGAGGGGGAAGGGCGGGGTAAGTGGTCAGTTTCAGCAACGTCTCAGCTAGATTAAGATGGTTTTATTCCCTTTCTGTAAATAAAAGCTGGTTGCATTTCGTGTCTCACATTCTTCCTGCCCTGTGGATACCCTGCGCTTGCCTGACAGCTCCTTGACACCACCCCTGGCATGTGGCCCTCAGAATGTTGCCCAGAAGACGATTCCAGCGCTTGGACTGAAAAAGTTCTCCCATTCATGCATTAGGCAAAATGAGGTCATTGCCTCACACAGAATATTTTTTTTACTGATTGATTGATTGCATTGCATTTCTATCCCACTGTCTCCTCCAAGGAGCCCAAGGCGGCCTTCATGGTTCTCCCCCTCCGCGTTTAATCCTCACAACAACCCTGTGAGGTGGGCTATGCTGTGAGGCAGTTACTGGCTCCCAAGGTCACCCAGTGAGCTTCATGGTTGAGTGGGAATTTGAACCCTAGCCTCCTAGCCCCCAGCTATTCCCCGCATGGCCCCAGCTATGCTGCCTCAAGGACAGTGGGTAGACCACCTGCTTTCTTGCAGGTCCCAGGATAATTCCCTGCAGCATTTTCAGGTACGGGTAGGAAAAATCCTGGCCTGAAACCCTAAAGGGCCTTTGCTGCCCGTCAGTGTAGATAACAATGTCTTCCTATGTCCCCAATACTGTGTGTGTGTGTGTGTGTGTGTGTGTGTGTGTGTGTGTGTGTGTGTGTGTGTGTGTGTAGGAGGGAGAGAGAAGGATGGTGCCCCCTAGTGGCACAGAAGGGAACAGTATTGTGCAACAACATCCCCTGTGATTGGCTGGCAATGCAGATACTTTGCCTTAGTCACATGTGATATATAAATGCTAGACTCTGTACCTGTTGCTCCTTTTGCAGATCAAAGAGCAGCATCTTCCTGAGACTTCAGCCATTGGCTGGGACAGGGTTTGTGAAATATAAAGTCTTTCTTGACGGTGCTTCAGCTAGAAAATTCCTTCCTGGGTCTATGTGTGTGGTCTGCTGCCTTCCCATGAGATCTCCTGTTCTGCACGTGCAAAAGCCACTTGACCTCAAATGAACCTTGAGTCAATTACAACTATTATTTTCACCCCTGTGTGTGGCTCCTTCCTTCTGGCAGGGTTGTGTTGACTCTTAGAAACGCACATCCAGAAGATCCAAGGAAGCACCACCCTGACCGAAGGGGTTTCGCCGGAGCGTGATTGCATCTGCCATCAAATAAACTGCTGCACTATTACCATACAGCCTTTGGCACTGGCCTTTGGCATTGTCAAGGAGCCGTCAAGCGAGCCCAGGTCATCCACAGGGCAGTGAAGCATGGGAGCCACGGAACACAATTAGCTTTTTCTTAACAGAAAATAACACAACAGAGTCCTCTGGCTCATCTTAATTCAGCTGAGATGTTGCTGAAACTGACCCTTCCCCCCTCTAACCACTCATTCTGGAACCCTCCCAAGCAATGTGCGGGACTGGGAGGAGAGCCAGCAGGACTCGGACTGCCCTGCTCCTGGTTAGCAAGGTCAACCTCTGACTCCTCTCTGTCTGAGTTTGCACTCACACTGTGACTCTCAGCTTCGAACCCTGTCCTGGAAGGCTTTCCTTCTCTTGCCCTCCCTTGATTGCTCAAACCCCCTGCTTCTAGCACCTCCCAACCTGCCCCACCACCAGGATCCAGGATCTAAGTCATCTTCTGTGCCCTCCCTGGGGGGGGGGGGGGGCTTTTGGGCAGGCGGCTCCCACTACTCTTCCTCATCCAGCTAGTCCCTGACATCCATCTGCAGAGACACTTCCTCCGGAGGTTAGTGGGGGGAAAGGGTCAGAAAACCCCATCTTGTGCAAATGGAACATGGAGTGCCAATTGATTCTTCTCTCCGGCCACACTCTTCTTGATATATGAAGATGGTTTGTGGCTTGTTTCTTTATCGCGATTGCCGCTTGCTGGGTTTTGAAGAAGGGGCGGTGTGCTGGTTCCGAGGGTTACCCAAGAGATGAAGTCCTAGTCCGGTTCGTGGTTCGTAGGCAGGACCGGTGCCACGGATTTTGGCGCCCTAGGCGAGGGGGCGGGCCACGTGACGTCATTGCACATGACGTACGGTGCCCCGCCCCCTGCCCTGCCGGGCGCCCCACGCCGCAGCGGTTTTCGCTGCTGGTTGGGGCGGCGGCGGGCGGCAGTGGGGGGCGAGGGGCAGGCTGGCCAGCGCCCCCTCCATTTTGGCGCTCTAGGCAACTGCCTAGTTCGCCTAAATGGACGCGCCGGCCCTGTTCGTAGGTTCAGGGTAGAGACAGTCCCAAAGTATCCAAAGCTGGGAGCAGGGCAGGGCATCAGGTGAGGTCAGGAACACAGGCAGGAAACCAAGGCAGGTCAGGAACGCAGGCAGGGAAGCAAGGCAGGTTGAAGGCAGGAACACTAGCAGGATCTCGCAACCAACAATGTTGCTCCCGCAACTTGGGGCTGGGGCCAGTCGGCTTTTATCTGCCCCGAGGCATAGGGCGGCCCCGATCCTCTGGTGACTCGCCTCTCCCAGCCTGGAGGCGAGCACTCCTCCTGCGGGAACTTAGTTCCCTTCGCCTCTCTGCCCTGAGCCTCTGCAGCTCAGGAGAGCCTGGAGGGTTACCGGATCCAGAGGCAACCTCAGCGTCCCCTGACGGGGCTGGGAGTGGAGCACCTGCAGGCAATGAGTCCTCCATCCCATCAGGAGCCAGAGCAGACTCAGCAGATGCCTGCACCTGAGGATCCAGCACAGGTGAGGACCCTTCAGACTCAAGCCCCAGCCCTGGCTCTGCTGGTTCTGGAGGTGGGGAATCCTGTGCAGGCTGGGATCCCTCAGGTTCAGCATCTGATCCCAGGTCATCACAGGCGGTAGTGGAGGCCAGGGGAAACTGACCACAAATGAATCCTTTTCTTTTCTTCCAGAATAGCCACAAGGAGTGGGGCATGGCTCCTAGACACCATGGCTAGGCTCTGCCTCCATGGTTGGAGGCAGCGATGGTCCTTAATCCCAGTTACTGGAAACCACCGGAGGGGAAACTTGAATCCTGCTTGTGGGTTTCCAATTGGGGCATCCGGGTGGCCATTGTGAGCCCAGGATGCTGAACTAGATGGACCATTGGCCTGATCCAGCAGGCTTTACATAAGGTCTTCTGTTCTTAGCAGAAGCTGCTTTATACCGACTTTATACCGACTCAGACCTTTAGTACATATAGTTCAATATTATCTGCACTGACTGGCAGCTGCCTCTCCAGTATTTCAGGCAGGAGACTCTCCCAGACCTACCTGGAGATGTCAGGAATTGAACCTGGGGTCTTCTGTTTGCAAAGGCTAGGTGGCCCATTGGTCTGATCCAGCATTTATTGAGAGAGTTCTAAAGGAGGCGTTATTCCAAATTCTAGTCCATTTTTGTTCATCTAGGCTTCACCAAAGTCCCTTTCCCATCTAGTTTTCAGTGTAGTAATTGGGGGAAAGCAAAATGAACCAGTGCCTTATATATTTGGGGAATTATTCCTTTTCCTAATGGTGTCGACTATTTGCTCAAAGGTAGTTAAAGACCGATGAATGAGCTTGAGTGATTGGTTTTGGTTGGTCGAGGGAATGTATGAGTCAATGAATTTCTAACCAGCTACACACTATTTCTCCTCATATGAAGTTTAAAACTTGGACCGTAAGTGTTTTTTAGTAAAAAAAATAAAAAAAATCTTTACTCTTGTATGAGCCAGCTCTATAGTTGATCAAAGGGATAAAAGGTGAACCTGAAGTTAGTGATTTTGTTCTCCATTCTTTCCCCATATTAACAGATCAGCTTTTAGGAAGGGGTTGGTCACAGTTTCTTTTTAAAAAAAAATCTGGTTTTTTGAAATGGTAATAATCTTACAAAGTTCTGACCCTTTGCAGACTCCCTTTTAATCCAAAGCACATGTTCCATATCATCGTCACGGTAGCATCCAGTATCTGGTGCTGAAACACTCCATCTGTTTTAAGGGTGGTAAATCACCTTCTGGGGTAGTCTGGGCTTTTTGCCTTCGTGGGTAAAGTTTGTTGACATTTCTTGCCATTGTTTAATATGGGAAGGTGAACTAGTTATAAGCAGTACCCTAAACATGAAAAGGGTTTCCGTGCGCTGCTCTGGTTCGTCAGAAGCTGCTTAGTCATGCTGGCCACATGACCCGGAAGCTGTATGCTGGCTCCCTCAGCCAATAAAGCATGATGAGCACCCCAACCCCAGAGTCCTCCGCGACTGGACCTAATGGTCAGAGGTCCCTTTACCCTTTACCTTTAAACAGGAAAAGAGGGGCAAGGGAGTAGCATCATTTTAACCACAGCAACTCTGTCCCCAGCTAGATCCTTGACTAGATGCACCATTGGCCAGATCCAGCTGTCTGTTCTCAGGTTCTTACATTTGTTACATTTGGTTTATGTTTCTTCTTACTTTATCTTCCTTTTTTTAAAGGAAAAGGAAAAGGAAATCTACATTTTTCCTTATCCCAAGGATTTGACCTAGGATACACTTAACCTCATTTAATATTTAGCTTCCTTCCATCGCAATTCGGCCCTCTGCCAATGTTTAAGAACTTGTCAAAGGAAGTAGAGCACACCGAGAACTGTTCTGCCTCCTCTCTCTCTCCCTTGCATTAGACCAGGGATGGGGAACCTCTGGAAGCTGGAGGGTGGGGAGGGGCAAACATGGCCCTGCAAACTCTCCTTATGACCCCCAGAACTCTGACCAGACCACACCCCTCAACTGGGCAGATGCACAGTTTTTAACCCTTCAAGGGATTATGGTTAAGGCTGGATACAAAGTCCTACAGAGTAGACCCACTGAAATTAATGGCCTTAAGTAGGTCGTGGCATTAATTCAAATGGGTTCTGGATACTTGCACCTTACTCCTTACCCCTCACCCCACTTCAGAATACCTGCAGGATTCAGGAGCAACGAGGGATGGAAAAGAAGTGGGACTCTGGCTGAGTGTAGAAGGGAGAGTGTATAACCCTCAAGCAGGATCTGAACACAAGACCTCCCCTCCTGTGGCTAGTAGCCATCCATAGCCCTCTCCTTAATGTATTTCTTGATTCCCTTTTAAAGTTGATGGTCATCGCTGTCTCCCGCGGAAAGGAGTTCCACAGCTCATCAACGCTCTGTTTGAAGAAGGACTTTTTGAACCACCCAACATTCGGTTTCATTGGATGCCCACAAATCCTAGAGTCACAGCATCTGAGTGGCTGCTCTGGGAAACAGGATTGGCAATATCTGGCTTATTTCTCACCGGGAGACAGAGCTGGAAAAGCTAGCTGAGGACACAGCCAGATGTAGCTCAGGATTTCGAGGCTGCCTTTATGTTTCACCGGCTTTCCCCAGACATTAATTTAAAGCAATTTAATTGGGGGAAATCGTTTTAATTGGAATGTCTTCCCTGACCACAGGCAGTGGAGGAGATAACCACAGGTGATGGCAGCCAGGCCTCTGCTTGTGCATTACAGCGCCCTCTAGTGCCCGTAGTCTCATGTTTAGCTGTGTGCCTGGGGCCTGTACCACGCACAGGTGGTGAGTATTTTCCCCGATGCCCTTGGCAAAGGAGCATCTGAAGGCCGTAATACCTACTTCTTACCAGCTCTCAGTAGTGGAAGTAAGATGTTACTGGCTGGATCAGACCAAAGACCTATCTATTCCAGCATGGTGCTTCCTAGAGTGTCCAATCAGACACTTCCCCAAAAGAATTTGAAAGTGGGGCTTGAAGATAAGAGCCCCTCCTCATTATATCTCCCCCAGCATCCAGTAGCTGGAGGTCAACTTCTTAAGTGTATGGAGCTTCTGTTCCTGTCATTGCTAATAAGGACGTCAGAAGCTGGATGTTGGAAGATTCAGGACAGAAATAAGAAACTACTGCTTGGTCTCAGGTGGCACAATGGGTCAGCTTGTGTCTGGCTCTTAGCCAGAAGGTTGGTGGTTTGAGGCCACCCAGGGCAGGATTCCTCGGGATCCTTTTCAGCTCTACACTTCTATGATTCTACCTCTTTGTGCAGCACAGAGTTAAACTATGGAACTCACTCCTGCAGGATATGGAGCTTCTGTTGCTGTTACTGTGATTTCAAAGGCAAAATTGACATCCGGGCCGGGGGGGAATCAACAACTTTGGGGGTTCCCTGGTTTTTACTTTTTGAACTATGGCAATCCTAGCTAATAAGGACACGAGAGGGTGAATGTTGGAAGATCCACGGCATACCTATTTGTGCAGCACAGAGTTAAACTATGGAAATCACTCCTGCGGGAGGCAGTTGGGTGGCTTTAAAAGGGGATTGGGCAGATTCATGGAAGAGAGGGCTCTCAGTGGCTACTAGCCACAATGACTATGCTCTGCCTCCATGGTCAGATCCAGTAATGCTTCTGAATACCAGTTGCTGGAAACCACAGGAAGGGAGGAGGCTCCTGTGACCTGATCCAGCCAGGCATTGATATAGTCCTTTCCAATGTTCAAAGTGTTTCTCTGGCTGCCAGTTCTTACAAATACTTTTTAACCTGGCTTTTGACACTTGGGATGTTTATTTTTAGGCTCTATCTTATTTCTGTAATTGTATGTTGTTTTAAAATGTTTCTCACATTATGTTTTAATTGTTTTATCCAACCCTGAGACCTTTGGGTGAATGAGGGGTGATAAGTGATGATGATGATGATGATGATGATGACACAACCTTGTAAGGTTATTATACCCATTTTGCAGTTGGGAAGACTGAGAAAATGAGAGAGAGAGAGAGAGAGAGAGAGAGAGAGAGAGAGAGAGAACAGAACAACTTGCCTAACGCTTCCTATTAAAGCCAGAGCAGAAGGGAGATTTTGAATCACTGACTCCTCCCCAAACAAGTCTATCAAAGGAAGGTTTAAAAGTGGAATTTGCAAACATCACTTTTTACGTGCAATCACGTACCATCTCCATATCGGGGCTGAGACTTCCTTCCCCATTCATACCTGCACAAAAATTTCCGTATTGTCATTATTATTGCTGCAGATTAAATCTCTGCGCTGATTTTCCAGGCATCTCTCCTTGACTTGGAATGTGGAATCAGCGTGGGGGTTGGCTGCTAAAGGGTTAAGCCGAGAGAGAGAGAGAGAGAGAGAGAGAGAGAGAGAGAGAGAGAGCCTGAGAGAGCGCTGGGGAGGGAGGTGCAACAGAAGAGAGGGACTGGCTTTTCTCTCCTCTCTCACTCTCTCTTGCTGCAATAAATCCGGCTTAAAGGACGAGAGCAGAGGAGCCTAGAATGGATTAAAGAAAAGTCTGTATAATACAGACGCCAGCACAAGGGGGAGGGGAGAGAGAGAGAGAGAGAGAGAGAGAGAGAGAGAGAGAGAGAAGGAAGAGGAGGAGGAGGAGGAGGAGGAAGAAGAAGAAGAAGACGAAAGAGAATAAGAAAAGGAGGAAAAAGGAGGAAAGAAGGATGAGTTGAAGATCCCAAACTCCAGCTGCTAATCTGCTTATTCCACGGGAAGAGAAAGAGAGGCAGGGACTGAACAGGTGCATCCTCTGGGTACCACTCTCAGCATCCTCTGGGTACCACTCTCAGCATCCCTTCGGTACCATTCGCCTTCGCGGTCTTTTGGACATACTCCTCTCTTGCCATCGTCTGCTTTCCCTCCCCGCTCCCCGTTTTCCTTTTTTTTTTCCTGCGGGGAGAGAGGGGTTTCTTTCTACATTTCCTCCATCTCCAAACCCCTCCCCAGCAGGCATCCACGATGTGTTCCTCCGCCGCCGGCCACGGATGCTCCGGCTCCCCGTCTTCCCTGCCCGCCTTGCCTTCCGGAGGAGCCTCGCCATGCGGAGAGCCGAGGTGCTTCTAAACCAGATGGAGTTTCTATCCGGGGGGCCAAGACACCCACAATGAACCGCCTGCTGCCTCTCTGCTTCCTATTCCTCAAACTCTTAGATGTGGTGCTGGGTGAGTGTGTGCGAGGGACACCTGCTTTTTTTGCCGCGGCGGGTCGGGTGGGGGGAGAAAGAGAGGATAGAGGCATGGCTTTCATGCCCCCCCCCCACCACCAAAGGAGATGCAAGAATCCCATGCTATGCCAGCTCTCCCTCCCAAAGCAAGGTTCTCTCCAAAGCCACGAACGGCGAGAGGTATTTTAGCTCAGGGCATCAAACCGCTCTCCTCTCCCCGTTCAAGTCAATAGAGGATGCTTTGGAGCTGGGCAGAGGGGAGTCAGTGGGAGATGAACGGGGTGTTTTCTCCCAACTCATGTCAACTTTCCCAATCCTGGCTTGGTTGTTTAATGCTCCTGTTCTCTGGTCCTTCAAAGCTGCCCTTTGTTGAACCTCAACTGCTCAGAGTTGAGTGGGTCTCTCTCTCTCTCTCTCTCTCTCTCTCTCTCTCTCTCTCTCTCTCCCCCCCCCCCCCAAGTTTGGAGGTAGTGATGTTGTGCATGGATCTATGAAAAGCCTTATCATATGCCAAAGCAAACACTTTCTCTTTTTTCCCCCTCTGCTGGTGGTCGCTATAATTATTATGATAATAACCCCCCCCCCTCACCCGAAGCCCCCACAATCAGCATCCATTGTTGAACCAGGGTGCAAGCGGACAATAGACTTTTCAATGGCATCTGATGAGTTGCTGTCCTCTTCTGAAGAAAACACAGCCCGGTTTGAGCGAAAAGAGGCGAAATAAACCAAGAGGAGAGGGGGGTGATGGAGGAGGAGTATGTTGGGGATAAGTAGCCTGGGGGTTCACAGAGAAAAGAGGGTGGGAGGATAAAAAGGGAGATTGCTTGTTTTGTGGGTTCACCTTTGGACTCAAACTCTCTGGACCGGTTTGTCGAAAAGCAGGCACATTCACCACCACCCCACCACCCCTCTCTCGTGTGTGTTCCTTCCCCTTTGGAAAATGGTGTGGTGTGTTCGTTATTTTGCAATTTAATTTAGGCTAAAAACAACAGGAACAAGCTAAAGACCTTCATTAGCTCAGGCTCTTTTTTTTCCCAGGGGTTACTTGAGGGCAGATGGGTTGATGCTGTGTGTGTGTGTGTGTGTGTGTGTGTGTGTGTGTGTGTGTGTGTGTGTGATCCGGAGAGCAAAAGCAGAAAGTTCCCCTTGTTTATTTATTTATTTAAAAGGAACTGATTTATTGAGCAAGACTTTGTGGCATGTATTGACAGAACCAGAATGGACCCCAATGCAATATTTTGGTTCATTTCCAATCCTATCCCCCCCCCCCCATGGGAGTTCTCAGAAAGTCACACTCTCCTATGGTCAAGACCCACACCAATCCTTGGATGATTTCAGTCTCCAAACTTAACCCTGTTGTAATTTCTGAGCTGGGGGGGAGGGTCTTTTCCCCTCTTATTTTTTTGCATTGATTTTTTTTTGGGGGGGGGAGGATAGGGAAAGGAATTGGTGGTTGATATCTCTTTTCCGATGCTTTTCTTTTTGATTCGGAGTGGAAATCCAGTTCAAGTGCTTCCAGCCTAGATTATCACACACTGTGGATACAGCACTGAGTTTATGGATGCCGTCCGTCCCCCGTCCCCCGCCCCTTCTTCCTGTAATAGCCCAACTCAAATCTTCCAGGTGAGCTGAAATTTGAATGAGTAATAGCCGTGAATAATGTCAGGCAGCTGGTTGAGAAAACAAGTTGCTGGAAGGAAGGGATGACTTCTTCCCTCGACTCTTTGGGGAAGTAGCAAGAAGGATTCGATAGGCGGCCTTTGGTGGGATTTATTTTATTATTATGATCTCCCATTGGTGGTGGAGGTGAACGAGGCAAAGTATTGCTTCTGCCTAGACATTCAGAACAATAAACGACAGTATTGGAAACAAAGAAAATGCAAGTGTATGTGTGTTCAAAAAAGGAATGATTCTACTTTTATTTACAGCATGTTTAGTTTATAATGCAGGAGGCAAGCTGCGGGGTTACAATCGACTCTTTCTCTGTTGTTGTTTTTAAAGTGGAATAAAAACATATTTGTGTTGGTGTCTGAGCTATTTTGACCTGGCTGCTTTATATGTGATCTGTACACTCTTCTTTTCTTTTCTTTTCTTTTCTTTTCTTTTCTTTTCTTTTCTTTTCTTTTCTTTTCTTTTCTTTTCTTTTCTTTTCTTTTCTTTTCTTTTCTTTTCTTTTCTTTTCTTTTCTCTTCTTCTTCTTCTTCTTCTTCTTCTTTTCTTTTCATGAAGCAAGGCAATAGGAGCTGGCCAAACACTGTAGGCTGGGTCTCGGGAGTGGCAATGGTGGCACTGGTGGCAGAGCTTCGACTGCATGACGCAGCTTGGCTTACTTACCCGAGCAATCTAGATACGCGATCAGTTCCGCAAGCCGCTTCTCTGCTGTGACCCCCCCCCCCATATGGCAAACTCTGGCCTGAATTCTTGTGTGTACAGTGGGCGTGAGGGCTGGGTTCAGTGTCCTTGGCCCCTCTGCACTCTGTGGATTCTGCTTTTCTGAGAACCAATAGCACCTGATAACATTATTTATTGTCCTGTTTTTTATTTATTTGTTATTTATTTATTTTTTTGCAGTGGAAGTTGGTCCACTGGGGTGAAAGGGGCACTTGCCCTCCCAACCTCAGTCTGCCCTCAGACAGTCTTCATTTGCCCTTTTTCTTACTTCCAGTCTGGAGGGTAGCTCTGTCTGCCAGCTTCGTCCTTGGTGTTTCCTCGTGTAGCAGGAAGGAGATGGAGGATCAGGGTGAAAGCAGAATGAGTTGGCTCCACCTCTCATTGTGCTCTGGGGCCATCCTGGTGGGGTCCCTGCCTTCTGCCCCACTGGTCCTAGTGGGCACCAACCACTACTGGATTTAGGGATGATAGGGCTATCTGTGACTAAGTTGCTCCTGCAGGGCCACAGATTTGGATGGCTATAAAAAGAGGATGGGACAAAACCATGGGCGAGAAGAGGGCTGTTGATGGCTGCTAACCACAATGGCTATGCTCTGCTTCCATGGTCAGAGGTAGCAAATGCATGTGAATAACAGTTTCTGGGATCCACAGGAGGGTGGGGGTTGCTCAAATTCTCCTTGCAGGCTTCCCATTGGGGCATCTTGTTGATGGCTGTGAGAACAGGATGCTAGACCAAGTGGGTCATTGGCCTGATCCAGCAGGCTCTTCTGATGTTCTTACATTCTAATGGGAACCACAGGAGGGGAGGGCTCCTCTGTGCTTGAGAAGTTCTCAGGGGGAACCTGGGTGACCACTGTGTGATGAGGGTGCTGGACTAGGTAGGTCCCCATTGGCCTGACCCGAGGGCTTTCTGGTGGTTCCCTCACTGCGAGAAGTGAGGCTACAGGGAGACAGGCAGAGGGCCTTCTTGGCAGTGATGTGATCCCTGGGGAACGCCCTCCCAGCAGATGTCAAGGAGATAAGTAACTATATAACCTTTAGAAGACATCTAAAGGCAGCCATGTATAGGGAAGCTTTTTAATGTCATTGCTTTATTATGCTTTTATATATGTTGGAAGCCCCTTAGAGTAGCTGGGGCAACCCAGTCAGATGGGCACATATATTATTATTATTATTATTATTATTATCCAGCAGGGCTCAACTTATGTGCCTATGTTTCTACTCCAAGTCTGACTGAGTTCTCTGGGGGTTGTGCGAGGATATGTATCCTTATTCTAGAAACAGGTCTTCAAAATCTCTTTTCCCCTTCCTGAGTTCTGAGCAAAGAATAGCTCAGATTGGCTGGAATTCCCTCGATCCTCCAGCAGAGGGTGGCTCCATGTGCAGGCACGTGCCACGCAGCGGATGTGAACTTTGCAAATTTCTCCCTTCAAATTCTCACACTTGTGGCTTCATCAAGGGAGACCGTGACCCCCTGCAATTCCCCACCTCCACCCATCTCTCCATGTGCTCTGTGTGTGTCTGCTTCTCCTGTGCTGTCTGCTTCATTTTGCAAGAGAGAGAGAGAGAGAGAGAGAGAGAGAGAGAGAGAGAGAGAGATTCTCAATCAAAGGACATAAAAAGGCTTTAAATAATAGAAAGCCAACAGAAGCTGGACAATCTTTTCTTTTAAAGCTGCCTCGGTGGTGGTAAAATAAATTAATGGCCTGGAAATTACTCTGTGCCTCCCTGTCATGGAAAAAGTGGCTCGCCTGGTGTCTGCAAGGCAGGCCAAAAGCAAGGCAGAGGAATATTACAGCAGCAGAAGTACAGTGTCCAGATCAAGGGAAGTAACTGAGCCACTGTTTTCTGCCTTGATCTGACCCCGCCTGGAGTCCTGTGTCCCGTTCTGGGCACCACAGTTTAAGAAGGATATTGACAAACCAGAACATGTGCAGAGGAGGGCAACCAAAGATGATCAAGGGTCTGGAAAGCAAGCCTTATGATGTACAGTGGACCCTCGACTTACGAATGTAATCCGTTCCGAATGGGCATTCGTAGATCGGAAAAAAATCGTAAGTTGAGTCCCCATAGGAATACATTGGGAGAAAAATATCTGAAAAAAATCGTGCGTCGAAAAAAACCGCATCTAAACTTCGTAAGTCGAGGAAACCGCATCTAAAACAGCAACAGTTTCCATTCGGAGGTCGAAAAAACTCGTAAGCACGCGGCCACTTTTTTCACTCGTAACTCGAAAAATACGGAAGTCGGGTCATTCGTAAGTCGAGGGACCACTGTATCTTCAAATATCTGTATCTTCAAATATCTGAAGGACTGTTCCATGGGAACAAGCTTGCTTTCTGCTCCTCCAGAGGGGAGGACTCAAACCAATGGATTCAAATGACAAGGAAGGACATTCCAACTAAACATCAGGAAGAACTTTCTGAGGGCAAGAGCTGTTTGACCGTGGAACAGACTCCCTCAGAAGGTGATGGACTCTCCTTCCTTGGAGGTTTCTAAGCAGAAGTTGGATGGCCATCTGTGAGGGATTCTTGAGCTGTGATTCCTGCATTGCAGAGGGTTGGACTAAATGGCCTTTGGTGTCCCTTCCAAGTCTAGAATTTTATGATTCTATCTCTTCGTAATGAGACATTGTGCGGTGTGATGATGATTCTGGGGTTTGGCTGTTTGTCCTTTTCCCGCACATCATAGACAGGTGTTCAAGGGATGTGGTGGCAGAGATGTCGCTAAACATGTCCCTTAAGGTGCTGCTAGGCTGTCAATATTTCACAGGAGGGATTAAGTGAACTCTGGAACTTTAGGACATGCACAGTCAAAGTGGATCACAGCAGTGCAGGCATCCCCAAACTTGGCCCTCCAGCTGTTTTGGGACTACAACTCCTATCATCCCTAGCTAACAGGACCAGTGGTCAGGGATGATGGGAATTGTAGTCCCAAAACAGCTGGAGGGCCGAGTTTGGGGGTGCCTGCCCTAGTGAAAGAAAGAAAGAAAGAAAGAAAGAAAGAAAGAAAGAAAGAAAGAAAGAAAGAAAGAAAGAAAGACAGACAGACAGACAGACAGAAGTGGGCTTTCTTGCTGTAAGGAAAGGGACAGGGAAATACTTTTAAAATGTGGGATGAATAAATGACTAACAGGAAGATGTATAAATACCCCATAAGAAATAGCTCAGTGGTGGAGAATCTGCTTTGCATGCAGAAAATCACAGGATCAATCTTTGGCATTGTCTGGTAGGACTGGAGAGTAGCTGCCGGACAGTGTAGGCAATACTGAGCTAGATTAACCAACAGTCTGACTCTGTATAAGGCAGCTTCTTATGTTCCTATGTCTGAAGTAGCTCAGAGGCAGAGTCCCAGGTTCATTCTAAAGTTAAAGTGGAACTCAGGAAACCAACCCTGGAGAGCTCCCACCAGTCAGAGATGTTGGTTGGTCAATTGATGGAAGACAGCTACCTGGGTTCATACATGCATAGGTATTTGAAGACCTGTTTGAAACGTTCAAACCTTTGAAGATAGGCTGTAGCTCAATGGCAGAGCACCTGCTTTGCAGGCAGAAGGTCCTGGGTTCAAACCCTGGCATAATCAGGTAGTGCTTGGAATGTCTCCTGCCTGAAATCCTGGAGAGTCATTGCTGTCAGTCAGTGTGGGCAATGCTGAGCTAGATCCACCAATGGCCTGGAGCAGTATGACACCTTCCAATTTCTTATGTCTTAATGGAAGGACTGTAGCTCAGTGGTGGAACATCTGCCTTGCATGTAGAATGTCCCCGGTTTGATCCTCATCAGCATCTCAAGGTCGAGACGCCTTGAGGGTTACATGGACCCAGTCCTTTGACTTGCCTTACATGGACCCAGTCCTTTGACTTGGTATAAGGCAGCTTCTTAATGAAGGATGAATGCCTGTTGTTGTATAACTACCCCATAAAGAAATCGGATAAATCAGTAAAGATGCTATCTAACGTCTGTGCAAGCAAATCAGGATGAATGCTCAATAAATAGTACATCTGGAGGAGCCATTACAGTGCAGAATCTGACATCTTAATCCAGAACACCAAATGGACTTCCATTCACCTCTAGCTCACCTTTCTTCTATCAGGGACCAGGCGTTGACCAGATTTGCTTAGCTTCAGAGCCAAAGTTCAGCCATTGTGATGTTGACCTCGGTCACTGAATAGCAGGTACTTAGATGTGCTCACTCAGATGCCATCAGGGCTGTGCTCTGCCTCCGTGGTGAGCAATGCTTATGAATCCTGGTTTCTGGAAACGGCAGGAAGGGAGAGGTCTCTTGTGCTCAGGTTCTGCTTTCTCAGAGGCATCTGGTGGACCAGTGTGAGAACAGGATGCTGGACTAGATGGGCCACTGGCCTTCATCCAGCATGGTTCTTCTTATGAGAGTGCTGTTGGGCTTAAGTCCTGCTTGCGGACTTCCCATTGGGGCACCAGGGGCACCAGTTGAAGAACAAGATGCTAGGCCTCCGGTCATTGGTTTGATCCAGCAGAGCTCTTGGTATATTCTTCAAAGCCCCACTGTGTTCAGGGGCATTTACTCCATTGTAAGTGTGCACAGGATTACATCCTTAACAGGGGACTGGGATAATATCCAATTCTACTTCTACTCTGAGTAGCACCATTGAATTTAACAGACATGAGTAACTTAGGTTTGTGAGTTTCAAAAAGGACCTAATCTGAGTAAGTCTTGACAGAATACAACCCCCAATGCTGGTGTGTTCTGAGTTGGGACTTTCGTATATCACCCTCTTCCATTTCCACTCCCCCTGGAATGGTTGTCAATGTCTCTTTAAGAGGGCGTGGTCAAGTGGAAGAGATAAACCCACCTGCTTATGGTGATGTGATATGCAGGTCAGCTGACCAAGTGGTATATAAAAAGGGAGGCGCTGGGTCTTAGTGGGTAGTTGAACTTCTAACATGAGTGAGCAGGAACCCTCCCAGAAATGAAAAATTGAGGGAAGCAAGTGTTTAGTCCTAGCCAGTGACAGGCAAACATTTTTTGTTAAGAATATCAAGCTAGCAAAAAATATTTGGGAGTGGTGGATCCCTTCAAACACGTACCAGAGTCTTCTGAAAATGGTGAGTTATGCATTCTTACTTATTCTGTGTTGGTGAATTTAACCACCCCACCCCCAACCCGGATGTTCAGCTTCACAATGGAATGGCCCCTCGAGAAACTCCTATTGCGGGTTTTATTGATTGCTTTCCAGATAACAGTCCTTTTTAATGGATGTTCTGTGGGTTTAAGCTGGTTGGCTGGTTGTTCTGGGTCTTAGCGGAAGATGTGCTCAATTCCCCCCCCCCCCAGCCATATAATCTTTAGGGGAGGCTGAGGCTATCTGGATTCTTTTGAAAAGTACATTTGATTCAATATTTTTACCCACTTTCTTCTGCTGGAGATAGTGTTGCTTCAGATTCCATCACGGCTTCTTCTTTCCCTACCAGGTTCTTCCACGAAGCCTGGGAGATTTGTCATTCTCTGTTGAATGGGCAATGTAGAACAATTGTCTTTCCCCCCACTTAACCCTGTCGTCGGGACGCGGGTGGTGCTGTGGGTTAAACCACAGAGCCTAGGGCTGCCGATCAGAAGGTCGGCGGTTCGAATCCCCATGACGGGGTGAGCTCCCGTTGCTTGGTCCCTGCTCCTGCCAACCTAGCAGTTCAAAAGCATGTCAAAGTGCAAGTAGATAAATAGGTACTGCTCCAGCGGGAAGGTAAATGGCGTTTCCGTGCGCTGCTCTGGTTCGCCAGAAGCGGCTTAATCATGCCGGCCACATGACCCGGAAGCTGTACGCCAGCTCCCTCGGCCATTAATGCGAGATGAGCGCCGCAACCCAGAGTCGGTCACGACTGGACCTAATGGTCAGGGGTCCCTTTACCTTTAACCTTGTCTTCACTTACATGTGCCCAGTGAAGCTGAATTTGGGAACATTCGGGACAGATAGGGGAAAAAAGTCCTTCTCTGCACTGTGAGGAGTTAAAACCACGGCACCCGCTCCCACAGGAAGTAGTGATGGTCACCAACTTGGATGACTTTAAAAGAGGATTGGACAAATTGGAGGAGAGGGCTATCGATGGCTACGCTTTTCCTCCGCAGTTGGAGGCGGAAAAGCTTCAGAATATCAGTTGCTGGAAACCGCAGGAAGTTAGAGGGCTCTTGTGCTTGGGTCCTGCTGTGCCACTGTGAGAACAAGATGCTGGAATAGAAGGGCCACTGGAACGAAGCAGCAGGCTCTTCTTGTGTTCTCGTATGTCTATCCCCCGCCCCCATAAGCATAACTCTTCCTTTTCTTCCTTTTCTTTCTAAATTGACCTCTGCTTGTTGTGGTAGTTTGGAGTGCAGAAGGTGCCTCTTGTTGTATCCTTCGTTGAGGCTGATCCCTTGCCCTAGCTGGGATTTGAACCCTGGTCTTCCAAGTCCTGGGCCAACACACCCTAACCACTGGTTTTAGGTTGGGTGCAACTCCATTCTGAATAGTGCAATTCTGTAAACGCATGTTTTGTTGGACAGTGGTACCTTGGTTCTCGAACTTGATCCAACCCAGGAGTCCGTTCGACTCCCGAAACCATTCGAAAACCAAGGCACTCAAGCGGAAGCCGCGTCGGATGTTCGGCTTCCAAAAAAATGTTTGCAGACCGGAACATTTACTTCTGGGTTTGCGGTGTTTGGGAGCCGATTTGTTCCGGCAACTAAGCCGTTTGAGAACCAAGGTTTGACTGTATCGTGAAACGGCTTGGAGATGCTCCGTCAGAAGTGACCCATAAATGGAGAAAAAAAAAGTACATGGCATAGAAATGCTAAATAAAATATGTGTGTGTGGAGGTGGGTTTCTGCCATTTCTTCCAGCCCTGCCCCAAATCACACAGGGAGGTGTGTCTTGTACCTAGTAGCCACCAGCTTTCGAAAGCCATCGACGAAACAACCTCTTTGCCTTATAGTTGTGAAAAAGGCTAGAGGTGGTTGCTCTCTCCAAAGGACATCACTTGAGAGGGTGCTTCTCGTTTCACCCTGGCCCTTAAAAATAAATAAAAATAACAGCCCTATCTTGTGGGCTCAGCCGTCCGAGAAGAAATTGCACTGGCAGAAGGAGGCGATGCTCAGTGTTCCCTTGCATGAACCCTTTGTGCCATCTCTCCTCCTCCTCCTCCTCTTCCCCTGCATGAAGTGCCTGTGCAGCAGCCCCCGGGGGCCTCTTGTGCAGGACGACAGAAACCCTGCACGCTCCCTTAGCTCAGTTTGCAAGCGCCTCTCGCTCTTGTTCTTCCTTTCAAAGTGATGATGTGGTTGTTTTCCCGAGCTAGAGGTTGGGTGGGGAGAGGGAGGAAGCCAGCTTTGTGTCCACGATCAGTTTCTTTCCTTTACATGCCTAGCAATAAGAAGCTGGGAGAAGCGCGATAATCAGACCTTCCAAGTGCCCCTATTTTCCAGGGACAGTCCCGGATTTCCAGAAGCCGTCCCGGTTTCTGATGAGATCCCAGAACGTCAAGCTTTCCATTAAGGTGTCCCTATTTTCACTGGAGAATTGCTGAAGGATGCCCCTATTTTCATCAGAGAAATGTTGGAGGGTATGGAGTTATCCATCCCCTGAGCCATATGAAGACAGGCCTGTATAGGGAACATTTTTAATGTTTCATTTTTTTATGTTTGTATATGGAAGCCACCCATAGTGACTAGGGCAACCCAGTCAAATAGGCAGGGTATAAATAATAAAATTATTATTATGGAAGAGGATGTCCCTATTTTCATCGGAGAAATGTTGTAGGATATGCAAGATACTTTCCAGCAGTTTACACCTCAACACGCCTCTGGAGAGCCAGTGTGGTGTAGTGGTTAAGAGCGGTAGACTCGTAATCTGGGGAACCGGGTTCGCGTCTCCGCTCCTCCACATGCAGCTGCTGGGTGACCTTGGGCTAGTCACACTTCTCTGAAGTCTCTCAGCCCCACTCACCTCACAGAGTGTGTGTTGTGGGGGAGGAAGGGAAAGGAGAATGTTAGCCGCTTTGAGACTCCTTCGGGTAGTGATAAAGCGGGATATCAAATCCAAACTCTTCTTCTTCTACTCTTCTTCCTCTTCTCCTCTGTCTCTGCAAATCTGACACCATGATGAGTAACATTTGGACCCAGCGATTGGGCAGGGAAAACCGAATACCATGGCAGGGTTCCTGAAAAGCTTATGGGAGGTTGAGAGCAGTGCCAAATTTAGGGTGTTGCGAGCGGTTCCCCGGCACAGGGCGCCAAACCAAAGGGGTGCAAAACTGAGAAGATCCATAATTGAGATGATCCATTTGGGCAGCGCCAAATTCTGGACTTTCACAGGGTGCTATATTAGGAAAGATTACCAAAGGCAGCACCTGTGAAGAGGTTCATTGGTTGCAAAGGATGAAGAACACCATTGACCCACCAGATGTTTCTGAATGACACCCCCCACCTGCTGGGAGTTCTCAGCCTAGCAACATCTGGAGGGCCACAGATGTTCCCCATCCCTGAATTAGACCATTAGTGCCCTGGACTACCTTCATCACCACTTTGACGGTCGCTTGCCTTCACTGCCCCAGCTACCTCCATCACAACTCTGTTTTCTCCAGGGCGTTGGAGGGTGGTGTACACCGTTTTCTGTTCCCCACCCCATCTGTTTAATCCCCGCAACAACCCTGCGGGGTAGGCTAGGCTGAGAGTGACTGCCTAAGATCACACCCAGCCAGCTTCATGGATGAGTAGGGGGCATGAAGCCAGGCCTCCAGAGGCTTCCTGAGCCCGAGAGAAATGCCTGCAAAGGACATTTCTGCACGAGATGGTTCTGAGAATGATGGGACCAGGAGGGCCCTGATTCAAAGTAAGGAGGACGAGACAGGTTAATCTCCTCCCACCATCCTCTCCTCCCCATGGCCCATAAATCATCTCAACTCACAGGCAGCCTTGGAACTGCAAGGTTGCAAGGGATCTGTCTAGTCCTATATTTTTTGTCCACCTGCCAAAGCTTCTTCTGTGCCCTCCCCTTAGCTTCCTGCAGAAGTTCTTATTATACTGATACCCTGTTTCTCCTAAAATAAGACGTAGCCATAAAATAAGCTGTAGCAGGATTTCTACGCATTTGTGAAATATAAGCCATACCCCGAAAATAAGCCATACCCCGAAAATAAGACATAGTGACGTGGCGCCTCTCCCTTAAGACGGCCTGGATAACGGTAGGCGTGGCTATGCAGTGTACTGACGCGGAGCGGTTAAAATAAGACATCCCCCGAAAATAAGACATACTGTGTTTTTTTGAGGGGGGGGGGAAATATAAGACGGTTCTTATTTTAGGAGAAACACGGTAGCTCCTACTTTTAAGATTGTGTGTGTGTAGCTAATGACTGGGCACTTCCATTATCTCCCCGCCATTATTGTTCCTTCGTCCTCTTTGACAGCCTTCCTAAAATAAACTGTCAATCACATCATTCTCTCTCTCTCGTGTGTGTGTTGTGTGTGTGTGTGTGTGTGTGTGTGTGTGTGTGTGTGTGTGTGTGTTCGTTCCCCTGCATGTGTTGCTTTTGAAATATCAGAGAGTCTTTGTCTGGAGTGCAGATAGCAAAATGCGGGGAAATGAGGAAAAACCTACTTTGCATCTTATCTGCCCCCTCCAGTCTGCTTCTGTGAAAGGCAACATGGCGGATAGTGGTCGCACTGGTTCTCAAAGTGGGCGGTACTGCCCCCTGGATATTCCCAAGGGAGTGGCAGGGCAGTTCTGGAGGTGTCAATCACTGCCAGAATTTGGGGGGCGGGGCCGGAAACGCTATCATTGGATGCAGTAGCTTTCCTTCATTTGAATGTAGTCAATGAGCATGAACATGAGCCAATCAGGTGTTATGAGCCATCAAACCTCAGAAACAACAACAACAACAACAACAACAACAACAACAACAACAACAACAACAACTTTTATTTGTATCCCACCCTCCCTGGCTGAGACCGGGCTCATGCTAACATCTAATATAAACATTGATATAAAATCAAACAATAATTAAATCACCTCTTAAAAACAAGTCAGGATAAAATTAAAATCTGAATTAGATGGCTTTCCACAGAATTTGGGTTGGGAACAGTAAATGCTCCTCAGGCCCAACTGTGTATGCTGATCTTATATGGGCCTGTGAGAATGCTGGGAGCCGCTAGTGTAGCTGCCCTTCCAGATCCAGAGCGATGTATGTCCTCTGCCTGGGCGTTGTGTTCTGATCCATGTGCAGAGTTCCATGAGTTGCTTCAGTCTAGGATGTGTCATGGAGCTGTCGGCCATCCTTCTTGGTCAGCTGTCTCATGTACCAGGCAGAGTGTGTTAGACCGAGGAAGGAGAATAAGCATCTTAAAAGATAGATGAATGAATTCCTTGGATCTCCTCCAGCCTCGGAAGGGTCTCTCTCAGAAGTTACTGGTCTACAAAAATGTTTTAGCGTCCCTGCTGCCCACGCTAGCCTCTTCTAGTCATTCACGGCAGGCCTACAGCCTCAGAGGACGAGACTTCTACTCCTGATGATTCAAGGTAGCAACAACAGGGCCCTATTTTGGCAGATCGCTGTTTGCAGGCAAGAGACGGGCGGACCTGTCAATTTAGCTTCCCCCTCAAAATGTTAAATCCTAAACCCTCTAGAAAAGTTACCAGCATTTTAGTGCGGATTTCTCCTGATACGTTCAAGCCCGTATTAATTCTATTTTTTTAACCTCTTATGCACATTTTTGTATCACAATTTCACTGACTATAATGCATTTTTGTTATGAGAAAGGGCTGTAGTTCAGTGTCGTGGAACCTGGGTTCAAATCCTGCCAGCATCACCAGGTAGGGCTGGGGAAAAGACTGCCTTTAACCCTGAAGAACCATTGCTGCCAGCCAGCGTAAGCAATACTAAGGTAGATAGAGCAATGTCTTGACGGTCTAAGCCAGCTTATTATGTCCCTAACTAAATCGACCCTTCAGAACCATAAGGACTTGGACCTTTTTTCTGTTTAGGGGAAGGATTATAGCTCAGTAGCACAGACCCTGCTTTGCATGCAGAAAGCCCCAGGTTCAATCGTCGGGTTGGGTTGGGGGAGACTCCATGTCTGAAACTCATTGCTGCCAGTCAGTGTAGGCAATACTGAGCTTGATAGATCAGAGCTCTGACTAAATCTGACATTGCTTCCTATGCACCTAGCCTAGATGGAAACTTGAGCCTATGCTTCAATGTGAGCCCACAAGCAGGACTTGAGCTCATTGACACCCTCCTTACTCTTGATTCCCAGCAGCTGGTAATAGTGGTAATAGTCCCTCTCTATTCTGCCTTGGCCAGACCACACCTGGAATACTATGTCCAGTTCTGGGCACCACAATTTAAGTAGGATGTCGAGAAGCTGGAACGTGTGCAGAGCTGGGCAACCAAGATGATCAAGGGTCTGGAAACCAAGCCTTATGAGAGAGAGTTGAGGGGGTTGAGTATGTTCAACTGGGATAAGAGGAGAATGAGAGGTTCTATGAAGGCCACCTTCAAATATCTGAAGGGCTGTCACATGGAAGATGGAACAAGCGTGTTTTCTCCTGCTCCGGAGGGTAGGATCTGAAAGGAAGAAGATTCAACTAAACCTTTCTGGTGGTAAGAGCTGTTAGACAGTGGAATGGACAACCTCAGGTGGTGGTGTACTCTCCTTCATTGATGGTTTTTAGACAGAGGTTGAATGGCCATTTTGTCTGGAAACGAAAGCCTTCTGAGGAACGGTTGAAGGAGCTGGGTATGTTTAGGCTGGAGAAAAGGAGACTCGGAGGAGATATGAGAGCCACCTTCAAATATCTCAAGGGCTGCCACATGGAAGAGGGAACAAGCTTGTTTTCTCCTTCTCTGGAGGGTAGGATTTGAACCAAGGGCTTCAAGTCACAAGAAAGGAGTTTCCAACTAAACATCAGGCAGAACTTTCTGACAGTAAGAGCTGTTCAACAGTGGAATGGACTCCCTTGGGAGGTGGTGGAATCTCCTTCCTTGGTGGTTTTTAAGTAGAGGTTGGATGGTCATCTATCTTGGATGCTTTAGTTGAGATTCCTGCATTGCAGGGGGTTGGTCTAGATGACCCTCAGGGTCCAGGGGCACCAACTTGGGCCACAGGTTATGGGTGCCCAGTGTGAGTGACATGACATCTTGACGTCATGCACCTCGTGGTCTCAGAACCTGACTTCCCACGGCACCGGAAGTCAGGTTCCGAGGTCTTGCAAGGTCTCGGACGTGATTTCCGGTGCTTCACGAGCCACTGGAAGTTGGGGTGGGGGTGAGGGAGAGGGAGGGAGGGAGGGAGGGAGGGAGGGAGGGAGAGAGAGAGAGAGAGAGAGAGAGAGAGAGAGAACCTAATGTCCTCCATTCTAGGGATGGTGATCTTAAGCAGTGCTGATTCCAAAGACTACTCCGCCTGTTTTATTCCGGGGAGAGGAACAAAATGCCATCTGCAGGAACTTCCTCAGCCGAAAGCAATTTTGTCTCCCAGGACCACCCTTTCCCTCTCTCAATTTGAGCTGAGGCAAAGGAGCTCTGGAAGGAGGGGGGACCTTCAATGTCTTCTGATATGAACTCCGAATGCTGAGTTGAACATATGGAAGCAGAAGTCCCTAGAAGCATCGGAGAGAGCTCCGTACGAGCTGGTGGGAAGGGATGTGGGCTGGTTGAAGATGCTGCGATAATCATACTGACAAGACGAAAGGCAGGAGAAAAGGTCTGCAGCATCTTCCCCACCCACAAGTAATGGGAATGGGTTCCCTGACAGGGATGAAAGGACAGGGGTAAAGTAATAGAATCATAGAATTATAGAGTTGGAAGGGATCTTGAGTGTTATTTAGTCCTCCTGAAATGCAGGAATAAGAGCTAACTAATCCTTGACAGATGGCCATCCAACCTCCAGTGAAGCCCACCACCTTCTGAGGTTGTCCGTTCCATGTCAAACAGCACTTATCCCCAGAAAGTTCTTCCTAAGGTTTAGTTGGAATCTCCTTTCTTATAACTTGAAGCCATTGGTTTGGTTCCTACCCTCCAGAGCAGCAGAAAACAGGTTTGTGATAGCCCTTTAGATATCTGAAGATGACTTATCATATCTCGTCTCAGTCTCTTTTTCTCCAGGCTAAACATGCCCAGCTCCTTCAACTGTTCCTCATAAGGCTTGGTTTCCAGACCCTTGATCATCTTGGTTGCCCTCCTCTGCACACATTCCAGTTTGCCTACATCCTTCTTAAATTGTGACACCCAGAACTGGACACAGTAGTGTAGGCTTGGTCTGACCAAGGCAGAATAGAGTGGGAGAATGTCTTCCTTTGAATGTGGGATGGTGAGTTTGGCATTTGCTCTCCCCACACTCCAAATATCACCTCTCTCTAGACGCAGGGAGATCACAGAGGTGCTTGAGTCAAGTTTTCTGTGGGTTTGCTCAAGCGACCCAATGTAAGGATGGACAGCCAGTCCTTGAAGACAGAAGGATCTCTCTCCCTTGAGGGTCGGTGTTGCATTTTGGCTGTGACGGGGAGTCCAGGGCTGTTGGAGAAAGGGCGGAGGTGAAGATTCCAATTAACGCTTCCTTAAAGACAGCAGAAATTTCAAAGCAGAGTTTTTTCCTTGGCAAGGAGGAGGAGGCGGCGGCCTCATAGAGTAATTAACCTGTGTGGAAGGCCAAGCCAATGATGGCAGATGAAAGGTTTGGGTTTTAAAAACTTTGCTTTGGAGGAAAAAGTTCTCTCCTCTCACCTCCCCCCGCACCTTTACATTCTATCATTGAGTGAGGAGGGGGAATCAACTCAGTTCTGTTCTGAGTCAGTTCAGTGTTTGTTCAATAATATTTCCATTTTCTCAATTAAAACAAAGATTAAAAGTCCCCCCCCTCTCTGTGTGTGTGTGAATGTGAATGAATGACCCCAAAGCTCAGTGGCACAACACCTGCTTAGCATGCAGATGCTAAGGGACGTGGGTGGCATTGTGGTCTAAACCACTGAGAATCTTGGGCTTGCTGATCAGAAGGTTGGCGGTTCGAATCCCCACAACAGAGTGAGCTCCCATTGCTCTGTCCCAGCTCCTGCCAACCTAGCAGTTCAAAAGCACACCAGTGCAAGTAGATAAATAGGTACCGCTGCGGCGGAAAGGTAAACAACATTTCCGTGCGCTCTGGTTTCCGCCACAGTGTTCTGTTGTGCCAGAAGAGGTTTAGTCCTGCTGGCCACATGACCCAGAAAGCTGTCTGTGGACAAATGCGGCTTCCTCGGCCTGAAAGTGAGATGAGCGCCACAACCCTATGGTCACATTTGCTGGACTTAAGCATTCAGGGGTTCTTTTTTTTAGCATGGTCCCTGATTCAATCCCCCGATAGGCTTGGGAAGATCGCTGCCTGAAACCCTGGAGAGCCACTGCTAATCAGTGTAGACAGTGGTGTAGATCAATTGTCTGTCTCCATGCAAGTCGGCTTCCTATTTTCCTGTTTAATTCAGCTCATGGGCTTAATTCCCACAGGTTGGGGGGGGGTCCTAAGACCAGTAAAAATGAGCTACACTGGGAAGATGCTTCACAGTTTTGCTCAGGTGCAGGACTGCTGAAGTCTGCACCAGCAGAAGTTTCCAAACTGTCTTCAGAGGCAGCCCTATGAGTATGTGTTGCAGTAATCTAACCTAGAGGTTACCAGAGCATAGACAACAGAAGTTAGGCTATCCCTATCCAGATAGGGGTGCAGCTGGGACACTAGCCCAAGCTAATGGAAGACACTCTGAGCCACAGAGGTCACCTGAGCCACAGGTGACAGCAATGGATCCTTGTACCCACTCCTTCAAAGGGGATGTAACCCCCTCAAGAGAGACAACCTGCCACCTATCTGGTCTAGGCAACCGCCCACCAACAGTGCCTCAGTCTTATCTGGATTGAACCTCAGTTTATTGGCTCTCATCCAGTCCAATACTGAGGCAAGACAACAGGCCAGCACATCCAATGCCTCACCTTCAGATATAAAGGAGAAGCAGAGCTGTGTGCCATCAGCATATTAGAAATTAAGTAGGTTCCTTTAGTCCAGTGTTTCCCAAATTCTGGTCTCCAGCTGCTTTTAGACTACAATTCCCATCATCCCTGAGTACTGGTCCTGCTAGCTAGGGATGATGGGAGTTGTAGTCGAAAAGCAGCTGGAGATCAAAGTTTGGGAAACTCCGCTTTAGCCTGTCGCTGCTGATGCAGCAAATCAACCACCTAGTCTTTATCAACCTGGGGTTCCTACATGTTGGTAGTACAACTCTCATGATTCCTGGCCAGCATGGCCAGTGGTCAGGGATGATGGTACTCAAGGCTGAGAGAGGCTGATCTAGACCATCATTAGAGCATCACTTGCTTTCCTCTTAAGGGGGAACATAACTCCCACCTAAAAATGTCAGCTCTGCATTTCCTAGATATTAATGAAAGTAGTTGCAGTGATACTTTTTAGCCATGTTAATGGAAGCAGACATGCTCTCTCCCTCTCTCTTGCTAGAGATTTAAAACTTCCTGGTAAGGGAATACAATGTTATAAATATCTCCAAACGGGCTTGAGTTGGTTTTTAGTCTTCTGCACCCTTTCCAGATCAGAGAGAGAGAGAGAGAGAGAGAGAGAGAGAGAGAGAGAGAGATATGTATCTCTGAACTTTGTGGTATTGATGACAGTCAAAGTGCAGTTTAAAGAGCATATGAGTCCCCTCTCAGTTCTAGCAGAAACCCAAACGCATTGATTGCAAAAAGCAGAAACCTTTCAAATTAGGACTCTGCAATTTCTGTTGCCAAGGACAAAATGGGGAGGGTGTAAAACATTTCTTCCTTTTTTTGTTCTGGTGGTTTGTTTTAGAGGGAAAAAATCCATGGGGAATTGCTAAAACAGCAATGGGGCACTGTTTCTGGTCTCCCAGGAAACTCCCAGCAGCTGGCGTGCCCACTGACCAAGGAAGATGGGAGTTGTAGTTCATCAGCGTCTGGAAGGCCACACAAATCCCGCATTCTTCCATTAAAAGGAAGTGGAATTAGAATGGAGGTAGTAAAGGGAAGTGATGCTCAAGTTCAGGAATGGGGCAGATCAGTGTTTCCCGAACTTGGGTCTCCAGTTGCTTTTGGACTACAACTCCCATCATCCCTAGCTAGCAGGACTAGTGGTCAGGGATGATGGGAATGGTAGTACAAAAAAACAGTTGGAGATCTCAGTTTGGGAAACCCTGTTCCAGATGTTGCTGGAGTCCCAACTCCAACAGTCAGGGATGATGATGATAGGAGCTGTAGTCTACTAACAGGTTGGATGGCCATCTGTCATGGATGCTTTAGCTGAGATTCCTGCATTGCAGGGGGTTGGACTAGATGACCCTCGTTGTCCCATACAACTCCACAATTCTATGATATTGAGAGCCACACTGCTCCCCATTCCTCCATTAAAAAAAGGCAGAGTTGTGATAGAGGTAGTGGGGGGGGGTGTAACCAGTGCTTTTTTTTTCTAAAAAAAAATGTTTAGGGCTACTCTCCTTTTCCTACTCATATTGAAATACTGCCCCTCAATGAGGCCAAACTTAGATTCACAAAATGTTTAGGGGTATGTGTACCCCTGTGCTCCCCCCAAAAGCACTGGGCGTAACAACAAGTGATGACCTAGTTTAGGGGTGGGGACCATCTGTGGTGTTGTGGGGCTAACTCCCAGCAGCCAGCATGTCCAATGGTTGGGGATGATGATAACAGGACACTGAGGTCCAGCTCCTAGGGCCTTCTGGCGGCAGGGCCATCTTTAGCATATGCGCCGCTGGGGTGTAAAGATCCGCCCAGCGCCTCCCAAATTTAGCGCTGCCCATGTCTACACCCAAGATATACTTCTCCGCAGTTGCAGGTGAGGTGATGGCGGTGTCCTACTCTTCCGAGTCTCGCTGCCATCATCCCTCAAGAACTGGGCGCCTGAGCTCCGCAAAGGCACGTAGCTTCACATCCAGGCGCTTTTAAAAGCTCCCCAGGAGGAGGAAGGAGAAGAAGAGGAGGGATGTAGCAGCCGCATATGCTGGGTGGGAGGAGAAAGCAGCCAGGGTGGAGGCGGCAGCGGCGGCCGCCTTTGAATTCCAGCTTGACCAAAATTATTTATTATTTCATAACAGGTAGATAGTTAAGAGCTTACGAAGCTTCAGCGGCAGGCGCCGGGTGCCCCCCAGAATTCGGCACCCGAGTGCTCCGCACCCCCGGGCAAAGACTGCCCTGTGTGGCGGAGCGAGAAGTGAGGTTACAGGGAACCAGGCAGAGGGCTTTCTCGGTAGTGGCGCCCGCCCTGTGGAACTCCCTCCCACAAGATGTCAAGGAAATAAACAACTATCTGAAAGCAGCCCTGTTTAGGAAAGTTTTTAATGTTTGAAGTTTTATTCTGTTTTTAATGTTCTGTTGGGAGCTGCCCAGAGTGGCTGTGGAAACCCAGCCAGATGGGAGGGATATGAATTAATTGTTGTTGTTGTTGTTATTTATTATTATTATTATTTTATTTATTTATTTATTTATTTATTATTAAACAGTTGGGAGTCCAGCAAGAAATGGAGGCCCACAGGTTCCCCTGTCCCCACATTAAAAGAAAGCAGAGTTGTGAACATAGTAGCTCATAGCTGTCAACTTTCGGATTTGAAAATAAGGGATGCCACGAGGGCGGTGCAATGGCACCAAGTAGCCTCGCCACCCTGCGCTCCAGAGGCTGCGTGCGAACGGGTGAGCGAAAGAGCGAGCGCGTAGATGGCAGGCAGGCTGTCTGTCTGGTTGGGCGTGAGGGTCTGGCTGCACAAGGCATGCAAGCTCCGCCCCCAGTCGGTCTCAGACTCCTTATTGGCAGCCGAGCAACGCAGCTGAGGAGCCTCCCTGGCCGGCAGGGAGGGAGAGGAGCTGCTTCCTTTGAAATCCAGGAAATTTAAGGGATATCGACAATCCGGGATAGCAGCGGGAAACGGCATTGGAATAAGGGAGTTTCCCGCCAAAAAAAGGGAGGGTTGACAGCTATGTAGTAGCTTAGGGGGACAGTAAAGGCACACAGCCATCATGGTCACCTTATGAATTTGTCTAATTGTGTGTGTGTGTGTGTGTGTGTGTGTGTGTGTGTGTGTGTGTGTGTGTTTAAGCCATCCCAGTCGGTGTCCATCAGTTCTCCTTGGGGAAGCGAGTGAAAGGTCTGTGTTCGAATGAGGAGGTCTTTGCCTTTGGAGAGCAGAGAAGCACTTTCCGTCGCCTCCAGGCCCTGGTATAAGATGCTGTTGTTATTGAGGGTTGGTTTTTCTTTTTTTTTACAAGCGGCTCCCAGATTTATTGCAAAGCGCGATGGTGGTGGCAGGAGTTGTTATTGCAGGAAGCTTTATTTCTCTTCCTTCGCCCTCTCTCCACTAAAACAGGGCCTGCCCTCCCTCCTTCCGTAGCGCTGAAAGCTTCCTGCAGAGGGGAAGGGGGGGGGGAGAATACAAAATAAAATAACCAGTCTCTTTAAACATTTAGAGGGCTTATTTAAACAATGTTAACTCCCTCTGAAAAAAAGAAAAGAAAAAAGAGGGAGCGTATTTAATGGTTATATTTAGCGCAGCGTGGAGGATGGAGCCGAAATATGTGGGGGGGGGGGGTTCAACGCTGGGAATATTAATTGCTTACACCATTGCCTTCCGTAGAATGGTGTTCTAAGACTGCAGGGACTGGAGCTTGGTTAGAAAAAATTATTCTAATAAAGTCCAGTTTGGGGGCTGCTATAATTGGGGTATTAATATTTCACAATTCCATTATGGTGTCAACATAAGCAATGCAGACCCTCCAAGTATCCCGATTTTCCTGGGACAGTCCCAGATTTACAGAAGCCGTATGGGTTTCTGATTTGATCCTGGAATGCCCCACTTTTCCTTAAAGGTAAAGGGACCCCTGACCATTAGGTCCAGTCGTGACCGACTCTGGGGTTGCACTGCTCATCTCGCATTATTGGCCGAGGGAGCCGGGGTACAGCTTCCAGGTCATGTGGCCAGCATGACTAAGCCGCTTCTGGCAAACCAGAGCAGTGCACGGAAACGCCGTTTACCTTCCCGCCAGAGCTGTACCTATTGATCTACTTGCACTTTGACGTGCTTTCGAACTGCTAGGTTGGCAGGAGCAGGGACCAAGCAATGGGAGCTCACCCAGTCGCAGGGATTCGAACCGCCAACCTTCTGATCAGCAAGCCCTAGGCCACCCGCGTCCCTTTTCCTTAGGATGTCCTTATTTCATTGGAGAAACGTTGGACGGTATGGAATTACGCAACCCCTGAGCCAAGGAGATAAGTAACTATGCAACCTTTAGAAGACATCTGAAGGCAGCCCTATATAGGGAAGTTTTTAAATGCTTATACTTTTATTATGCTTTTACATCTGTTGGAAGCTGCCTACAGTGGCCGGGGCAACCCAGTCAGATGGGCGGGGTATAAATAATAAAATTATTATCTTTAATATTATGGAATAGGATGTCCCTGTTTTCATTGGAGAAATGCTTGAGTGTATGAGCAAAACTGGATGCAGAGTTCTGACTGATGAATTATAATTTTTATTGTTTTAATTTGAAATAAAGTTTCTAGTCCTTAAGCTTGCAAATGCAAAGAGAGGCTTGGGAGCGTCTGCTGAAATCTAAGAGGTCCGAGGAGAGGATGAATAATGAGGGTGGAGCAGGGGCCTGGAGTAGCTCCTGGGGCATCTTTCCCATCAAATCCAATTGCGTGTGACGTTGCTAGTCCTTAAGGAAAGAGTGGCTTGGCAATTAGAACTAATTAAAGTAATCAGTAAAGGTAAAAACAGATTACAATGCTTGTAGCTTCTACATGCCTGGATAGGCTTGCCTAAAGAAAGATGTTTTGGGCAGGCACCAGAAAGTGTATAGTCAAGGTGCTTGCCTGATGTCAATAGGCAGGGAGTTCCGAAGTGTCACACCACACTAAAAGATTGATTTCTTCCTATGGTGGGATGGGTATTATGTGGTACCTGTGAGAAGGTTAAAGTGGGTGAATGGGTGTATATGGGAAAAGGTGATCTCAAAGGTAAACTTGGTCCCAAGTTATTAAGGGCTTCATACACTGATAGCAGTAACACTTTGAACTCGGGCCGCAGCAAATCGGCAGCTGGTGCAGATCTCTGAGCGCAGGAGTTATATGCTGTCAGCAACTGTGCTGCAGCATTCTGTACTGACGGCAGCTTCCAGATCATAGAATCGGGGGTGCCGAGGGTCATCTAGTCCAACCCGCTACAATACAGGAATAAGTACAAGGGAAACCCCATTTAGAGTGCATTTCAGTTATTCTTTGGGGGAAGCAAAATGCTTTAAATGTATGGCGTGTAGACAACCTAGAGCGGTTTCCTATGGGCAACCCAGTCAGATCGGTGGAGAATATTATTTTATTCTAGTAAGATTCTAGTCCTCATAGCGCTGATTTCAGCAAGAACCTGCCTTTACCAAATTAGACCCTTGGTCCATCTAGTTCAGTATTACCTCCACTGACTGGCAGCAGTTCTCCAGGGTTTCAGAAACAGAGTCTCTCTCAGCCCTAACTGGATATGCCATTGGAGATTGAACCTGTGATGTTCTGCATGCAAAGATATGATTCACTACTGACCTTCTGCTGAAGATGTAGCAGTGCTCTAGTCCTCATAGAGGACCTGACATAACTAGGAAGCTGCCTTACAGTGGGTAAGAGCACTGGCCTGAACCTGGGGCCTTCTGCATTCAGAGCAGGTGTCCTGACACTGAGCTGCATCCCTTCCTTTAAGGCCCAGGACATTTCCACGTAGTGATTTGCACCTGCTGGTCTATCTAGCTCAGTGCTGTCTACACTGACTGGCAGCAAGGGCTCAGGTAGGGAACCTCTCCCAGCCCTACCAGCGGGGATTGAAGGTGCATGCTCTGCCACCGAGCTGGAGCACTTCCCTTACTTACTGCCCCCTACGGATCTGTTTAGGCACCTTCGTCTTTTCTTTCTTTTTAAAAAGGGAAACATAAAATCCTGTTTTAGCAAACAAGGCTTTCCATCTCTCCCAGCCAAACGGCCGAACCCATTACTGAGCTGCTATTCCCACTTCCTCACGGGAGCACTGAATTAAAGGAAATATTTTACGATGCCACGCTTCATTATGTTTCATTAAAAGCAGTGTGTCAGCGCCTCTCCTGCCACATTCATCAGATGGGCTGTTTGCCTTCTGCTCCCCTCCTCCCACCCCTCGGACTGGATTTCCCCCAAGTGTTTGTTGGTGTCTGCCCTGGTTCCCTTTGACGCGAAGCCAAGACCCTGAGCATGTGCAGAGTGCCAGCTGTGAACCACCACTAGTGTGTCTGCACATGAGCAAAGAGCGATTCGGAACCATCGACTCATAGGATTGCAGAGCTAGAAGGGACCGCGAGGCTCATCCAGCGCAGGAATCTCTTGCCCAATGTGGAGCTCAAACCCACAACCTTGAGATTAAGAGTTTCATGATCTACCCCATTGAGAAACTGCCCCTTTTCTTCCTCCCCTACCTCATCTAGGACTAGGAAAAAGGCAGGTGTCTTAGATTGTCACTTGCTGGAAGATTTGAGACAGATAAACGAAAGGCAAGCACGTAGTTGAACTATGGAACTCCCTTCCACAGTGATGGCCGCCAACTTGGACGGCTTCAAAAGCAGATTGGACAAATTCATGGAGGAGGGGGGCTATCAAGGGCTACTAGCCACAATGACCAACCCCTGCCTCCATGGTCAGAGGTAGGAATTGGTTCCGGAATCCTAGCTGCTGAAAACCTCAGTTAAACGACCCCCGAGCTGTCTGAAGGCAGCCCTGTATAGGGAAGGTTTTTGTTTAATGTTTTATTATGTTTTTATATATGTTGGAAACCGCCCAGAGTGGCTGCGGCAACCCAGTCAGATGGCCAGGTTATAAATATTCTTATTCTTATTAGTATTGGATAGACAGTGATGGCCAACCTTGACACTCCAGATGTTTTGGGACTACAACTCCCATCATCCCTGACCACCGATCCTGTTAGCTAGGGATGATGGGAGTTGTAGTTCCAAAACATCTGGGGTGTCAAGGTTAGCCATCACTGGATAGGATGTCCCTATTTTCATTGGAGAAATGTTGGAAGGTAAGTGTGAAAGCCCTGATTTTGGGGCTTCCCATTGGGGCACCTGCCCCTGCGACAACAGGAGGCTAAACTGGATGGACCCAAGGGCTTGATCTTCTGACGTTCTTGAGTTTCTGCACAGGTCTGTGTTTCCTCGCCATGTGGAGGGGAGTTCCACAGTCTAAGCCGGATCTGTGTCCAGAAGTTCCTCCTTTTATCTGCCCCGAATCTTCCAAACTCCAGCTTCTTGGGACGCCTGTGAGTTCTAGCATTGTGAGAGTGGGAGGGAAGAAAACCTCCGCCGTTTCCCAGAGAATATCGGTAGCAGAGCAGGGCAAAGAGTCGAGGGATTGTCTGGAGAGATGGGTGGGCGAGTTCCTGATGAATATTTGATAGGCCTTCATATCTCGGCGAAACCGGGAGACAGAAAGGTATTAATTAGCTGCTATCCCTCAGTGGCTCAGATGAGGATTAAGGTAACGGGGCTTCTCATCTGTTTCCATAGCGGCTGAGAAGTAACGGTAAATCAGCATTATGGATCGGTGCTGTAATAGGGAGATACGTTTTAATCTTATTAGCAGGCCCAGGCATTACGGAGAAAGCAAAGAGATTACTAATCGCTGGGAGCAGATCGGTTCGGGGAGGTTGCGGGTGGGGGAGAGAGGGTAAGGGGCCTTCAAATTAGCAAAAGTGTGCATTGGGGGTCAACTTCAAAGCGATGAGAAGGGAGAGGAATGGGGTGCAGGTGAAATAAGTGGAAGAACGGCGACAGTAGATTTAAAAAATGGTGTCGTTTTAGCCTAGAAAGAAAAGTGGGTAACAATAAAGGTGTGTTTGGTTATGCCTGGTGTGGAGAAAGTGGATAGAGGAAAAATATTACGTCCTGCCATGGGCTTCATTGAATGCTAGTCCCACTCAGGGTGAAATCGTAGAATTGTAGCGTTGGGCGGGAACCCCAGGGGTCATCTAGACCAACTCCCTCTGCAAGGCAGGAATCACGGGCTCAGTTATCCCTGGCAGATAATAATAATAATAATAATAATAATAATTAATTTATTATTTGTACCCCGCCCATCTGGCCGAGTTTCCCCAGCCACTCTGGGCGGCTTCCAATCAAATATTAAAACAATACAGCATTAAATATTAAAAACTTCCCTAAACAGGGCTGCCTTCAGATGTCTTTTAAAAATAGGATAGCTGCTTATTTCCTTGACATCTGCTGGAAGGGCGTTCCACAGGGCGGGCGCCACTACCAAGAAGGCCCTCTGCCTGGTTCCCTGTAACCTCGCTTCTCGCAATGAGGGAACCGCCAGAAGGTCCTCGGCGCTGGACCTCAGTGTCCGGGCTGAACGATGGGGGTGGAGACGCTCCTTCAGGTATACAGGACAGAGGCCATTTAGGGCTTTAAAGGTCAGCACCAACACTTTGAATTGTGCTCGGAAACGTACTGGGAGCCAGTGTAGGTCTTTCAAGACCGGAGTTATGTGGTCTTGGCGGCCGCTCCCAGTCACCAGTCTAGCTGCCGCATTCTGGATTAGTTGTAGTTTCCCACGTAGAGTGCATTGCAGTAGTGCAAGCGGGAGATAACTAGAGCATGCACCACTCTGGCGAGACAGTCCGCGGGCAGGTAGGGTCTCAGCCTGCGTACCAGATGGAGCTGGTAGACAGCTGCCCTGGAAACAGAATTAACCTGCGCCTCCATGGACAGATGTGAATCCAAAATGACTCCCAGGCTATGCACCTGGTCCTTCAGGGGCACAGTTACACCATTCAGGACCAGGGAGTCCCCCACACCTGCCCGCCCCCTGTCCCTCAAGAACAGATAGCCATGGTAGTGTGAACCTTGATCTCGCACCCACGTCAATCGCTTAAAAATTTCAGTGTGTCTCAATGTATGTGTAATTAAACTTCCCAGCCTCAACTGGAAATCTGGAGAAGCAGCTGACTGGGTTAGAGGTGGAATATTCCTCTCTACAAGGCAGGACAGTTAGGAAGAGACATCAGACCTTCAACAAAATGTTGCGGTATGGAGTACCACTGTATGAGAACATCAGAAGAGGCTGCTGGATCAGACCAATGACCCGTCGAATCCAGCTTCCTGTTCTCCCAGTGGCTGACCAGATGTCTGTGGTCTTTTTCTTTTATTTATTATTTATACCCCGCCCATCTGGCTGGGTTTCCCCAGCCACTCTGGGTGGCTTCCAACAAAATATTAAAATACAGAGCCCTATCCCCTCCTGTGGTTTCCAGCAACTGGTATTCAGAAGCTTCGAGTGTCTGGAGGTGGTTGGAGGATGGATGGCGGCTAACAGATTGAGGTTGAATCCTGACAAGACAGAAGTACTGTTTTTGGAGGACAGGAGGCGGGCAGGTGTGGAGGACTCCCTGGTCCTGAACAGGGTTACTGTGCCCCTGAAGGACTAGGTGAGCAGCCTGGGAGTCATTCTGGACTCACAGCTGTCCATGGAGGTGCAGGTTAATTCTGTGTCCAGGGCAGCTGTCTACCAGCTCCATCTGGTACGCAGGCTGAGACCCTACCTGCCCGCAGACTGTCTCGCCAGAGTGGTGCATGCTCTGGTTATCTCTCGCTTGGACTACTGCAATGCGCTCTACGTGGGGCTACCTTTGAAGGTGACCCGGAAACTACAACTAATCCAGAATGCGGCAGCTAGACTGGTGACTGGGAGCGGCCGCCGAGACCACATAACACCGGTCTTGGAAGACCTACACTGGCTCCCAATACGTTTCCGAGCACAATTCAAAGTGTTGGTGCTCACCTTTAAAGCCCTAAACGGCTTCGGTCCAGTATACCTGAAGGAGCGTCTCCACCCCCATCATTCTGCCCTGACACTGAGGTCCAGTGCCGAGGGCCTTCTGGTGGTTCCCTCACTACGAGAAGCCAAGTTACAGGGAACCAGGCAGAGGGCCTTCTCGATAGTGGCACCCGCCCTGTGGAACGCCCTCCCTTCCGATGTCAAAGAGAACTACCAGACCTTTAGAAGACATCTGAAGGCAGCCCTGTTTAGGGAGGCTTTTAATGTTGAATATATTATTGTATTTTAATGATCAGTTGGAAGCCGCCCAGAGTGGCTGGGGAAACCCAGCCAGATGGGCGGGGTATAAATAATAAATTATTATTATAAATATTATTCTTTGCCTCCGACAGTGGAGACATATTATAGAGTATATTGCAGCTAGTAGCCATCGATAGGCCTCTCCTCCCTGAATTTATCCATTTAAACCCAGGCATAGGCAAACTCGGCCCTCCAGATGGTTTGGGACTACAACTCCCATCATCCCTGACCACTGGTCCTGTTAGCTAGGGATCATGGGAGTTGTAGTCCCAAACCATCTGGAGGGCCGAGTTTGCCTGTGCCTGATTTAAACCTATCCAGGTTGGTGGTCTTCACTGCGTCCTGTGGGAGGGAGTTCCATAGTTTGTGCTGCCTCGAGAAGTACTTTCTCTTCATCTGTCCTGTGTCTTCCAATGATCGGCTTCCTCAGATGTCCACAAGGCCTCCGTTTCGGCTTTCTCCTCCCTGGAGCAACTTCAGAACACTGTGTTCCCCAGAACACAGCCTCGCCCCTCACCTTTAAATTGCTCATTCGGCAGAGCATGAGACTCTTAATCTCAGGGTTGTGGGTTCGAGTCCCACATTGGGCAAAAGATTCCTGCCTTCCAGGGGCTTGGTCTAGATGATCGCCAGGGTCCCTTCCAATCCTACAGTTCTTTGATTCTAACTACCCTATAGTTACAGGGACCCAGGTGGCGCTGTGGGTTAAACCACAGCGCCTAGGGCTTGCTGATCAGAAGGTCGGCGGTTCGAATCCCTCCGACGGGGTGAGCTCCTGTTGCTCGGTCCCAGCTCCTGCCCACCTAGCAGTTCAAAAGCACGTCAAAGTGCAAGTAGATAAATAGGAACCACTCTGGCGGGAAGGTAAACGGCGTTTCCGTGCGCTGCTCTGGTTCGCCAGAAGCGGCTTTGTCATGCTGGCCACATGACCCGGAAGCTATACGCCGGCTCTCAGCCAATAAAGCGAGATGAGCGCCGCAACCCCAGAGTCGGACACGACTGGACCTAATGGTCAGGGGTCCCTTTACCTTTACCCTATAGTTACAACTATAGAGCACAAAGACGCCTCCCTCTACTTCCCAAGTTGTTCTGTGTTGCCTGCCTTAGCAAGAACACACAATGGCTGCACATTGCAACTAGATGGAAAGATTGGGGGGGGGGGAGTCGGAGAGGCCCCAATCTGTACTAGTCCCTCCTTTACCAGATGCTGGGGTTGTGGGGGAGATGGTTTGTCTCTTTCCTAATATCGCTCTGGCTAGAAACACCAGCTGGCGCTTGTGACTGAGAAATTTCCAAGTTTAATAAACTACTTCTCCTTTTATCTTTGGCAAAGGGTTGGACAGCTGACACCTTCCCCCAGCTTTATGCAAATGAGTGTCTGAGACATGTTTCCATTTTTAGATAGATGAATATTACATAGATTTTTTAAAGATTGGCTTAGAGTGTGTGCCTGTGTGTGTCGGGACCAGAGCCAGTGTTGCCTAGTGGTTAGAGTGTTGGACCTAGGACCTGGGAGACCAGGGCTGAAATCCCCCACTCGGCCATGAAGCTCACTGGATGACCTTCGGGGCCAGTCACAGCCTCTTGGCCTAACCTACCTTGCAGGGTGGTTGTTTAGATAAAATGAGGAAGAGTGAGAGCCATACAAATGCTGGCTTGAGCTGAGATATAAATGCAATGGTCAAGGAATGAATGAATGAATGAATGAATCAGATTTTGGTCCCCATTTTCCCAATCTCACTCCCTATCCCCCACTTTCCACATTGGTTTGCAAAGTTTCTACTGCACCAGAATGTCACAAATGTTCTGTGCAAGTTTTTCTTTTCTTTTTTTAAAAATAATTTTTATCATTTTTCCAATTAAACAAATTTAACAATTCGTAAACATATAATTTCTCATACATCTTTGCTCTGCCGAGCTACGACTTCCCTCCCTCCCGTCAGCAGGTTTTCTAGTCCATTCTTTCCCTGCAGTTTCTTTAACTTCTCCACAATGCCATAGGGTCATTCCAATCCCGCTAGTGTTTTCAAACTTCCACGATTCAGTCTTAAATAGCTAACAAACTTACTCCATTCTCTTTGGAATTTCGCTTCGTCCTGGTTTCGTACCTTGCTGGTCAGTTTTGCAAGTTCAGCATATTCCATCATCTTCGTCTGCCACTCCTCTATCGTTGGTACTTCCTGTGTCTTCCATCTTTGGGCTATCAATATTCTAGCCATGGTTGTTGCATACATAAACAATCTCTGATCATTTTTTAGCAATTTCTTCCCCCATTAAGCCCAGCAAAAAAGCTTCTGGCTTTTTGGGGAAAGTATATTTAAACATCTTTTTTAATTAATTATAAATCAATTCCCATAATAATAATAATAATAATAATTTATTATTTATACCCCGCCCATCTGGCTGGGTTTCCCCAGCCACTCTGGGCGGCTTTCAACAGAACATTAAAATACAGTAATCTATTAAACATTAAAAGCCTCCCTAAACAGGGCTGCCTTCAGATGTCTTCTAAAGGTCTGGTAGTTGTTGTTCTCTTTGACATCTGAAGGGAGAGCGTTCCACAGGGCGGGTGCCACTACCGAGAAGGCCCTCTGCCTGGTTCCCTGTAACTTGGCTTCTCGTAGTGAGGGAACCGCCAGAAGGCCCTCGGCACTGGACCTCATTGTCCGGGCTGAACGATGGGGGTGGAGACGCTCCTTCAGGTATACTGGACTGAAGCCATTTAGGGCTTTAAAGGTCAGCACCAACACTTTGAATTGTGCTCGGAAACGTACTGTCTTCATTTTCTCGCATGTCCACCACATATGATAAAATCCACCCTCCTCCTTCCTACATTTCCAACATAAGTTATCATTCTATACATTTTTGCCAATTTAACAGGAGTTAAGTACCATCTATATACATCATTTTCTGTACTGTACATGTTTTTCTAATATGCTTATGTACATAATTCTGCTGCCCACAAATGCACACTTTTGCAAGAGATTTCCCCAAATGCAATGCGTTTTTGCTTGGAAAATTGCCTTACAAAACTTACAAAAAAGGAAAGATGTGTTTGCAGGTCATTCGTGGCAGGGACGGGGAACCTTCTTTGAGCCTGAGGGCTGGATACGGGCAACTTCCTGCGGGCCCCATAGACATGGTGGGTGGGACCCAGTGCAAAAGATGTGAATGTTTGTGCAACAGGTTGCATTCTGCACCCACATAGACACACTGTACACTTCTTCAATCCCATCCCTACCCAGTCAAGCAGGCAGCGTAGTCACGGTTCAAGGATATATTTAGGGCTGGGCGATATATTGATATATCATCCAAAACTGCTTTGAGGTCCATATTGTGATATCGGCTTCACAATTGTTGACCTCGCAATATATTGCGAATCATGATGTGATTTTTGCATAGTGCGCGCGCGCGCACACACACACACACACACACACACACACACACACACACAATGCCACGAAAAACCACGAAGCCAGGCTATGCCTCTCCATAACTCCATCCTTCTTTCAGAGATCATGATATATTGGTATATTGTGATGTTAAAGGTAAAGGTAAAGGACTCCTGACAGTTAAGTCCAGTCGCAGACAACTCTGGGGGTGTGGCGCTCATCTCGCTTCACAGGCCGAGGGAGCTGGCGTTTATCCGCAGACAGTTTTTCCGGGTCATGTGGCCAGCATGACTGAGCCGCTTCTGGCGCAATGGAACACCGAAACCAGAGCAGCTCATGGCAACGCCGTTTACCTTCCCACTGGAGTGGTACCTATTTATCTACTTGCACTTTTGGGGCGTGCTTTTGAACTGCTAGGTTGGCAGGAGCTGGGACCGAGCAACGGGAGCTCACCCTGTCACGGGGATTCGAACTGTCGACCTTCTGATCGGCAAGCCCAAGAGGTTAAGTGGTTTAGACCACAGCACCACCCGCATCCTGCTGTTGATATATCCAGGGCCGGATTTAGGTTTGATGAGGCCCTAAGCTACTGAAGGTAATGGGGCCCTTTATAAGTCCAGCTGTCCTTTGTCAATAACAAATTGTCACTGTTTGTTTTGTGTGGAATATATCGTATCTAAATCCATTTGCACATAACAAAATATGTATTTTATCAAAGTAATTGTTGAACTTATCTTATATTTTGGAAATGTACATCCAGGTTTTTTCCTTTAACTTTTTTGGGGGGCCCCAAGTGAGTGGGGCCCTAAGCTATAGCTTGTTTAGCTTATACGTAAATCCTGCTCAGGATATATCACGATGCTGAAAAACAGATATTGCCCAGCCTTGCAGCAATACTCAAAGAGCATGTGGCCTGGAGAGACTCCTGGGAGCCAAAAAGGGAGTCCTGGAAAGCTGCATTTGATCCCTGTGCCATTCCTTTCTGTTCTTCCAGGAAGTGTGAATTATGTAGATTTGCATTGGAATTTCTCCTTAAGTAGGAAGTTGCATTCTGTGGAGTCGGCCCCTTGATCCACACAGCTCAGTAATGCCTACACTGACTGGCAGAGACTCTCCTGGGTTTCAGGCAGGGAGTCTTTCCCAGCCCTACCTGGAGATGCTGCCAAGTGAGGATTGAAATCGGGGCCTTCTGCATGCCAAGCAGATGCTCTACCCCTGAGCTGGGAATTCCTTTCCCTGTGTGTGTGCTGGGGCAGCATTTGGTTTGAAATGATAGCTTTTCTCAGTCCTTTCTGAGTTCTTCCTCCTTTTTAATTAACCCACGTTTAACAGGATAGATTTTCTCCCTTGGAGGTTAGCTCGTGTGCACTTCCGTGAGTTAGTTTTTTTT